>CM054057.1:463876486-464307358 GCA_028641055.1 Alopecurus myosuroides | reverse complement strand
GAAACAGATCCAAAAACACCTCCACCAGAAATAATGCAAACGGGAAGGATGAGGACGACCAAATCCCGAAATTTCCGGATGTTTAGGAATTGATGGAAGATGAAATCTTAAGAAAACCCCCATCCTCCAAGAAAAAGAAGAGATCCATCAAAAAACTATACACCAAAATACAGAAGAAAAAATTGGACAGATTGGCGGATATAGCCAACCAGAACCTGGAAGTTGGTGGAAGCAGTGGTGTAAAAACGATGGAGAAGAAAAAGCAGAAACAGCCGGCCCCCCAGATGTCGGACCAAGATGAAGCTGGTCTGCTCCAAACCCCGGTTGGAAGGCACGAACCACAGGAAGTGCTGGAAGCCAAGAGAACTGGGGTTATCAACCAAGAACAATAAACATTTACACATAACAACTCATTATCCAGATTAATTACTACCAATAATTAATTCACGACGTTCCAGGGACACAAAGCATATTGTTGATGAACGGGTCAAGTCGGTCCTCCTAACTTTCACCGGCTGGTCCCGTCATCTTTTGCTTATCCGGCGATACATGGGCTTTTTACGAGTTAGATAACAAAGGATCAACCAAATGGTTTTTGTGAAAAAACAGTCATAAAATGCTAACATGTGGGAACTAACAAAAAGTTTCTCAACTAAGGTTGAGGCCACCTAAACTTCAGGTACCATAGTGGTTTCACCAGAAATAAACTGCACCTCAGCAGGAGGGATGCATACAGAATGCTGATAATATGGTTAACACTTTATCCTATTGAATTACAAATGTTAAACCCAATTCCTAGTAAAGTTCTTCTCCAAGATTCATTGAAAGATATGAAGCAGCAGACATTAAATATATTCTAAGCAAATGAACGAAACCATTCTGCCTTGAGAAATTGCCTGGTGGCGCTCAAACATGTCTTAATTTAGGAGCTGCCCGACAGCATGAATTACATTATAGAAACATACAAAACTTCTCGTTTTTTTTAAAGTTAGAGATGACAACGTATTCTTACACAGGCTCTGAAGTTTCTTTAACGTGCCTTTTTTCAAAACGAAAAAGGAAATTCTTTCAAATATTTTTTGCTAAAGAAAAGGGATGTTTCAAAAAAGAGAAAAAAACATAATTTAAGACATTAAAAGAATTTTCAGGTTGAGAAGAGCAAAGCCAAACTAGTATCTGCTAGCATTAACTTAGTACGCTAGCTGTCGAATGTTTAAATAATTTTCGTAAAATAATGATACACCCAAGAAGCAATGCTACCCCACAAAGTAGTGTATCATGAAACATGGGCTCAATTATTTTTCTAAAAGTTCCTAACATCCGATGATAGAAACATCGTGGATGGTAAAAAAAATAACATTATGAGCCCTGTGAAGGAAGAACTGACTTGTGCCACCAAAAAGCTAACAGAGAAGCTGATAGAAAGGGATCTCACGTAATGCCACCATTTCGGTGGAATGTAAAGCAGATCACCTTCCTCCAGTATGCTGTCCATAAATTCAAGACCTTCTGTCCCCGGGAATTCTTTCACATCAATGTTGTCAAGATCTACCTGCAGAGACATTATTTGTACAACAGTCTCATGAAGATCAATATCTTTCAATCAAGTCTAGTCGCGCAAGAGAAATTATAGAACACATAGCTTTAGGGCCAGAGGGACATCAATCTTTTGGACAGTTATGAAGCATGGTTGAACACGATGACCAGAAGAAAATCGGGTGCATGGTCGAACATTAATTACCAGCACCTACTCTATTTTCAGAATCTCAGCATCAAGGTTGTTCACAGAAGATTTGGCACAAATTTGGGCATGGATGGAAATAATGGAAGGCATGTAAAGCGGACATTTATCTATTTTCTTGGCCTGCCAATTATATCACTCATATATTTCTCTAGAATATGTACATCATTGATATCGAAAATTCATCTGTGCAAACACGCTAGTCATCTGACACTGACCACGCACCTGACTCGTATTGCTTATCATAGTTTCCTTGTGAGGGTACAAATCCTCAGCGACGGAAGCATGATAGAGTCTAATATACTTCCTGCCCAAGACCTGTCAAGAAGCAACAGCCAGAGATATCAGATTTATTTAGAACCTAAATGGAATATGTTGCTACCATTGACCCAATTAGTTAGTAGCTAAGTCACGACTAGTTGGAGCTAACTTAAATAGCTAAGGAACTGACGGCCGACACTAGAAATGGGTGCCAAATTTGCAGCATCTCAAATCAAATTCAAAATAGTGTAACGTTTGTTTGCTGAATCTCAGACACATGCATTGATTTGAGCATGCAAATAATATAACATAGCAATCAATCAGCCCCTCCTCTTCATTAAAAAACTATGATTAACACCCGTTTTAAGTGTAAGAAATATGAACTCAACAACTTTGCAGCATATCGGCACACGTGCAGCCCACATTTGTGTATATCATTTGTTAGTGCAGCTGAACCTAGGTTTCAAAAAAATCCACACTTAGAATTGAAGATAACCAGTAAAAATACTGATGCATTTTTAGTGGATTATAAAAATTATGATTCACCAAACTGGCTTGAATGAATACCAGCCCTTTGATTTTCCTCCTTTTTGGAGCAAACTACTGCCCATCAATGAAACAGTATTGTTGACTTAAGTAAGGATTCTCATCATATAAATAAGCAGTAAAATGGTTCGAAGAATATCAAGTGTGGTTTGTTGCAACTGGCGATAGCAATTGTGCTATTTGTTTCATTTAGTATGCTCTATTTCTTATTTTCTTTTTCATATGGAACTCTAGAGCATCAATGAATGAAAAGAAGTGAAACATACATCTCAGTATTATGTGTGTTTCGTTTTTATTCATTGATCTCTGTTCTAAATTAGGGCAGTTTGTTAAAATTTTGCATTAGTATCCTGTTTCTAGTAATAGCACTTTAAGCCGAGATAGGCGGTTTCTGTCAGATTTGACTGTCGGGTCTTCATTTCTGTAGGAAGACACCTACCTATTGAAGAGCTCACAAAGAACAAGACAACTTAGTTTGATCTATTTCCTGAAGGGGAACGTTATGTAGTGAAAACTCATATCTAGGTGCAATCACGCATGCAAAGTATGCAAGAGTCAGAGATCGCTGGGTTAGATACGATTCTACGAATATATCATATTTGGGAACTGAAGGGTTCCATGATTGGTATTAATTTCACAGTAGAAAAAATTAAGATTCCAAAATTCTCAAAACCCAACCCAATCTAATCCACCCGTCACCCACAGCCTCATCCACTAATATATGTGTTACTGCACCTACGTTTGCAGTCTTACATAGGCCCCTTTCCTGAAGTCGAAACCCGTATTTTAGAGAGAAATTTTCATATAGGGAATGCAAGATTACAATTTTTCATAGAAAGCATAACTCTAGTTGTAGTAAGGCATGTTTGGTTATCACGCATCAACATTACTCAATAATACTACAGAACTATATTCATGTGATACCTGAGCGAAAAGGTTGTGGTGTGGGTCATGATGCAATGGTGTCACAGTCCCATGAGGGCCAAACCACGCATTGAGCGACTGGAGTTCCCCGCCACCAGCATAACAGTACTCAGGAACGACTATGTCTTCACGAAGCTCTTTGATCTGCCAATTTCATGATATAAAATCCAGTAACTACACACGACTGCTAACTCCACATATGCAAAAAGTAGAAGCTTATCAGGAAAAGGTTACCTGGTCAAACAATGGATGCTGAGCTAAATATGTCAAGTTTGCAGAACAATCAGGTGACCACATCCTCTCAAGAAACTGAGAAAATGTGATAATATCCTGTCTCCACTCATTACAAACATAATTTTTCCCAACCTGAGATACCATTAGTTGTACCATTGTACTGAGAACTTATATGACAGCAGGGAGGAAGACGCATACTAACAAATCTGAAAAAATAAAGAATACCTAGCTCATTTGAGCCAAACTACTCTTACAGACAACACAAAGAAGCTTTTGCTTATCAGATAACTTGTTAACTGAACAACAGGTCAATAGACAATCATATATGTATTGCATGAACAGAAAGAAGATTTTACACAGTCGTTTCAAAGATATTAGAATATTAGTTATTAAAGATAAAGGGAGATGTCATAAGTACATATATAATATTAGTAGAAAATCAAAACTAGACACATTTGCAAAAGATGCTACAAACATAAGCTTGCTATATGTCGTAAGCACAAAAAACTAGACATAAATAAATAAACAATGGCAGCAGGATGTTTACAAAAATTGATTCAAACCATCAGAAATATTAAACGTGAAGAAAATAATTCAATTTACAACAGAACATAGGCATGATGCAAATACTCATTTGTAAAATCATGTGAATCAATCTGTTCAAAAGAGATAAATTCTGCCATGTGTTCTAACTTGCAAGGCATAATACTAGTTTTCTAACTTGCAACACATTAATTAGTTTAGGTCGTACATCTCAACATCATATCCTACACAAGAACGCAAGGCAAACAATGATAATGATAAATGTCGAATAGAAAAGATAATGCAATAATAAATACTTCCTGGGATAGGCTGGATTGAAGTCCTGAAGATGGAATTTGAGTATACGAGCCACTTGCTGGAAACCAGCCAATTTACTGTAGAATCAGATTTAATCATTTAATGCATTTCTTGAATGAAACTTCATGCATTTTTTTCACAATCAACAGCATCACTATTCATTTAGTTTTATATCATCTGAAAGAGGCAAACTGAGCTTCACAATACATACGTTTTGAATTGACAAAATGTCAGAATGGATTTCTTTACATGATAGGTCAGTTATCCGGCTGTGTAACTGTGTGAGTAATTACCTCAACAGGAACTGTGCGATCTCCGGCTATCCGCTCTAGGTATTTTATGTCCTTCCATTTTGTCCTTGCAGGCCAATGATCAATGCAGCCGCTGAGTATGACAGGAGACTCACGTAAAAAGTAATCACGTATAAACGCCTCCAAAGAAATGCACGTCCTCCTCTCGATTTGCTTACAAGATAGGGATTTCACCGGCAGAACTTTGAGCACCTGAAACACATTATCATTAAGCGCATTGTGAAAAAAAAAATCATAGTATTACTATGATAAATAAATCGATCACAAGGTAGTCTATAAACATTGCGCAATTCCACACTTTTGATACTAAAACTCCCACAATTTTGTTTTCATACAAGACTAAAATTTTATGTTGTTTGATTTTTCAAACTCTTGGCCTTAAAAGAACCAATGTACACAGTACACATGTACATAATCTCAATCATCGAGTCCCTAGACAGCCTTTTACTTTTGTGCAGCTCCAAAATGTACTTCATTTGACTAGATAGTTCATAGTTATCCATGATTCTACTTTATAGTTCATTTTCTGAATGATTTATATTAACAGGATTGCTGACATAATTCTCAATCCACAACGGCTAACCTTGGGTGCAGGCTCGAGATTCCTTGTGTATTTAGTTGGTGAATTTCATTTTTGTTTTTATTTTTACCTGTCTGATAGGGATCCGATTTTTTGTGTTTGCAAGTTATTGGACATGCTAATCCATGCTCCAAGATTCATGTGTTTTGGAGCTTTTTCTATTTATGGGTACAAATGTATCTACTGATTTTGAGCTTGCTCCACATTGCCAAACCAACAATTGCAAAAACAAACCACTGCAATTTTAGATTTAGAAATGTGCAACTAGATTCCACACTTTGAACTTTGAAGACTACAATTGCAAAAAAAATGATACTTTTATATAGGTCTAACGTGTTCTTATAGAGAAGATGCATGTATGTGTAGTTAGAACAAATAGAGCAAATTCATGTACTGCTAGACATTACAAACATTAAGAATGTGGCGGCATACATGCATGCACAGTTGACTGAAATATAGAGAACCCATATATCAAGCTACAATTTTATTAAAATAGCACCAAATGGCGTGATTAGTATTCCTATACATTGGCATACATCAGTTTTATTCGGATACCCCTCACCTCAAAGAATATATTGCACTCGAAACTCCCAAAATTCATACTATAATGCTTCATGCCACTTAGGTCTCTAAACCTGAAATAATCCAGCCGTTCAAGAAGTAAAGTTATTTGGTCAATATGCTTTCTAAGTGGCTGCTAGGTGCCAGAATTTGCGATTCTTACACCTACTAAATATATCATGCCTCTTAGGACCTTATACATGGAAACCAGTCCATCCCCACCTTCTGCCTGCAGCGTGCACTGGACTGGCCAAGAGGAATCCTAGCCATCGATGCAGTGAATGTTTGCAGAACCTCTTAGCCGAACAATTCACCAAAAATTGAACTCAAGTGCACCTTCTATCTGAGCCGTCAAGCTTTTGAATGAGATTGACGCTCGCCCATTGTGTTCACTTCACTTCATAGATTTTTTTTTAAATTTTTTTCAAACAACATAGTTTGAAACTTTGGAGGTCAACAACAAATTGGAACTACTACTCACCCACTTTTGTCCAACTTTGAGACAATTAATTTAGGACGGAGGGAGTATTTTCTAGGGTTTTTGGTGTGCCATAAATATCAAAATGTTGACGTGCAAAGTATCAAATTTATATGCTGTGCTATTCGGGAGAAAAAAGAAGAGAAATTTCTATGCACAGATCTCAACACAAAAACGGACGGTTAGATAGAATAGAACCTACGTGGGTACAGCTAGAACTTTCCCTACGGGCATACCACCGGTATGTTGGTACAAAACCCGTCACATCTTTGATCTTTCACACTAATTTTAGCACTGCGTTTTCATGCACCTAAAGATGAAATCTTTGAAAGGCACAAAGCCAATAGAAATACTCACATCGGCGAGGTCTTGGTTCCTACCGAGCCCTTGCATCCACCTCTCCGTGTCTCTGCCGGCGTCCCCATTGCCGGCACCATTGCAATGGCGGTTTCCTTCAGCCGGGACCCGCGCGATTGCTTCCTCGAGCTCCGGACGGAGCAGGTCACCGCCCATGATGAGGCCCATGTCGAGCGCCCGGAGAGCTGCGCGGCGGTCGTCGCCGGCCCGGATGCTGGCCACGTGGAGGCAGGCGAGCGCGTAGGCATCCCTCCACGCGGGCTCCACCTCGCTCCACGGCCCCGAGTGCAGCTGCTCCCAGGCCATCTCCCGCGCCGCCTCCGCCGCGCGCAGGTCCCCCGCGGCCGCCTTCTCCGCGGAGGCCACGAATGCGAAGCCTCCCTCCTCGGTGATCTCCCGTAGCAGCGCTGCCCACTTCTCCCCTCCCGCCGCCGCTGCCACTGCCCCCGCCGGCTCGCCGGTGTCCATCCCTGTCGACGAGCCTTGGGAAAAGCGCAAAAGCGGAAGTGAGTGGAAACTGAGAAAATGACAAATAACCACCACATTTGAGGCGGCGGTGTCAGCTAACCACCGCTTTCGGGGGAAATGACAAAGAGCACCGCGTTTCGGGGCAGAACTGTGACGCGGAGCACCAAATTTGGTTGATCGCTAAGTTTAGTCGGCTTAACAGCATTTCTGACTGAACGGGCCCACTGTCAGGCCTACGTGGCGAAAAAAAAGAAAAAATAATCAGCCCCCCGCTACTCGGTCGCGCCGCTGCCGTTTGTTCGCCGTCGCCGTTCCACTGTCAGGCCTACTCGGCGTGGAAGGAGGATAGATGGCGGCTGTCGTCGCGCTCGCGGAGCCACTCCGGGAGGAGTCCGGACCTTTCCTCGGGGTCTTTTCCTCAGTCCCCGCGTCCGGCAAGGCAGGAGGCACCTTCCACGCCGCCGGCCCGCCCCATCCGGCCGCCGCAGCCGCCTGCGCCGTCGCCGCAGCCGCGGACTTCTCCTTCGCCTTCCTCCCGGGGCCGCCCGATGCCGATGCCAAGTTCGGCTGGCTCGTCGACCGCGCATCCTCGACCGCGCGTCCTCCGACGATGACAGCATCGTCACGGATCTCGCCGTCTGCGACCCCGTGTCCCGACGCTACGTCCTGCTCCCGCCCATCCCGGACGGCCTCGCCGCGATCCCCGACAACCCCCTCGGCGTCCTCAACGGCCGGCGCTGGTGCGAGCCTTTCCTTCGACGCCGTCGCCGTCGAGGTGCGCGCCCGCGTCGTGCAACCACGACGAGGAGAAGCGGGAGATGTTCCTGGTCATGGAGTCCCGCCTGCCTCGGCCGTGTGACGACCATGCCGCTCTGCCGGCCTCGAGCCACGCCGTCTGGCCTCGCACGCGCCACTGAACCGGCCGGAGGCCCGAGCCGCGCGCGCATCATGAACACGGAGGCCTGTAGCGGGTGCTGCCGGCAACGACTGCGCCGTCTCGTCGGCACGAGTCAGCTATTCCGGTCGCCGTCGACTGCGCCGTTCCATCTGCGATATTGGACGAGCTGGGCAGGGGCCTCGAGCTCGTGGTCGTCGGCACATTCTTGCAGAGGCCTCGACTGCTGCTCTGACCTTCAGCGCAGCATCCCGCCCGCCGTGGACAGGGGCGAGACCGGCTCTGGCCCTCTCCACCACATCCTGCTTCGACCGTCGTCCTCCTTCCACGCAGCACATCGACGGCCGGCGAGACCCCTCGCCTGACTTCCTCTCCTCGCCACGGTCGGCCGGCGGGGCGCCTCCTCCCCTGAGGAAATGTTAAAAGAAAGAGCGGAGACGATGACATGTGGGCCCAATGGTCTTTTCACCGAGAACCTAACGGCAGTCAACGGGTCAGTCCTCTCCCCTTGCCACGTAGGCCTGACAGTGGGCCACGACAATCAGAAATGTTGTTATGCGGCTTAAACCGAGCGATCAGAGAAAAGTGGTGCTCTGTGTCACACATCTACCCCGAAACACGGTGCTCGTTGTCATTTCGCCCGAAAGCGGTGGTTAACTGACAACTCGACCGCAAATGTGGTGGTTCTCTGTCATTTTCTCGTGGAAACTGGAAAGGGAAGGAAGATATTTTTGGGAGGTGCCCGTGGGCCTTGATGCAGGTGTGAGGTGGATTGGCAGGATTTACGGTTGTACCCTCGCTCGTACAATGGCTTGAGATATTTTGGACCCAGATACTTGGGCGCGGATGTGAGTTCGTTTTTTTTTTTTTGAAATGGGGAGAACCCCGGCCTCTGCATCGAGTGATGCACACAGCCTTTATTGATTATTAAAACTCATAGCATCCAAAAGTTTACAGCCATTATTGAAACCTTACATGAAACAGGATATCTCCCTTATTCCGAAAACAGCGAAAATAAAAGAACTACGAAATCCTATTATGATGCTGCCACGTATATTGGGAGAAAAACTCCTGTGCCACCGTAAGGAGACGAGTGCAGCCATCCACCATAAGCTTCCTCTGGTCTGAAGGCAGAAGAATAGCCCATAGTTGGATCCAATGAGCTGCTGAGTGAATAACCTGTAAAACATGGAAATATTTCTTTTTGTTAAAAACAACATTGTTTCTACATGTCCAGATAGCCCAACAAATTGCGGATACACCAATCCTAATCCTTTTCTTAGTTTTCACATCAATCCCATTAAGCCAATTTCCAAACATATTAGTCACGTTGGAGGGGGGAGTAATATTAAAAGTACAAAAGATCACTCGCCAAATAAGTTTAGCCAAAGGACAAGAAATAAACAGATGTTCTACTGACTCATTACTCCCACAAAAGGAACAATGCATATCACCTTTCCACCCTTTTCTTGCTAAATTATCTTTAGTCAGAATCACCTTCCTATCCAAAAACCACATGAAAATTTTGATCTTAAGTGGTAATTTTAGTTTCCATAAGTAAGTTTTGAGAAAAATAGTGTGTCCATTCATCATATCCTCATACATAGATTTCACAGAGAAGCTCCCATTCTGTGTAAGTTTCCAAACAAACTTATCATTATCCGAGGACAGAGAGACATTCATAAGACGCAAGCACAAATGAGACCACATATCCCAAGTAATGCCTACTAAATTCCTACGAAAGGAAATATTGATTGGTGGTGCATTCTGAAAAACATCCGCAACCGATATATTTTTAGACTGCACAATATGATATAAAAGAGGGTATTGATCAGATAAAGGGGTTTGGCCTAGCCAAATATCCTCCCAAAATCTAGTTGTTTCACCATTACCAATTCTAAAGGAACCTCTACTAAAGAAATCCCTCTTAACTTTCATTAAACCCTTCCAGAAAGGAGAATCAGTAGGTTGTGCCTCAACTTGAGCTAAAGGTTTACTATGTAAGTATTTATTTTGTAACAATTCCTGCCAAATACCCTCCTCATGAAGTATTTTAGACAGCCATTTAGCCAATAAACACTTATTCTTAAGCTCTAGCACTTCCACACCTAAACCACCTTGATCTTTGGGTCTACAAATAATATTCCATTTTGTTAATCTGTATTTACGCTTGGTGTCATCACTCTGCCAGAAAAAACGTGATCTATAAAAGTCAAGTCTCTTACGGACGCCCTTAGGAATCTCAAAGAAGGAAAGCATAAACATGGGTAAACTTGTTAACACAGAATTAACAAGAACTAATCTATCCCCATAGGATAATAATTTTCCTTTCCAACACCCAAGTTTGTCCTCAAAACGGCTCTCCACTGGGTGCCACTCTGAATTAGTAAGTTTTCTGTGGTGGATAGGAATGCCCAAATATTTAAAAGGTAGCAGACCAGACTCACAACCAAAGATTTGTTTATACTGGTTTTCCACCTCTTTAGCCTTACCGAAACAGAAAACTTCACTCTTGTGAAAGTTAATCTTGAGACCCGACAATTGCTCAAAGATACACAAGATTAATTTCAGATTTAGAGCCTTATCAAAATCATGCTCTAAGAATAACACCGTATCATCTGCATATTGAAGGATAGACAAACCCCCTTCAACTAGATCAGGAATAAGACCTCCAATTTGTCCTAATTCCTTAGCTCTAGCAATTAGAATAGCAAGCATATCAGCCACAATATTAAAAAGAATTGGAGATAGAGGATCCCCCTGCCTAAGTCCTTTTTTAGTTTGGAAAAAGTGGCCAATTGCGTCATTAACCCGTATACCTACACTTCCACCCTGAACAAATTGAGTAATCATATCACACCAACCCTGAGAAAAACCTTTCATACGTAAAGCCTGAAGAAGAAATGGCCACTTAACCTTATCATAAGCCTTCTCAAAATCAATTTTAAGAATAACCCCATCCAATTTCTTCCTATTAAGTTCATGGATGGTTTCATGCAAGATAACAACTCCTTCCAAGATGTTTCTCCCAGGCATGAAAGCGGATTGAGATGGTCTAACCACCTTCTGCACTATCTGGGTAATACGATTAGTACCCACTTTAGTGAAAATTTTAAAACTCACATTGAGAAGGCAAATAGGTCTATACTGTTGGATTTGAACTGCATTATCCTTTTTAGGAAGCAAAGTAATTACCCCAAAGTTCAGTTTAAACAACTGAAGATTACCTTGCTTGAACTCAAAAAACATAGCCATCAAATCCTCTTTAATAACTTCCCAAAAAGTTTTGTAAAATTCAGCGGGGAAACCATCAGGGCCTGGAGATTTATTAGGTTCCATCTGTGATATTGCCTCAAAAACCTCTTCCACTAAGAAATCAGCAGTGAGAATATCGTTTTCCTGTTGAGTTAACTGAGGTATATCCTGAGTATTACTCTCCACTAAGGAGATATTATTAGGTGTGGAAGGTCCAAATAATTTCTTATAGTACTCAGAAATATATAACCTCAAGTCCTCATCTCCAACAATCGTTCCCTCCTCTTGTTCTAACTGAAAAATCATCTTCCTACGGTGTTTCCCATTAGCCATAAGATGGAAATATTTAGTATTATCTCCCCCCTCCAACACATGTCTAACCTTAGCCCTTTGCGCCCATTTACTTTCTTCCTCTCTACGAAGAATACAAAGACGATCATTTGCAATACGAAGAGATTCCCTCTCTCCCAAAGACAGAGGTATACTCTCAGCTTTACTGTCCAACTCCTCAATAATCTTGATTAATTTATCCCTCTCAATTCTATATTTACCACTAAGATTCTTAGCCCATCCCTTAAGAAAACGTCTTAGATGTCTAATTTTTTTTTGCCAAACCGAAATAGCAGTATCCCCCTTGTGGAAAGCCCCCCACTCAGCGGCTACCAACTCGAAAAAACCATCCATTTTAAGCCACGAAAGCTCAAAAGAGAATCCACTTTTATTCCCCACATGAGCACGAGCACCAAAATCCAAAAACAAAGGAGTATGATCCGAGCCATTCCTAGCCAATGCTTGAACGGTTGCTAGAGGAAATTTTTGCTCCCAATCCACTGTAGAAAGAATTCTATCAAGTTTTTCAAAAGTTGTAGTTGCTCTCCTGCTAGCCCAAGTAAATTGTCTACCCGATAATTCAATCTCTTTTAAGTCTAAGCTATGAATAATTGCATTAAACATAACAGGCCATCTAGAATTGTAATTATCATTATTCTTTTCTTCAGGTTTACGTATTATGTTAAAATCCCCACCTACCAACAACGGTAATGTTTCATTTTCACATATACGAACGAACTCTGATAAAAAATTAGGTTTAAATTCATCCTGGGCAGCCCCATAAACAGACACTAGAATCCACTCAAAACCATCATGCTTTGACTTGACATATAATTTAACAGAGAAATCCCCTACTTCCACATTCCTAACCTCAATAGACAGTGAGTTTATGCCAATTAGCATCCCCCCTGACCGACCTCTAGGTGGTAAACAAAACCACACAAAATCCAAGCCCGAAGCTAGATGAGATAAGAAGGATTGTGCAAAATGAGATCTTCCTGTCTCGGACAAAGCCAAAAAATCTAGTTTTCTCTCTCTGATACTTTCCTGTATAAAATGATGTTTACCTGGGTCACGAAAACCCTCACTATTCCAGAACATCCCACACAGATTATGCATCTTGTTTAGAATTATAACTCTTAATTCGTACACTTCTTCGTTTGTTGGAAATAGAGTAATCCTTCTTTTTCCTAGCTTTCTTTATTTTCTCACAATCAACCACTAAATCAATTGGAGAAACAGATTTAGGAAAACACTCATTCTCTACTAAATCTTCAGAGAGGCTAGCAATCTTGTCAAGAATCAAACTACGAGGCTGTGGATCGTGATGATTATCCAAATTATTATTAAGAATAGATAAGGTCCTATGCAAATCTCCATCCTTAATAAGTTTAGCAGACTCTAACTTGGTAGCACTAGAAGAACCCAAAGAAACTCCTAGGCTAGTAGCTCTATCGATAATATCGGAATCAGAGAAAGACAAAATCGATAAATTCTTACAAGAAATAGAAGACTTCATACCTGCCCCCGAGTCCCTTCTAGCAGCGAGCAACATCGCCCTCTCCAATTGCGTGTCATCCGCATTAGGTTGAGCCCGTATACGACCACTTGACCTCACACCCGAAGTATTAACGTCAAGAATACCTCCAAATTCCTCAATTTTCTTCCTGGAAACATCAAAAGAAGAACTACCAAAACCCACTAAAGGGAATGGTGGAAGTGGAGTGGTCGGGCTATTGATCATCTGAGAAGGTTGAGGTAAATCATGAACCAACATAGGGGAACTAATCCCAGCATCACTGTGAGTATCACCTGCTCCAACCGAAAACAGACATGGAATTATTAGTCACCAAAACCGAGCCAAGGATAGCATCAACATTGGCAGTAGTACCACAATCAGAAGAAGCCAAACAAATATTAACTACGGGTTTTAAAAGGGGAACAGAGGAAGAAGTCATACCCTCTAACAATGACACTAAGCCATTACCATTAACAACGGAAGAGGAAGTCTCCTTCTGAACTGTAGCCTCGGAAATCCCAGGAAAACCAAAATCAGTCACAGTCTCCTTGGCCGGCATGATAACATTTTCTTGTTGCGAAAAGACCCGAGTCTCTGCCGTGGCCACAAAGGCATTGGCATCCAAACCCACAGCAGCAACGCGGGCAGCAGAAAATGCCCCGGAACACTCTGCCGTAGCCCCAAAACACTGCGAAATCTCTGCCTTTCGTGCCGTGGCAGAAAAACGTCCAGGAATCGCTGCCGGCGGTAGCAGAAATAGGTGAAAACTCTGCCTTTTCTGCCGCAGCCCCCATCTCTGCCGTGGGCTTCAAAGAAATACCCGAGACCTCTGAATTGGGATCTGAACTCGATGCCAAAGCACTAGAAAACGGCAGGGGCAACAGAGGTCCATTAGCTACAGGTGCAACCGAATCAAATTCAATATTAACATCAACTTCTTTCTCCACAAAATCATCATGAGCCAACTTGGCACCCGAAAATAAAACAGATACTTCCCTCCTAGCACGCTCAAAAGACTTTCGTACGAGAGGAGAGAAAACCAAACCCAATTGAACATTGTTTGACATGGGTTTCTGACCACTGCCACCATCATTAGCAGTAGGTTGTTTTGGTTTCGGATCAGTAGAAACTTCTGTATTTTTACCAGTGAGTTTATTAACTTTATCTTGGAAATCATCACCAAGACCATCGGAATCATCTTCACTTTCATCATCTCCCTCATCATCTTCCATGTCCACATCATCCACTAATAAGGGTGCATTCTCCTCCACCTCAAAAGATAGTTTATAAAAGCCATCCTTGATAAACATCTTGAAACTCCTAGGAATCTTACAATGATTAATGCAACCAATACGAATACGCAAAATCCCATGTTTTCGAGTGAAAGGCATATCAATTTCTTTGGTCATACCAAACATATCTCCTACAGCCCATAAAGCAAGATAATCACCAATATGTGGACTCGGAATACCTTCCACGCGCAGCCATACCTCTGGTAGGGCCTCTGCAGGTTCTGGTTCTTTGTTCCAACTATCCACAGTGATCTCACAAGAACTATTAGGTACAATGCATCGCCCAAAGATTTTCAACCTTTCCAACTCGGTACTATTAGGGAATTCCACCTGAAAAATGTTGTGCCCCATACGAATAACATTCCACACAAAATCCTCTGTTGGCACCAACCGTTGCAACTGTCGAATAATCCCTGGGATAGTAAGTTCCCCTCCCGAAACAACAATCGAAGCCAGCCGATGATTTTCCAATTTAGGCTTGTAAGTTTCAGTGCACGGGAATTTGAAAATAATTAGCTCCTCATGGCCATAGCCAAAAACTTGAATCATAGGTTTAGGGGCTGTCAACAAATGGCACCTCCTATCTCCATGATCAGGTCCCTCACATATTTGACACATAGCCACATTACATGCCTTCGAACGGTGCCCAGCGAGGCCACATCTGTAACATTTTTTTGATCTCCTAGGGACAGCATTAGCTACAGCAGCTGCAAGAGTTGAAGCCGAGATGGTAGTATTCCCATCCTCTTGACGCACCACAGAAGTAATAGGGGTTGTTTCAGATACAACCGGAGCGACCACAGTGGAAGTGTTAGGAGTAACAGCCGGTCTAGCCACCGCTGCACTCGTATTAGAAGGGATAGGCACTGTCTGCTGCAAACTTGGAGCCACGACTGCACCCACCGCGGGCTGAGGCACACCCGAAGAGTGCAAAGTAGTCGACAAAGTCCCAGTTGCCACTGTTTGGTTGACAACACCCCTGCCAGAAACCCGAGCATCACCATATCGCCCCCGAACACCTCTGTGATCATAAGAGTTATACCTCGGCCCTTGATTCTGATATGCGCCTTGGTTCTGATTGAAAGTAGCCGAGCCCCTACCCGCCACGAAGGCGTTGGAGTCGCCACGGCCACGGCCCTCGAAAGTCCTGCGACCACGGCCAAGACCAGAGTTGTAGCCACCACGCTGCCGATTCGGAAATCCAATGCCGACGTTGAACTGAGGTCCCTGGTCGTAAGCACCAGCCGATGTGCCACTAGGACCCCCTTCCTCGTAGCTAGAGAATCCATTGAAGCCTTGATTGTAGCCATCCTGATTGAACCTCCCCGGATTGTTCCAGTTGTTATACCCTCCTCGGTTCGGTCCATTGCCTCTGCCATCACCTCGGAACGCCATGGGAGCCGGCGGCTGAGGTTCTGTTCGAGACCAGAAACCCCTCAGGAGATGCCTTAACCCTAGGGCGTTTGACGGTCGATCAAACGTAATTGTATCAGAAGCCATCGTTAGACACTGGCCCACGAAAGGCCTAGTGCTCTCAAGTGGTCCACTGGCCCTCCGAAAGCCCAGACCACCTGGTAACTGAAAGTTCGAAATAGCGCTAAACTCGGATCGCCGATGAGCAGCCTTCGTCGCCGGCGAATTCTTCCGACCTACGACTGTCCATTCACTCTCGATGTAGTGTTCTTCCACGAAAGAAGTAGGTTGCATCACTGGCATCTTGGGAACCCTAAATTTCTTAGGGGAAACAGCAAGGTTGAAGGAGATGAATTCCTTCCGCGCAGCCGCCTTCTTCAAACGTCGAACGGCCTTCCTTCTTGCCTTCTTCCCTTCCGATCCACAGTCCCGATCATCGTCCTCCGCCGGTGTTCTGCATTCCAACAGATAGCGATCACAACTATGAGAAACCATACCTTCGCGTGAAACTGAGTCCTCCTCCACGTCAGAAGTTTCCGGTGATAGGCACCAAAACCGTCCGCCCAGCGGAGCGGAAGCGCGCAGAGGTGAAGGCAATGGCGGCGGATCAACCGTGGTTCCGCCGGCCACGGCCACCGGCGACATCGCTCAGTCGCCTCTCAGTCGCCTCTCAGTCGCCTGGTGGAGTTTGTGCTCATTCTGTGTCCATGTGTTAATTAACTATGCGATTGATTGCTACAAATCCCGGATGTGAGTTCGTTGAGCAAGATTCACGGTTCTACCCTCATTCCTACTCAATGTAGCAAGATATTTTCGGTAACAGCTCAAACAAACGAAAAATATAGCCAGCTACGTTCACTCGCGGTATTCTTGCAGGCACTTTAGAGCATTTTTTTAAGCAACCGCATATTTTACAATAAGCAACACACGTAAAAGAAAAACCGGGATAAAATAATTATCCTAAATTTGCAGAAAAAAAAGACTAAAGATCGAGAAATACAAGATGATCACTAGAGTATTCTGCAACCACCGTAGCGAGCCGCCGCCGCCCAACTTTAGCGTTGCCAAGGCGAACGCCGGAAGAGACGCCAAGCCTCCAACATTGCAAGATCCGAAAAAACACCATCACCAACGAGGCTTTATGAGCCGATGACCCGCTGCACGCAGTAATGCACATGTCGTTGTGGCACGTCGACCGAGGGACGTCCCCGTGTTGTCTTGGACCAAGATATGTCGCCTCCCATCGACGAAGTCGGAGAGGAACGATGGATTCACCACCTCCGGACCAGCATCCTCGTTCCAGAAGAACCACCTCGCCCCAGCCGTCAGCGCCGCCGTGAATAGCCACGAACGCCAGCGACACACCGAGAAACTGATCTCACCTGATGGCGAGAAGACCAATCTACAGACATGACGGATCGAGCAGCACACGTTGCCATCAACACCGAGCCGCCACCGTGAAGGTCGCCACCGGTGTGGGAGTGGAGTTGAGACAGATTTGTTTGCCCAGGCGCCGCTCACACTATCCAAACGACGCCTCGAGAAAACACTAGACAAACCCTAACTACACGTCGGCGCCTAAGCGCCATGGTCCCCACCTCCTCGCGTCGCCGGAGTGGCCAACGGAGGAGGTAGGAACCAGTGGCGGCCGGTGTAGTTGGGCGTAGATGGGTTCGCCTCCCCGACCGCCTTTCCTCTCGGGAGTGTGGGATAATTAACTAGTTTTTCGTTTGGATAATCTTTTTTGGGGGAGGGCTTAACTTTAGAGCATCTCCTTAGAGCTACATTGTGTACGTCCTCGTTTTATCTTACACGCGCCCTACACGTCGGTCGGGTGATCCCCGCGCGCGGATCGTTTGCACTACGTGTCGTCCGATTAAGTCGGGTCGCCACTCCCTCCCGACAACAACCTGCAATGTTTCTGTGCAACAAATTCTTGATTCTCCTACCTCGACATCTCTATCATGATAGAAAAAGCGAAGATGGCGTGGCGGCGCCGAGGGCGTCGCAATATCTCCGCCGCGGCCCTACCAATAAACTAGATTCTTGGATGGCGCAGTTTCTCCACAACATTCTCTTTCCTCCCTCTGCCAGCTGGGCGCAGAACGTCGGGGGACAGAAACATGCGCCTCCCCGGCGAGCTACATCAGATCTTGTGTCCGTACCGGAGTTGTGACGAGCTCAGCCATCTTTTTGCAACACTCTCGCCTTCTTCGCACGGGGCAAGTAGGCTCTAACGTACGAGAGGTATTGCCCCTGCAAAGTCCAGTTACTCTAGGGTTTTGCTCTGCTTTTTTATTTGAAACATTGTTAAGCTACTTCTTTTGATACAAACATTTAGTTAATTTGTTTGAGCATGTTTTTAGTGTAGAGATACATTTTAGTATAGATGAGTTGTTGTAAAAAGTTGTTTGCAACAAAGTGTGACGTTTGTGAGCAATAATATGTACAGATAAACCAACTATTATGTTCATACAAGAATGTACAAAAAGCTAATAACAATTTTTGTTGAGGTTAAAAAAATATTGCTCTTCTAAAGACAAAAATTAGGAACATGGCATGTTTGGAACATAGAGTTATGTTGCAAAAGTTGTAGCATTGAAATTTGTCACGTACATCTTGTAAAAAATACAGAAACAAAAGGCTACGACTGATTCATTTACACACATGCTTCTGTTGTAAAAATCGGCAGGAAGTTGCGGATAATGTGGATAAGTGGGCAGTGGGATTTTTCGACCTGAACAAGCCGCCTATACTTTGAAGATGATGAGTTGAAGTTTGGTGAAGATAATGTCCACGAGGAGAATCTTGCCAAAGAGGATGCACACATTGATGGAGATGTCTCTTCGCAGCCGGTAATGCCTTTTGTTGGAATGACATTTGATAACATTGAGAAAGCATACAAGTTGTACAATGATTGTGCTTATAAATTGGGGTTTGGCATACATATTGCTAGCACAAAGAACAGCCAGAAGAGAGGGTGTGAGAAAACAATAATCAACAGAGTATTTGAGTGTGTCCATACCCAGTTCTAAAGCAAACATCTGGAGGCACCTCTGCAAGTGTTGCAACAAACCAGTCCTGTACAGTTGCAGAGATGAGCACTCGTAGTAGAAACAGTAGCCACCAAACTGGTGTGGCAATGGAAGTGTCAGACACTCGGCAACAAAACTGAATGATTAGATGCAACTGTAAGGCTCGCATGATTGTGTCGCTCAAACAAGGAGTTTTAACTGTGACAACATTCAACGAGCAACACACACACACACACACAATGATTGAATAGATAGGCGTTGTTGGTACTACCAATCTCACCGGGAGATACCAGATGTCTTGGTATTATACACGGTAGCACCATTGTGATTAGAAATGGAGTTTACTTAGGGACACATGGCGCAAACTTCGGTGTCCATGCGGGATGGGTCACAAGAATGCAAGAGAACCTGGGACCTTAGCCGGGTGAGGTCCTTACTCCTGCAAGAATGAACTAGGTGGTGATATCATGTGTTACAAGGTGCTCCTAGAGTTGTATCTTTAGAGGAATTCGCCCATTCTAAGGGTGCCCCGGACTGTCTTATATAGGTAATGGCAGTCCGGCTGACATGCGGGGCCATCCGTACGACAAGCCGGTTGGGTCCCACTCGGTGTCATACACAGTGTACAACTGCCCCGGGTATGGCTACATGATACATGATGGGACTTAGCAGGGAGAGTACTAATCATGACGCATGCGGCCAAAGTTTGAGGGTATGGTTGCCTACTCTTCCAGTAGAAACGTAGTTGACCTCTCGTGTGCCTTCACATCAACCTTTAGCCCATGCTTATCCTTGCTCATTAGTCATATCCGGCTGACGTCACCACCCTGATAATGGCAGGTGACCAATAGCAGGCGGCCCAACTGTAGCCGCCTTGGTGATGTCTAGCCAGTCGGCTTAATCCTCTTTATTGTTGCCTTGATTCGTTGTTTAACCTAATCGGTGGGTAATCCCCTCGACACTAGCCCCCGAACACGTTGGAGCTTTTAGAGCCGGCACGGTGAAGGAGGCTTATGCGTGTTCTTCCCCGTGCACTTAAATTGCTGATCTTTCGCCTTCGCCGGCTAAGACTCGTCGGGTATGCTGTACCGACTGCCCCGCTGGGTTCGGTTGGCTTGGTGACGTCACAGTGGGGGTTGTGGCTGATGTGAGCCGTGTTCCATCGCCCTGCTCCGCCCACTTCAGAGGTGGCGACGCCTCGGTTCCCTCGTTTGGGATCTTCTGTGGCCGCACACAACCGTTACTAGATCCCGTGTGGCCCACGACGCAGCGGTTTCCGAAATCTTTGGGGCCCATGTTGTGGCCGTTACACGTGGAGGAAGCCTGAGTGGCGGTTCCATGCTATAAAAAGGGGGGCGCGGACCCTTGGTGGAGGTTCCGCACCTCGCCCATGTCTTCTCGCTTCCTCGCCCCCTGCTCTCCATGCTCGCTCGCTTTCGGCTCTTCGTGCTCGTCCGCTGTCGCCGTAGGCTTTGAGTTATGCTCGTCCGTCGTCTCCGCTCGCCCTACATGCTCACGTCGCCATAGGAGGGCGTGTCACCAAGCCATCGCTGCTCCTCCCTGCAGCAGCGCCCAACACCTCCACTTCCGACGCCCCGACGATGGCGCAACGCTCCGAGGGAACATGGTCGGGCTCCACCGTCACCGACACCAACATCGAGCCTTCATCCGGCAGGGCTTCCTCGTGAAGTCCGATGACATCACCATGCGCGCCCTGGTAGGGAGACGGAGTCCATGCCTCGCCAAGGGGATTTCGCCATCTTCTCGGAGCACTTGGATTGCGGGCTGGCGCTTCCCGTGAGTCCATTCTTCTGAGAGATCTTGGAAGAGTACAACCTCCAGCTGCACCACTTGGGGGGCGACTCCATCTCGCAGCTTTCAGCGTTCGCTGCCGTCTACGAGGGCTACCTGGGGGTGCGGCCGACTGTAGCCCTCTGGAACCAACAATTCTTCTTCCGGGTTTGCCAAGTCCCTTGCAGCGGCGCCATCGTCTACAGGCGCTCCGGCTGTGACATGCCGCATTTCGCGGGCCTAAAAAGCGTCAAAGACTGGCGGCGGTAGTTCTTCTACGTATGCAATGCGGCAAGGGAAGATGGCGAGGCGCCGGCTGACTGCATCAACCTCCCCTGATATATGTCCGACGCGTCGTCGAGGAGCCGGGGTGAGGTGAAGATTGACAAGGACACTGACGACCTCGCCAAAATGTGGCAGCGGCTAGGGGATCCAACCGGCAGAGGCAGGACTGGTCGCAACCTTACGCTCTACTGGTTGTCGCGTCGGGTGTGGCCGCTCCAGATGTGGCCACACAAGTTGTGCCACTACTCTGGTCGGTTAGATCCGACCCGTCTGACCACCCGCATCCTCAAGACGGATGACCTGAACGAATGGCTTTGGGTCATCATGAAGGAGAAGATCGTCTCCGGCTGGAATTGGGGCCGGGAGCCGTATTCTCGCGACCGACAGCCTCCCTTGGTGAGTTTTCTTTCGACATCTTACGTTTCACTTGTTTGCCGTCTTGGGTTTTTCTTATCAGTATCTGACATCGGCTGGGGATCCGTGCAGAAGCTCGAGGCGCAGGACCTCGAAGACGGGCCAGATGGTCCCGAGTTCGAGCCCGATCTTCCTCGCCCTCTGCGTCGCGGGACGAATGAAAATGCCCTGGGGGCCGCCCAAACAGAGGAGCACGCGACCGGACAGGAGGAGGAGCAAGAGGAGCACGCGGAGTAGAAGGCGGACAACCAGGAGGAGGGTGACGGAGGCGGCCCATATCGTGGTGATCCACTCCACTCGGGTAATCTCGAAGACCTAAGCGTGTCGTCTCCCTCCGCAAAGTCATCCTCATTGCAGACTCTGACGAACCATCCTCCGCAGGGTCCACGTCGGCCCAGCTCTCAAGCGGGCCTTGCCCTTGGAGCTGAAGGAGGGGACCGGTGACCTCGACGCGGAGTCGTCGAGGAAGAAGAAGAAGAAGAATAAGAAGAAGAAGAGGAGGCCGATAGAGCCTCAATCTGTTGAGGGGTAAGTATCCTTCTGCCTATGCCGCTTGCCTTGGGGCTTTCCTTTCTCATTTGCTTTTCGGTTTTCTGGCGCGGCTCGCCCAAGTTACTGGGGGCGAGCGAGACCTGAAGCTCCGACACCACCTTTGGTGCCAGAAGTACGTGCTGGAGATGAGACGGGCGGCAGAGCCGCGGGGGGTGTTCCCAATGTCGTCCCTCGAGGAGGCCTTCGTGCTGGCCCAGGTGGCGGGACAGGCGGCATGCACCCCACCGTGGTGGTTGATGGAGGCGTGGGGCCGGACAAGCCCCTATCCGTGGATGATTACTCGTTGGAGCCGCCCACCACGGTTGAGGAGGCGAGCGAAGAGGAGGCGGACACGGCCCAGGTGGGCAGGTCTGGCGCTCCCGAGAGCGCCCACGTGGTGCTGGAGGAGGTGCGGGTGACGAATCCGCCGGTGGAGACCCGCGTGGAGGTCCAGGCGACGCCTCAGTCTGCGCCCTTGGCCGTCGTGCCGATCTCGTGGGCCTTCATTCTTGGCGCCTGGCGCTCTGGTCGCCTACGCCCAGGCCAGGCGGGCCATCCCCTTAGCCGGGGCGGTTCGGCGGCCGGTGGAGGTGGTTCCCTTCGCCCACGACTTAGAGAGGGAGCTAGAGGTCTAGCTGGGGGACTTCAAACGCTTCCAGGAGCTGCTGGAGGTATGTGCCCTTTTTTTGTGTGGCCTTCTTTTTCTTGGGTGTCGGTTGTCTCTTTCTTTAGCTTTTGTTCTTATTTTCTTCTTGCAGTACAAGGACCACTATTTTGCTGGCGAGATAAAGCGCCTCCAGGAAGCGCTCGACGCTGCCAAGAGTAAGTTCACCCATCTATCTTGTCTTCTCTGCTTGGTGCATGTCCTGACCCCAGGGGCCAGTCTTGGGGGTGCAAAGGAGAGCCAGGACCTGAGCGGCCAGTTGAAGGAGGCTTCTTCCGTCAGCCAGCTGGAGGGTGAGGTCAAGCGGCTGGCCCAGACGAGCCAACACCGACAGAGGAGATTGACCGGCTGACCTAGGCGAACACCGAGCTGGCGGCGGCCAACAGGGACCTCTCCGCGGCGAACTCATCACATAAAGAGGTTTTCGAGGCCCTGGAGAAGGCCTACAAGGTCAACACGGCAAAGCATGCCAAGGAGACTCAGGAGTTCACCCAAGACATCGAGAAGCTTTGGGTGAAGCTGTCTAGGATCGGCGTCGAGCTACGGAGTAAGTCTTGTTATTCCACATGGCTTCCTTTTTGTTTCGTCCGGCTGGGAATTGAGTCCTATTCCCTTGGTGCAAAGTACTATCTGGTGCTGCCGTCACAAGCCAAGCAACAGGAGCTTGCTGACGCGGGCGTGGAGGCCACCCCTGCCGCCACGGTCGGCCTCAAAGTCAGCGCTCTCCGGATGTCGTGGACCTTCAGCGAGGAGACCTGGATGCTAGTGGAGGTAGTTGTCGGGATGCTCGAGGAACTCTATAAGGGCGATGGGGTACCTTACTGAATCCGCGATCCGGCCTCCCGCGTGCAAAATGGTGATGAGGCCATCACCCGGCTGCAGAAGTCGGCTGCTCATGGGGGAGGGGAATGGGCCTTGTGCCTTATTCGCTCCCGGTATCCGGAGGACGTCCTAGATGATTCTTACCGCTGGGCTTCCGGATGGCAATGGGTACCCGACACCCGCAAACCCGACGGGTACCCGCGTTAAATGGGGAGGGTCTGGGTAGAAAAAAACCTGCGGGTCTACTTAATAGGAAAATGTCAGACCCATCGGGTCTAGCGGGGGAGGGTACAGGGGTGTCAAACACATACCCTCTAACCCGCATACCCTCTATGAGAGGCCCCACATGTCATTGTCTAATAAAAATCCCTAACTGACTAGTCTCCACCGCGCCACTCCACGTCTCCACCCACTGATCCCTTGCCTCACCCAACGGCCCAGCGCCCACAATTCCCCAGCCCCTTCTTCCCAGCGCTCCAGCCGCCCACGATCCTCTCTGCTGCGCCCACTGCAGAGACTAGGAGCAACCCTCCGCGCTCCCACCATAGAAAAGGGAGCCAGTCGAGGACTCGAGGTGGGCGAGGGGAGAAACTCCAGCGAGGGCCTGTGATGCGCGTGGAACACACGTTCGTTGGGAGACCCAAGAGGAAGGTATGAATATCACAGTAGCAAGTTTCCCTCAGAAAGAAATCAAGGTTGAATCGACCAGTAGGAGGAAGGAGTAACTTCAGAATGTTGATGCAGTTGAGATGGTAGGACGCACTACCGGTTTAGCAGCAACGTGGAACCTACACAACACAAACAATTCACTTTGCCCCCAACGAAGCAGTGAGGTTGTCAATCTCACCAGTTTTGTTGATAACAAAGAGGTTAAATGTATGGTGTGGAAAACGGTATGAGAACAATATGAAAACAGCAGTAGCGGTGTGAAAACAGTGGAAGCAATGTGTGTATTATCAGTATGAGAAAATGGACCGGGGTCCACAGCTCACTAGAGGTATCTCTCCATAAAAGATAGCTAACATGCATGGGGAACAAATTACAGCTGGGCAATTGACAGATAAAGAAACATGCATGACATAAATATTACTATGAGATTCATGCGGGCATTACAACAAAATACATAGATCGTCATCCAACTGCATCTATGATTAATAATCCACCCTTCGAATATCATCCGAACAAACGTTGGGTATTAAGTTGGAAGCAACGGATAATTTCAGTAAGCAAAGTGTGTGATGTAAACAATGTAAACGAAGTAAACATCGTTGTTTTCTTCCTAATGGCAACATCACATCCTCCATCTGTCCCCTTTTGTGTCACTCAAGCACAGATGCAAAGGAGGCATGAACCCACTATCGAGCATAAATACTCCCTCTTGGAATCACTAGCATCTACTTGGACAGAGCATCTACTAACAACATAGAGCATGCAAGATCACAAATAACATACATATGAAGCTAACATGATAGATTGATAATAAAAAGACTTAGCATTCAATAATCATCGGATCCCAGCAAACACAACATGTAGCATTACAAATAGATGATCTCGATCATGTGAGGCAGCTCACGAGATCTAAACATGAGGCATAAAGTGGAGAGGATAACCATCTAGCTACTGCTATGGACCCGTAGTCCGGGGATGAACTACTCACGCATCACTCCGGAGGCGGGGATGGTGGTGTAGACCCCGCCGGTGATGAATTTCCCTCTCGACAGGGTGCCGGGGAGAGCTCCAGAACCCTCCCGATCTCGGGTTGATGATGACGGCGGCCTTAGGTGTTTCTCGGGAAGAAGTGGTATATCTTTAGGGTTGACATCTCAAGGGGAATAAATAGGCGAAAGGGTGATGGAGGTGGATTCCCGAGGGGCCCACACCACCCCTAGGCATGGCCAGGGGGCCGCCGCCCTATGGTGTCCTCCCCTTCGTGGCCCTCCTCCGGGCCTCTTTGGGTCTCCGTGGAATCTTTAGGAATTCTAAGACTTCCGGGCTTCGAATTTTCCAATTCCGAGAATACTTCCAGAACAACTTTTCTAAAACTAAAAATAGAAGAAAATAGGGTACTGGCTCTGTGGCATCTTGTCAATAGATTAGTCCCGGGATGACGAAGGAATGGATATTAGACCCTGCGGGGAAGGACACCCCCATCTCCGGCCCAAGGTTAAGGCCCAAGAGGAGGAGCCCTTGGAACGCCGAAAGACCCATGTGAAGCCCACCCGCAATACCTTGCGGGCTAAGTTAGGAAAGCTGTAACCGACGTAGGGTTAGAGTTCGAGTCCTCTCCGCGTAAGGTTTGAGACCTGGCCATCTATATAAGGCCAGGAGAGCCACCGGTAGAGGACCAAGAAACACCGCAATCCCAAAGCCTTGAGCTCGAGATCATATTCTCGACTCGAGCCACCATCATTGTAACCGATCTACTCGATTAATACAGATCGATAGAAGCAGGAGTAAGGGTTTTTCCTCTACGAGGGCCCCGAACCTGGGTAAATCTTGCCCCTGTTTTGCCGACGATCGCCACCAGCGCTCATGGGTTCTCCTACTCGAAACCCGATAGGGTCACCTGAGGGATTTGCCGAGCAGCGGATTCGACAATTGGCGCCGTCCGTGGGGACGGCGGGCGCTGGATCACCGGCGTCTTCGGCTTCATCGACAACCAATTCTCGTTGGAAACCTTCGACCGCGGCTCCGTACAATCCTATACAGATCGGATCTATCGTGGTCACCCCTCACTCGCCGGAATCTCGCCCGGTATTCGACGATCTGGAAAAGAGCGTCACCTTGACGTTCGGGAGCCTGAAGTTCGTGACCGATAGGGATGGAATCTTCCACTTCCCGGAAGAATCAGGGTCTGAATCAGGAGACGTCGACTCACGCCTTCGTCTGGAGAAAAGCGGTGAGTCCGTCCGCCTCAACGCCAACGACTACCATACCCTCTCGACAGAGGAACCTTCACGAGTACAAAGAGCTTTCCGATCTACGCCTAGGACGCACGAGCCACGACTGGCTCAAGTCTGCATGGCAGGATCAGAGCAACCCCCGGAAACAGAACATAGCGCAGCAGAACGCGCCATAATCGGCGTCTCGCGGGAAGCTTGGGACCGCGCTAAGGAGGCTATGCGAACGAGCAAGCCACCCGCAGCTGAGTAAAAGCAATTGAACTTCATTGAGGGAACAAGGGATTTCTTTAGGAGATAAATAAGAGATAAATAGAAGTGTTTGTCCCTATTAGGCGAAATCAATACTTACTTTCAATTGGTAGAGAGGAAGAAGAGAACTGACACTAGTAATAGGTTGATGACTTCTCTGAACAGAACTGACACTAGTAATAGGTTGATGACTTCTCTGACTTAATAGCTGGCTGTCGTCGAAGAAGGCCGACTGGCTAAATCCTTTCGACGTGTGCACCTTCACAACCGCCATCCACTGCGTATTCTCTTCCACGCTAGGCACCTCCTCTTCCCAGATCAGATCATCGAAGTCCTCGCATGAAAGAATGCCACCGCACGAGGATATGGTCGCTTACCATTATCATCTCGTGAGAGCAGCCGCAACCATCAAGGATGCTCGGATAGATCTGGCCCGTCGAAGAAGAGCAGCAGATGAATCGAGTCAACGACGAGCTGAGCTGTCCCTAGCACCCTCGGTCGGTACCCGACCCGCGAGGAAGGGATACGCATCAACATCCAGGGATATCGAGTCCTTGGGCGGGACCAGCAGGTCGGTCACGCCCTCCCTCATGCGAGTCGATGATGACGGGAACGTCTACCCGCAAACTCCTGCCGCCGCGGTCCTGGCCGCAGCAACTTACATGCAAATGAACCAGCCGACGGAAAGCGACCCCCGGGCAGAACAGTATAAACAAGTGCGCAAAGGGCTAGGACTGGCAGCCGCAAGGCTCGCCTCTTATGACCGCAAGAAGGCCGCGGAGCAGCTGGAGAAAGAGAAGGAGAAATAAAAAGAGGCGTCTCGCAAGCATAGGAGCCCTTCGCCAAGAAGAGACAAGTCGCCACGCCGTGGTCGAGAAAAAGAGGCTCGACGCCGTGGCGACAGTCGAAGCAGCAGCGAGGACAGCCCGAGAGACAAAAGCTCGCGACATCACAGCAGCCGCTCGCGAAAACGAAGCAAGGAGCCAAGGAAGGACACTGACCGCGACAAGTCAGGATACGACGCGCGATCGGATCTCGCACAAAATAAGGTGGACAGGGCAAGAGCATCGCGATATCGAGAACGCTCTTCGTCCGGCTCTTCAGATGACGAAACCTGCGGTGCACTTTGCTTCGCCCGCAGCATCCGAGAAGCACCCCTGCCCAAAAGATTCAAGCTCAGCACGGAAGTAACGAAGTACGACGGCTCACTCGAGCCCTCTTCGTGGCTAAACGATTACCTCACGGCAGTAAAATGCCAATGTGGGAACAAGAACACGACTATGCAATATCTCAATCTACATCTCATTGGCGCGGCCCGTAGCTGGTTAGAAGCGAGGCCAAGGTCCTGTTACGCATCGCGGGACGACCTGCACCGCGACTTCTGCAAAAACTTCCAATCGACCTACAAGAGACTAACCACCATTGAAGAACTGCGAGCATGCAAGCAGAAAAGCGGCGAGTCCGCCCGCGAGTATATCCAGCGATGGACTACACTCAGGAACACCGCAGGAAACATCTCGGAAGAAGTAGCGGTTGAAGCCTTTGCAAAGGGCGCCCGAAGAACTGCTTTCAGAGAAGAGCTAGGCAGAGCTGCACCCAAAACTATTGGGGAGCTGATGAACATAGCCGACAAATGGGCTAACGGAGAAGACGCAGTGCGCAACGAGAGAGCGTCATCACCCGCACCCAATGAAGATCGCCATGGCCGAAGAAAGAGAAGGAAATACTACGATCATGAAGATCGAGAGGAAATGGTAGCAGCGGAATTCACGCGAAGTCGCGATACAGGACGATGCGGAAGTCGCGAATGGAAACCAAAGGTTGAAGAAAAAAGTCCCGAGGAAGACCTTGATGCTTACTGCTCGCTACATCTGTTTACAGATAAGCGTACGGGAAAAACCAAGGCGACACACCTCCTCAAGGATTGCCAAAAGTTCCATGACATTCACGAGGCTTTCTCGAAGAAAAACAGAACAACAGCTATTCCAAATTACCCGCCACTTCCAGGAGGAGGCCACCAAGGATTCCAGCCGCCACAACCCCTACCTCCACCAGCAAATCCAAACATGGCGTTAGCTGCACTGCCAGCACCACCTGCACAAAACTCCGGAGCCAATGCGTACCCGAATCCGGCAGGGCAACTGGCAATGATCCAGAAGGTATGTCCATCCCGCAGAGCTCAAAAGACTAACACGAGGCAGTTATGCATGGATGTGCAGACTCCGCCAACAAAGCCCGAATACTTGAAGATGGCGGATCAACCGATCACATTCTCAATGAAAGACCACCCACCACGAGTCTATCGACCAGGACACGCCGCCCTCGTAATCCAAGCACAAATTGGCAACTACGATTTGGCCCGCGTATTCATGGACGGGGGCAGCGGCATCAACATTATCTACGCGGACACACTCCGTCGGATGAACAAGAACCTGGATGGCCTTGCGGAATCAAAAACATCCTTCCACGGGATAGTTCTGGGAAAGGCAACTTGTCCACTCGGAACAATTAACCTAGAAGTTGTGTTGGGAAATAAAAGCAACTACAGAAGAGAATTCCTTGACTTCGAAGTCGTCGACTGGCCCTCACAGTACCACGCCATTCTTGGTCGAACAGTGTTCGCCAGATTCATGGCAGTACCACATTACGCGTACCTGAAGCTCAAGTTACCCGGAGAATACGGTGTTATCACCATTGACGGAGATTTTCAGAAATCCAACAAGTGCGACATTGAGTTCAACGAGATCGCAAAGTCTTCCGGGATGCAAGAAGAATTGCAAGAGCTGGCAAAAACCACGGATCACTCCGTGATGCCCCTCACGAAGAAAAACGCGCCCGAATTGGAGTTCAGCGCCAACATCGACACCCGAAAACATCAGGTGCACCCGACAGATTCTGCAAAGACAGCAATGGTCTCAACTACCCTCTCGCAAGCATAGGAAAGCGCGCTCGTCGATCTCCTCCGTGAGTACTGGGAAATTTTTGCCTGGCAGCCCTCAGATATGCCAGGAATACCCAGGGAGTTCGCCGAGCACTCACTCGAAGTCTTCAAGGATGCTAAACCCATCAAACAGACCACTCGACGGTTCTCAGAACCCAAGCAGAAAGCGCTTGGAGAAGAAGTGAACAGATTGCTAGCTGCAAAGTTCATCAGGGAGATCAAGATATCCACCTGGTTAGCAAACCTGGTGCTGGTCCCCAAAAAGAACACTGACATCCTTCGAGTGTGCATTGACTACACGTCATTGAATAAGCACTGCCCCAAGGATAACTTTCCCCTCCCGCGAATCGACCAGATCGTGGACTCTACGGCAGGCTGTCAGCGCCTATCCTTCCTGGACGCTTATTCGGGATATAATCAGATCCGGATGAAGAAGGAAGACGAAGAAAAGACAGCATTCATCACGCCACACGGTGTATACTGCTACACGACAATGCCCTCAAGAACGCAGGCGCAACATATCAGCGCTGCATGCAAAAATGCCTCGCCAAGCTCATTGGCAAGAACGTACAAGTATACGTTGACGACATCGTCATCAAGACCCGAGTAGAGGACACACTCCTCGAAGACATCAGAGAAACATTCGACGCCCTCAACGCATACAGGATCAAGCTTAATCCAACAAAATGTGTTTTCGGCGTCCCAGCGGGAAAACTTCTCGGGTACCTGGTATCCGCCAGAGGCATCGAAGCCAACCCAGAGAAAATACAAGCAATTTTGACGATGAAGGAGCCAACCAATCTACGCGGAGTCCAGCAGCTCGCAGGGCGACTAGCCGCCTTAAGCAGGTTTATCGCGCGATTGGGAGAGCAATCATTGCCTTTCTACAAGCTGTTGAAGAAGACGGACAAATTCGAGTGGACCCCAGAAGCTAAACAAGCGTTCGTAGACCTGAAATGATCGTTGCAAAGCAGACACGTCCTCGCAACACCGCAAGAGAGGGAACCACTCTACTTATACCTAGCCGCAACAAACCAGGTCATCACTACAGCAATCGTAGTCGAACGACCTGAGGAAGGCAAGGCATATGGAGTCCAACGACCGATCTATTACATAAGCGAAGTGCTCTCGCCATGCAAACAACGATATCCTCACTACCAGAAGCTTGCCTATGGAGTCGTTCTTACAGCTCAAAAAGTCAAGCACTACTTCCAGGAACACGCCATCACAGTAGTTAATGATGCATCACTCGGTACAATCATGAACAACCCTATGGCATCCAGAAGAATAGCAAAGTGGAGCATCGAGCTGGGCGCCTGGGACATCACCTATGCAGGACGCAACGCAATAAAATCCCAGGTACTCGTGGAATTCTTAAGCGAGTGGACAAAGCTACAAACACCCGGGCCGCCTGAATACACGAGCAACTGGATAATGTACTTCGACGGGTCTAAAAGAAACGAAGGAGCAGGAGCCAGAATCGTCCTAATATCACCTAGAGGAGACAAGCTACAATACGTCCTACGATTGGATTTTCCACCCGATGATCCGGCATCGAACAACGACGCGGAATATGAGGCCATGTTGCATGGGATGAAGATGGAAGTCGCGTGTGGAGCCACCCGACTGATGATCTACGGCGACTCCAACCTCATCGTGCAGCAGACAATGAAGGAGTGCGATGCTATCGCCGAAAACATGATTGCCTATCGCGACATGTACAACCTACTCGAGGGCAGTTTCAAAGGATGCGAGCTCAAGCACATTGCGAGATCCAGCAATGAAGAAGCACACAGGCTGGCCAACATGGGTTCCACAAATACACCCGTACCGCCAGGGATATATTTCGAGCGAATGACTAAGCGATCAGTCAACGTCAAAAAAGTTGCAGGTCAGCCCGCAAGTTGCCACTATCGAGCTTATTCACAATATTTCGCGACAAGTTTTTCTGGTCGAGCCAGTTTGGACACAGAAGTACCTCGACTACTTGACCGCCAAACAGCTCCCAGCAGATCCTCGCGAAGCTCGACAGATAATCAGGCGCAGTAAATCTTTCCGGGTGATCAATGGAGAGTTATATAAGCAAAGCATCTCGGGTATACTCCAGCGATGTATAGCACCCGAAGACGGCAAGGAATTACTCCAAGACATCCACCAAGGAGACTGTGGACATCACGCGAGCTGGAAAACAATCATGGGAAAAGCTTTCCGAGCGGGATTCTACTGGCTTACAGCAGCCAGAGACGCAAAGGAGCTAGTCGACCGGCGATTCGCACCAAAGCCGCACGCACCCGCTTCGGAACTGCATATGATACCCATCGCCTGGCCCTTTGCACAATGGGGGCTAGACATGGTAGGACCGCTACGCAAGTCCACGCCAGGTGGATACACACACTTGTTGGTCGCCGTCGACAAATTTACCAAATGGATTGAAGCCATGCCAGTAACCTCGGCTAGCGCTCAATGCGCTATCAAATTTCTTGACTCCATTGTATGCAGATTTGGAGTGCCACATGACATCATTACGGACAATGGTACTAATTTCACAGCCAAGGAAACACATCAGTTCTGTGAAGAAAAGGGAATCAACTTCAAATTTGCCTCAGTTGCCCATCCGCAAACGAACGGACAAGTCGAAAGATCTAACGGCTTAGTTTCAGCTGGCATCAAGAAGGGCCTACTCGATCGTCTACACCCAGCAGCAGGACATTGGGCCGAAGAGCTACCCTCCGTGCTATGGAGCCTCCGCACAACTCCAAACCGATCCACCAACTACACACCATTTTTCATGGTATACGGGGCAGAAGTAGTCCTTCTCGAGGACGTCAGGTTCAACGCCCCACGAGTTGTCGCCTACAGCGAAGAAACCTCCAACAGGGCACTCGCGGAAGATATGGATGCACTAGATGAAATGCGCGATATTGCACTCGCAAGATCAGCAGTATATCAACAATCACTGCAAAACTATCACAGTCGCCGCATACGACATAGAGCCTTCGCGGTAGGAGATCTGGTGTTACGGCTCAAATAGGAGGAAGGACACAAGCTCGAGCCACCATGGGAAGGACCCTTCATAATACACGAAGTTATCCCAGGCGGAGCTTATAGACTGAAGAACCCGGCGACTGGAGGAATCTATTCCAATCCTTGGAATATCGCACACCTCCGCAAATTTTATCCCTAGATCTATTTTTCTAGCAGCAATAAGGCTATATTAGCCACTCCTGTAGCTCGAATACATGACTTCTCAGTCATCACAATAAAATACATGGTTTCTCAACCATAGACACCCGAAGATTATTCATCCTTGCATGCTAAAAGTTACAGGACACCCCAAAAACACACGGGGGCTACGCCTAAATTCAGCATCACAGGAAAATTTATATATACAAGGTTACACACCTTACAACAGTTTTTACAAACTACACAATGAAACAGGATATATGCATCCTACACCTATACATGGCGATGAGTATTCTCAGCCGCCAACACCCGATCTACCTCATCCGAGGTCAATCGAATGATTTCTTCTGCCGCAAGTCGAACAACCCTATAATGAGGAGACATATCGTCGATTGGACGATCAGGAAGTCTAGCTATGGAATTGAAGTTCACCTCAGGATGCCATAACCGGACGAAAGAGAGAGCCACCACTGATCCACAAGTCATTTGATTGCGAACACACTCGCGAATCTCTCCTTCTCGACCGAACACCCTGAGTAGATGGCTCCAATCCTCTGGGCCCCTTTGCAGCGGATAAAAAGCAGCGTTCATTGCAATCAAAACCTCGTGAAAGGAACTCACGAGTATCTTCGCCTGATTGACTCTGAACTTCAAGGTGGCAAGCACAAACCCTCGACTACGATCAGACCAAAAATTGTTTGCATGAGGCCTTGAGCTACCAGCTTCTTGATAGATGTGGTTCTCCACCCACTGTTTCTCAATCCTGTCATCTGGTCGAACAACTGAAAAGCAAGGGTACATGATCACAAGATTAGAAAGACTCGGGGGCTGAACTACTTACAGAGAAAATCATTGGCAACAGATGCCAATTCATCCATCACAAATTGCTCACGTTCAGTCGCCAGCTTTTGTTTGGATTTAGCCACATCGGCTACCCCACGCAACGACTTTAACTTGCGCTCACCATCAGCTACACGATCACGGAGACCCGCCAAGGTCCCAACAGCGGCAACAAGAGGATCGGTTGGAGTGGCAGTTCCACCCGAAGACTCTGCAGCCACCCCGGTCACCTGAAAAGTACAAGGAAGATTAAGGAATAAGATGCCCTACTCGAGATATATTAACCACCTATTCAACAGGTGCTCGGGGGCTACTCCCATCGGGAGCACACACACAATCGCAGGAAGCATTTCAGCAAAACATCTCGATTAAACTATTGAAAACACGGGAGCACATCCCAGGGTTCATTACAATCGAAGCTGCAAAGTACAACCGAAATAACCTAAGAAGCTACAGTTGTGCTACCACTCGCGGCAGTGGTCCCTCCCTTAGCACGGGCAAATAACTCGGATAACTTCCGAGCAAGGACTCCGGCGGCATCGCCAAAACGACGAAGCCCTACCTTTTTGCCCGTAACAGGATCGACGGGAAGCTCCGAGTAGGCCTCCTCCAAGCCTGTAACTCCATGCGCCAGCGCGAACTGGATGGCGGTCTTCGCCCCAGATTCTGACTGGGCAACCGCGTATGATTCAAGGAGATTGCCCTCCGAGAAAACCTTCAGCAGATCGCCCAGCGCGGGTGGAGACACGGCGTTGACGAGAAGGCGGCCATGCAGTTGCGTCAACACCCGAATGGCATCGCCAATCAAGGTGCAAACCCCTGTAGCATGCCTCCTAAGCTGGGCGCAAGAGTCTATCAATGCGTCCACTCGAGGAACCCCAGCAAGCTCCAGAGGGACACCCAAGAGACCTAAGAAAAGAAAGTGTTAGTCCAAAGGTTTCACCAAGACAGAAAGCAGATTGTAGATAAATATAACTTACTCGCGAAGCTATCAGCAAGGGGGCGAAGAAAATTGATGAGATTGGCGTCCGCCTTGGCGCCAGCGTCCTCCAGGCTCTTCAGAGCATCCTGGGCAGCCGCAAGTTTTCCCTCGTAATCAACAGATAGCATGCGGGAAGACTCGAGCTCCCGTCGGGCAGTCGCCAATTCTGCCTCTAGAGCTGTTACCTGAGTGGAGGCACCCTCCTTCTCGGTCTTCAAAAATTCAAGTTGAGCTGCACAACAACGATCATCAGAGTCGAAGAATTGGTGGAAAACGAATACAAGAAAAGATGGTAAACTTACCTTGAAAAAGCTCGTTCTCGGTGGTGAGTCGAGTGTGGTCCGCTCGAAGGAACCCGCATTCCGACTCAGCAAGAACAACACGGCGACCAATCGCCGCAAGGGAGTCAATAAGCGACTGCAAGGAACATGGAAATGAAAGAGTCGGAAGAGTAAAATTTGAGCCTATACTCGATTGCAAACATTCGAGTATAGCCTCGGGGGCTACTCCCATCGGGAGCACTGCCGTGCACCCGATAAAAAGAGGAAGAAGGAAATAACTGTCTCTGAGCCTGTAGTCGATCGCATGCGATCGACTACAGCCTCGGGGGCTACTCCCATCGGGAGCACTGACGTGCACCCGATAACAAATCCAAAGACGGTAGAACATTAAAAAACAGGTAGCAAAGTTCACCTGGCCTTGAGCGAGTGAGAGGGGGTCTGCCGAGCTGCCCGACACCTCTTTTGGAGCCTTTGGAGTCGCCGCGTCAGGAGCGACATTCGGAGAATTTTGGACGGTGTCGGCAGTAGGAGTCTCGCCTGCAGCTCCTGTTTTATTCCTCCTTTCGGGAGGAAGGGAAGAGGCGTACCTGCGAGGGCTGATAGCTTGCAGGCTGCAATAAAGACAAAGCGTCAACAAGACGCCGAAAGAGAACGTTTGACTAAAGAACAGGAAAGGAAACTTACTCATCTTCGTCGTCCTCCTCGTCCAGCATATCCGCATTCCAGGCGGTTTGGATGACTGGGAATGAAGAGGAAGGGGCGCACACACGCAATGGAGTAGCGTTGATGGGCTCCTTCCCGGGCGATTCCTCCAAGGAGTTGTCCTTAGAGGTGGCCTCGTCACCTTCCACTCGACAGCGTTTATGATGACCGCCACCCGAGTCCCCTGCGTCATCCGAAGAATCTTGCTCGGAGCTCGAAGAAGCGTTGGCAACACTGGTATCGGCTGGGCCATCCAGGTTACTCGCCAATAACTCTGAGGCCTCCGCCCCAGATACTGGAGGGTAGCAGGTGGCCATGGATAAGCTCTACAGAATAAGGCAGAAGAAATTCAGTCGACCAAAATTCAGACCAAGAAAAAATAAAGAGAAAAGAAAGGCAAACTCACTTCGGATGGTGGAGGCCTTGACGCGTCAAAGGCTGCGACCGTGCAGTCGGGGAATTTTTCTCCCACCTTCAAGCTGGTGATGGCCGCAATCTTTTTCTCGAACTCGACGTTCGAGAGCTCTTCACGGCTCACTCGACTGGGATCCTCAGAGCCTTGGTATTCCCACATCGTGGAGGGTCTGTGCTGCAGAGGTTGGATTCTGCGCTTGAGAAAGATACCCGCCAGGTGCAACCCGTTGAGCACGACTCCAGCAGCTTGATCACGGAGGGCTGCCACCCTTGCGAGTAATGGCGTGATGACCTGGGTTTCTTCAGCCGACAATTTGTGCGCCCAGGATTTCCGCCTCTTCAAGACAGCGAACGGGTGGAATTCCTCAATCCCACCCGAGCTGTTGTCGATGATGTAAAACCACTTTTTTATCCAACCCTGGGCGGAGTCGATGAAGTACATGCTGAAGTAGCCATTCTACGATTTTGCTTGAATCCCGAAGCCACCCGTGCGAAGTGGCTCGCCAAGCTCAGATTCCACCCGCGACTTCTCGCGGAAGATCCGGACTTTGAAGAGGGCCTTCCAGATGCCCCAGTGTGGGCGAATGCCCAAAAAGCATTCGCAGAATACAATGAAGCACAATATGTGCTGCACTGCATTCGGAGGAAGATCGTGGAGCTTTATGCCATAGACATACAGCAATGCCACGAGGAATGGATGGAGGGGAAGAGAGAGACCGCGCGACACGTGGTCCGCGAAGACCACGCGTTCGTTCGCGTGCGGTTTGGGTACCTCCTCCTTCTTGCCGAGGCGCACTCGCTTCTCGGACTCCGCCGGCAGCAGCCCCTCCCGCTGCATCTCCTTGATGCCTATCGCCGTGGTGTTGGGCGAACGCCAGTCGCCCGAGCGTGGTGCAGGTTGTGCCGAAACTTCTCCTGACGCCGAAACGGCAACGCCGCGTTTCTTGCCTCCCGCCATCACTGCTAAGCACGAGCTTGAGGGGAAAAGGAAGACGAGCGCGAGGAAGAAGATGAACTAGAAGACGAAGGCTAGGAAAGTTTCACCGCTCCACCAAGACCCATATTTATACACGGGGCTACTCGATCCTGGCCACTCGATGCGCCACGTGGCGTCCATCGCTGCCACCACGTGCGAAGACGAAACGAGGAGGCGGTGGATGCTGTTTCCTGCCACGATCTTAACGGAGGATCATGGGCGTTTACTACGCAGTTCGCGTAAAAACCGGAAACGACGCCTCGTTTCCGGTCAAAAAGCTGACAAAGTGGGCCAGCTCTTCTGCTCTCACTCCGTCACGTCCCATCGGGAGGATAAAAGTGCGCCATGACGTCATAGAGTGCATCATCAAGCTGAAAAATCTTTCGAAAGAAAAGTTCAAACGCGAAAATAACTTCGCATGAACGACAATCCTACGAATAAAAGTCCAAACACGAAAAATAACTTCGTATGGACAAATCATGAAGTGAAATCTCTCACAGGAAAAAATACCCTACACACGGAAATTCTTTCGTATGGGCACAATATCCCAGACATGAAAACTCTTTCATATGGGCGTAAAACTCCTAACACGAAAACTCTTTCGTATAGACAAGGAACTACAAACCCAAAACTACGCGAGTAGGCAGATCCTGCCACTCATACACGTGATGTTTGCACATCATAAACCTGGATTGTTCAGCCGACTAGGTACATCCGGATGTCATATTCTTTCGAATATGAAGATAAGACCTGAAGGATCTCTCTTGAGGGCCTGGAATCGCACTCAAGCTGCGTCCTCCGGTATGATACCGTGTCAACAACACGAAGAAAAATCCTAGCGGACGCGCTGTGTCGAATCCCTGACTCAACAAATCCCTTCGGTGAACCTATCGGGTTTCGATTAGGAGAACCCATGAGCGCTGGTGGAATCGTCGGCTAGACAGGGGCGAGATTTACCCAGGTTCGGGGCCCTCGTAGAGGTAAAACCCTTACTCCTGCCTCTTGTCGATCTGTATTGATGATTAGATCGGTTACAAAGGTTGTGCTCGAATCGAGAGTAGGTCTCGAGTTCAAGGCTTTTGGTCGTGCGGTATTGCCCGGTCCTCTCTCGGGGGCTCTCCTGGCCTTATATAGGCGGCCAGGTCTCGAGTTCTACCCGGAGAGGACTCCAACCCTAGCTAGGTCGGTTACATGTTTCCTAACTTAACCCGCAAGTTTAGTGCAGGTGGGCTTCACGCGGGCCTTCTGGAGTATTCCAAGGGCTCCTCTTCTTGGGCCTTCACCTTGGGCCTGAGAGGGGGTGTCCTTATCCGCAGGATCCAGAATCCATATCTTCGTCAGTAGCCCCCGAGTGTTTGCTCGAGTGGGAATTTTCCAGTCGAGTAGACGGTCAAACCTTTTTCGGCCTTGCTTTTTCTTTTGAATAAACAGCTTGGCTGCTTACTGTTTTAAAGGGTGTGTTCCCTGTGCAATGAGTCCTTATGCTCAAGTGTCGAGCGACTTAGGTGCCTGTTATTGCGGCTTTATTTGCAGAAGGATGCGGCACAGTAGCTTGGCTCTCCCGAGAGATCAGAGCCAATTAATTGCGACTAGGGCAAAAACATTCCTGGCCTACACAGATTCGAGACCTCCGACTCGAACCCGATAAGGTGATTGTTGCGACTGGGCCGTTGTGGACTTATCGAGTCGAACTTAACCTATGAGGGTACCCGACGCGTCCGCTAGGATTTTTCTTCGTGTTGTTGACACGGAACTATACCGGAGGATGCAACTTTCGAGTGCGATTCCAGGCCCTTAAGAAAGATCTTTTTGGGTCTTACCTTCATATTCGAAGAATATGACATCCAGATGTGCCTAGTCGGCTAAACAATCCAGGTTTTTATGATGTAGAAATATCATGCGTGAATGGAGGTAGGTTCTTTCTACCCGAATGATTGTTTAAGACTCAGTCGAAAGAGTTTTCGTACTGTAGATAGTTGTGCCCATATGAAAGAGTTTTCATGTTTGGACTGTTGCGTCTATACGAAAGAGTTTTCGTGTATAAGATAGTTCTGTTGTTTTAAAGAGTCTTGCTCCATGATTTATTCGTAAAAGAATTGCCTTTAGTCGAAGGAATTTCATACGAAGCTATTTTCGTGTTTGAATTGTCCATTCGAAAGTTCTTGAATATGATGATGCGTGCCATGACATCATGGCGCATTTTTCTCCTCCCGATGGGACGTGACGGAGTGGTAGCAGATGGGCTGGCCCACCTAGTCAGCTTTTTGACCGGGAAACAAGACGCCGCTTTCGTTTTTTACGCGAACTGTGCAGTAAATGCGCACGATCTTCTGTTAAGATCGTGGCACGGAACAGCGTTCACCGCCCCTTCGTTTCATCTTCACACGTGGTGGCAGCGATACGTGCCACGTAGCGCATCGAGTGGCTGAGATTGACCTGCTCCGTGTATAAATACGGGACTTAGCGCTGCGGTAAAATTTTCCCAGCCTTCGCCTTCAACCATCTTCTTCCTCGTGCTCATCTTCCTCTTTGCGCTCGAGCTCACACTGCTAGCCATGGCCGGAGGCAAAAGACGTGGTGCTGCCGCTTCCGCATCCGGAGAAGTTTCCGCGCAACCTGCGCCTCGGGCCGGCGACTGGCGCTCGCCCAATACCACCGCGAAGAGCATCAAGGAGATGCAGCGGGAGGGGCTGCTGCCGGCTGAATCTGAGAAACGGGTGCGCCTCGGGAAGAAGGAAGAGGTACCAAACCCGCAGTCGAACGAGCGCGTGGTCTTCGCGGACCACGTGTCTCGGGGCCTTTCCGTCCCTCTCCATCCTTTTCTCCTCGGGTTGCTGTATGTCTATGGCATACAGCTTCACGATCTTCCTCCGAACGCGGTGCAGCACATTTCGTGCTTCATCGTGTTCTGCGAATGCTTCCTTGGCATTCGCCCTCATTGGGCGCTTTGGAAGGCCCTCTTCAAAGTTCGCATCTTCCGCGAGAAATCGCGGGTGGACTCCGAGCCTGGCGAGCCGCTGCGCACAGGCGGCTTCGGGATCCAGGCGCGACTGGAGAGCAGCTACTTCAACATGCACTTCGTCGACTCCGCCCAAGGCTGGCGGAAGAAGTGGTTTTACGTCATCGACAACAGCTCGGGTGGGATCGTGGAATTCCACCCGTTCGCTGTTTTGAAGAGGCGGAAGTCTTGGGCGCACAAGCTGTCAGCCGAAGAAACCCAGGTCGTCACGCCCCTACTCGCAAGAGTGTCCGCTCTCCGGGATCAAACCGCCGGAGTGGTGCTCAACGGGCTGCACCTGGCGAGTATTTTTATAAAGCGTAGGATCCAACCGCTGCAGCAAAGGCCTTCCACCATGTGGGAGTACCAAGGCGCTGAAGATCCTAGCCGAGTGAGCCGTGAAGAACTTTCGAACGTTGAGTTCGAGAAGAAAATCGCGGCTGTCACCAGCTTGAAGGTGGGGGAGAAGTTCCCCGACTGCACAGTCGAAGCCTTCGAAGCTTCGAAACCTCCACCAGCCGCGGTTAGTTTTATCCCTCATGTCTATCATTATTTTCTTCTTTGCTTTGAGTCTTTGGTCGACTGAAATTTTCCTTGCCTTCCTCTGTCTTCCTTGTTGAGCTTAGCAGTGGCGAATTGCTACCCGCCAGTTGCGAGAGAGGACGCCTTGGAGTTATTGGCGAGTCACCTGGACGGCCTAGCCGATACCAGTGTAGACGATGCTTCCTCGAGCTCCGAGGACGATTCTTTGGATGATGCGGAGGGCTCGAATGGCGGCCTTCGTCATTGCAAGTGTCGTCGGGTAGAGGACGATAACGAGGCTACTTCTAAGGATAATTCCTTAGAGGAATCGCCCGGGAAAGCCCCTATCTCCGCGACTCCACTTCGCTCCCTCGCCCCTTCACCTTCATTCCCAGTAATCGCAACCGCTTGGAACGCGGATTTGCTGGATGAAGATGAAGATGACGAGTAAGTTATTTTCCTCGTTCTTAGTCGAACGTTCTTTCTTCTGCGCTTATGTTTGATTCCTTGTTCTTCTTTGCTGCAGTGTGCAGGCCATCAGCCCTCGCAGGTACGCTTCTTCTGTTCCTCCCGAAAAGAGGAATAAAGCAGGAACTGCGGGTGAAACTCCCAATGCCGGCACCGTCCAGAATTCTCCCAGCGCAGCCCCCAATGCGGCGACTGCGGAACGTGAAGCTCCTAGCTTTTCCGCCAGGACTTCAGCTTCGAAAGAAGCGACGGACAGCTCCGCAGATCCTCTCTCCCGCGCCACGGGCCAGGTAAACTTTGTAGTTTGTCTTCAAAATTTTATCGGGTGCACGACAGTGCTCCCGATGGGAGTAGCCCCCGAGGATGTAGTCGATTGCTTGCGATCGGCTACAGTCTCAAAATCTTGCTTTATTTTCTTCGTTTTGATTTTTATCGGGTGCACGACAGTGCTCCCGATGGGAGTAGCCCCCGAGGCTGTAGTCGATTGAATTCAATCGGGTACAGGCTCTAATTTATATCTTCTGACTCTTCTACTTCTGTACTTTTGCAGTCGCTTGTTGACTCGCTTGCGGCGATTGGTCGCCGCGTTGTTCTTGCCGAATCGGAGTGCGAGAGGCTTCAGTCACACTGCAGTCGATTCCACACCGAGAATGAGCTCCTTAAGAGTAAGTCTCATTATCTTCTTTTGTTTCTGTTCTCGTGTCCATTCTTGATGTCTAACAAAGGTTATTGCGCAGCTCAACTCGAACATTCGGAGTCCGAGAGAGTCAAGCTCTCTGAGCGGGCAACCACTCAGGAAGCTGATTTGGCGGCTGTTCGACAAGAGCTGGAGGCCTCCCGCATGCGGTCGGAGGATCTTGATAGGCAACTCGCGGATGCGAGAAAAGCTTTGAAGGATCAAGAGGAAGCTGGCAATAAGGCCGATTCTGACCTTGTCACGTTCCTCCGTCCCCTTGCTGAGCGTTTCGCGGGTAAGTGGCCTAGGCTCTCGCAATTGTATCTTTTGTCTTGGTGAACTTGCGAAATTTTGACATTCTTTTCCTTTGCAGGTCTTCTGGATGTTCCTTTGGAGATCCCTGGGATCCAGCGAGTAGATGTGCTAACCGACACACTTGCTCAACTCAAGAGGCACGCCGAAGGAGTGTGCTCCTTGATTGGAGATGCCACCCAAGTGTTGTCGCAACTGCACAGTCGCTTCCTCGCCAACGCTGTACCTCCATCCGCGCTAGACGGCCTGCTGAAGATCTTCTCGGAGGGCAATCTCCTGGATGCTTACGCAGTCGCCCAGTCGGAGTCTGGTGCGAAGACTGCGATTCAGTTCGCGCTGGCACACGGAGTCAACGGTTTGGAGGAGGCCTACTCGGCTCTTCCAGTCGACCCCTCGACGGGCAAAAAGGTACGGCTCTCTCGTTTTGGCGAGCAGGCCACCATTCTTGCTCGGAAGCTGTCTGAGCTATTTGCTCGACTGAAAGGAGGGGCGACTGCCGCTAGTGGGAGCACCACTGTAGTTTCTTAGTTTTGTTCTTTTTTCCTTTCCTTCGTGAATGTAATGAACCTTGGGATGTATTCCCGTATTTTCATCGTCTTTAATCGAAGTGTTCGTTCTGGAAATTGCCTCTCGTAGTTTGTGTATTTTCTCCCGATGGGAGTAGCCCCCGAGCACTTTTGTCACATGTGCGACTAGAAATACTTCGAATAGGGCTTCTTACTTCTTTCCTTGTATTCTTCCAGGCTACCGGGGTAGTTGCAGAATCTTCGAGTGGACATGCTACTCCAGTAAATCCCCTTGTTGCCGCCGTTAGCACCTATGCTGGTCTTCGTGATAAGGTCCGGGAGGGTGAGCGTCAGCTTAAAGCTCTGCGCGGTATAGCCGATGTGGCGAAGTCCAAGCAAAAACTGGCGGCTGAACATGAGCAGTTTCTGATGGATGAATTATCGTTGGTTGCGAGGGATTTGCTGTGTAAGTAATACAACCCCCGTGTCTTCTTTTTGCTTTGTTTCCTTAGCTGATCCAGCATGCTTGCTCTTCAGTTGTCAGACCTGATGACAGGGAAGAAAAGCAGTGGGTGGAAAACCATATAGTTCAGGGGGCTGGTAGCTCAAATCCTCATGCGAGTAACTTCTGGTCTAATCGCAGTCGAGGATTTGTGATAGCCACCTTGAAGTTCCGTGTTCTGCAAGCGAGAATTCTCATGAGTTCTTTTCACGAGGTCCTGATTGCGATGAACGCTGCTTTCTACCCACTCGAAAGGGGTCCTGAAAACTGGAGCTATCTTCTCAGGTTGTATGGACGTGAAGGAGAGGTTCGCGCGTGTGTGCGCAATCAAATGACATGCGGCGCGGTTGTAGCTCTATCCTTTGTCCGATATGGTATCCTGAAGTAGATTTTAACTCCGTAGCCAGGCTTCCAGATGATCCAATCGATGATATTTCCCTCTTCTATGATGTTGTTCGTCCTGCAGCGGAGAAAATCATCCGATTGTCCTCTGAAGAGGTAGATAGAGTTTTGGCGACTGAGAATGCTCAGCGCTTTGATTGATTGTCGGATGCGCATATCCTGTATCATTGTATAGTTTGTAAAACTGTTGTAAGGTGTATAACCTTGTATGTATGCTTTTTTCCTGTAATGCTTAGTTGTAGGTGTAGCCCCGTGTGTTTATGGGGTGTGTTCCTGTAACTTTTGAGCGTGTAAAAATAGGAAGTTGCGAGTGAGTATGATGGAGAAACCATGTTTTTATTGCGATGACTGAGAAGCCATGTATTCGAGCTACAAGAGTGGCTAGCATAGCCTTATTTGTTGTGAGAACAAGTAAACCTAGGGATAGAATTTGCGGAGGTGCGCAATATTCCAAGGATTGGAATAGATTCCTCCAGTCGATGGATTCTTCAACCTGTAGGCTCCGCCTGGGATGACTTCGTGTATGATGAAGGGTCCTTCCCAGGGTGGTTCGAGCTTATGTCCTTCCTTCTGCTTGAGTCGCAGCACTAGATCTCCAACCGCAAACGCTCTGTGGAGTATGCGGCGACTATGATAGTTGCGCAGGGATTGCTGATATACTGCGGATCTGGCGAGTGCGATGTCCCGCATTTCGTCGAGTGCATCCATATCTTCCGCGAGTGCCCTGTTAGAGGTTTCTTCGCTGTAGGCCACAACTCGTGGGGCGCTGAATCGAACGTCCTCGGGGAGGACTGCTTCTGCCCTGTATACCATGAAAAATGGCGTGTATTTTTGTAGATCGGTTAGGAGTTGTGCGGAGACTCCATAGTACGGAGGGTAGTTCATCTGCCCAATGTCCTGCGGCGGGGTGTAAACGATCGAGTAGGCGTTTCTTGATGCCAGCCGAAACTAAGCCGTTCGATCTCTCGACTTGTCCGTTCGTTTGCGGGTGGGCAACTGAAGCAAACTTGAAGTTAATGCCTTTTTCCTCGCAGAACTGTTGCGTTTCCTTTGCTGTGAAGTTTGTACCGTTGTCTGTAATGATGTCGTGTGGCACACCAAATCTGCATACAATGGAGTCGAGGAACCTGACGGCGCATTGAGCACTAGTCGAAGTTACTGGCGTGGCCTCGATCCATTTGGTGAATTTGTCGACTGCGACCAGCAAGTGTGTATATCCTCCAGGGGTGGACTTGCGTAGTGGTCCAACCATGTCTAGCCCCCACTGTGCGAAGGGACAGGCAATGGGTATCATGTGCAATTCCGTAGCAGGTGCATGTGGTCTTGGTGCGAATCGCTGACAGGCATCGCATCGTTCGACCAGGTTCTTTGCATCGGTAGCTGCTGTTAGCCAGTAGAATCCTGCTCGGAAGGCCTTCCCCATTATTGTTTTCCAGCTAGCATGATGTCCGCAGTCTCCTTGGTGGATGTCATGGAGCAATTCTTTGCCATCTTCGGGTGCGATGCAGCGCTGAAGTATTCCCGAGATGCTTTGCTTGTATAATTCCCCATTGATTACCCGGAAGGATTTGGTGCGTCTGATTATTTGTCGAGCCTCGCGTGGGTCAGCTGGGAGCTGTCTGTTGGTCAGGTAGTCAAGATATTTCTGCGTCCAGACTGGCTCGACTAGAAAAACCTGTCGTGATATGTTATGAATGAGCTCGATAAGGGCGACTTGCGGGCTGACCTCTGTTTCTGGCACTGCTATGGCTTCTGCAGCTTTCTTGATTTTGACCGATCGCTTGATCGTCCGTTCGAAATATATTCCTGGTGGTATGGGTGCATTCGTGGAACCCATGTTTGCCAGTCGATCTGCTTCTTCGTTGCTGGATCTTGCGATGTGCTTTAGCTCGCATCCTTTAAAACTTCCTTCGAGTAGATTGTACATGTCGCGATACGCGATCATGTTTTCGGCGATTGCGTCACACTCTTTCATTGTTTGTTGCACAATGAGATTGGAGTCGCCGTAGATCATTAAGCGAGTAGCTCCACAGGCGATTGCCATCTTCATCCCGTGCAACAAGGCTTCATATTCTGCGTCATTGTTTGATGCCAGATCATCTGGTGGAAAGTCCAATCGTAGGACGTATTGCAGCTTGTCTCCTTGAGGGGATATAAGAACAATTCCAGCTCCTGCTCCTTCGTTTCTCTTGGACCCGTCAAAGTACATTATCCAATTGCTCGTGTATTCGGGTGGTCCTGGCGTTTGCAGTTCTGTCCATTCGCTTAGGAATTCAACAAGTACCTGGGATTTGATTGCGCTGCGTCCTGCGTAAGTGATGTCCCAAGCGCCCAACTCGATGTTCCATTTTGCTATTCTTCCGGATGCCATAGGGTTGTTCATGATCGTCCCGAGTGACGCATCATTAACCACTGTAATGGCGTGTTCCTGGAAGTAATGTTTGAGCTTGCGGGCGGTAAGAACGACTCCATATGCGAGCTTCTGGTAGTGAGGGTAGCGTTGCTTGCATGGTGAGAGCACTTCGCTGATGTAATATATTGGACGTTGAACTCCGTACGCTTTGCCTTCCTCAGGTCGTTCGACCACGATTGCTGTGCTGATGACCTGGTTTGTGGCGGCTAGGTACAAGAAAAGTGGTTCCCCTTCTCGCGGTGTTGCGAGGATGCGCCTACTTTGCAATGACCGCTTCAAATCTGCGAATGCTTGCTTAGCTTCGGGTGTCCACTCGAATTTGTCTGTCTTCTTCAACAACTTGTAGAAGGGTAATGCTTGCTCTCCCAATCGCGCGATGAATCTGCTTAGGGCGGCTAATCGCCCTGCGAGCTGTTGGACTCCGCGCAGGTTGGTTGGCTCCTTCATGGTCAAGATGGCTTGTATTTTCTCTGGGTTGGCTTCAATGCCTCTGGCGGATACCAGGTACCCGAGAAGTTTTCCTGCCGGAACGCCAAAGACACATTTGGTCGGATTGAGCTTGATCCTGTACGCGTTGAGGGCGTCGAATGTTTCTCTAATATCTTCAAGGAGTGTGTCCTCAACTCGAGTCTTGATGACAATGTCGTCAACATACACTTGCACGTTCTTGCCAATGAGGTTGGCGAGGCATCTTTGCATGCAGCGCTGATATGTTGCGCCTGCGTTCTTCAGCCCGAAGGGCATTGTTGTGTAGCAGTAGACACCGTGAGGCGTGACGAATGCTGTCTTTTCTTCATCCTCCCTTTTCATTCGGATCTGATTGTATCCCGAATAGGCGTCCAGCAAGGAGAGGCGTTGGCAGCCTGCTGTAGAATCCACGATCTGGTCGATTCGCGGGAGGGGAAAATTATCCTTGGGGCAATGCTTATTTAACGACGTGTAGTCGATGCACACCCGAAGGATATCGTGTTCTTTTTGGGGACCAACACCGGGTTTGCTAACCAAGTGGATATCTTGATCTCCCTGGTGAATTTCGCGGCTAGCAATCTGTTTACTTCTTCTCCAAGCGCCTTTTGCTTGGGTTCTGAAAATCTTCGTGTGGTCTGTTTGATGGGTTTAGCGTCTGGAAAGACTTCGAGTGAGTGCTCGGCAAACTCCCTGGGTATTCCTGGCATATCGGAGGGCTGCCAGGCGAACATTTCCCAGTACTCACGGAGGAGTTTGACGAGCGCGCTTTCCTATGCTTGCGAGAGGGTTGTTGAAACCATCGCTGTCTTTGCAGAGTCTATCGGGTGCACTTGATGCTTTCGGGTGTCGCTGTTGGCGCTAAACTCTAGCTCAGGCGCATTTTTCTTCGTTAGGGGCATCACGGAGTGATCCGTGGTTTTTGCCAGCTCTTGAAGTTCTTCGTGCATCCCGAAAGATTTTGCGATCTCGTTGAACTCAATGTCGCATTTGTTGGATTTCTGAAAGTCTCCGTCAATGGTGATTACGCCATGTTCGCCAGGTAATTTGAGCTTCAGGTAGGCGTAGTGAGGTACTGCCATGAATCTGGCGAACGATGTTCGGCCCAAGATGGCGTGGTACTGTGAAGGCCAGTCGACAACTTCGAAGTCGAGGAACTCTCTCCTGTAGTTGCTCTGCATGCCTAGCACAACTTCTAGGTTGATTGTTCCGAGTGGACGGACTGCCTTGCCTTGAACTACCCCGTGGAAGGATGTTTCTGATTCCGGGAGGCCGTCCAAGTTCTTGTTCATCCGACGGAGTGTATCCGCATAGATAATGTTGAGGCCGCTGCCCCCATCCATGAATACGCGGGCTAAGTCGTAGTTGCCAATTTGCGCCTGGATGACGAGGGCGGCGTGTCCTGGTCGATAGACTCGTGGTGGGTGATCTTTCATCGAGAACGTGATTGGCTGGTCCGCCATTTTCAGGTACTCGGTCTTCGTTGGCGGTGTCTGCACTGCCATGCATAATTGCCTTGTGTTAGTCTTTTGAGCTCTGCGAGAGGGGCATACCTTCTGGATCATTGCGAGTTGTCCTGCCGGGTTCGGATACGCGTTTGCGCCGGCGTTCGGTGGTGCCGGTACTGCAGCTAGCGCCATGTTTGGATTTGCGGGTGGAGGTGGTGGTGGTGGCGGCTGGAATCCTTGGTGCCCTCCTCCTGGAAGCGGCGGGTAATTTTGAGTGGAGGCAGATCTTTTCCTCGCGAGTGCGTCCGAGATATCATGGAACTTTCGGCAATCCTTAAGCAGGTGTGTTGCCTTAGTTTTGCCCGTGCGCTTATCTGTGAATAGATGTAGCGAGCAGTATGCATCAAGGTCTTCCTCGGGGGATTTTTCTTCGGCCTTTGGTCTCCACTCGCGATTTCCACGGCGACCGGAATCGCGGTTTCGCGTGAATTCCGCGGCAACCAACTCCTCTCTATCCTCATGATCGTAATATTTTTTTTCTTTTTCTTCGACCGTGACGATCGTCATCGTGTGCGGGTGACGATGCTCTTTCGTTGCGCACCGCATCTTCTCCGTTAGCCCATTTTTCGGCTATGATCATTAGCTCTCCGATAGTCTTGGGTGCAGCTCTGCCTAGCTCCTCTCGAAAAGCAGTTCTTCTGGCGCCTTTTGCGAAGGCTTCGATCGCTACTTCTTCTGAGATAGTTCCCGTGGTATTCCTGAGCGTGGTCCATCGCTGGATGTATTCGCGTGTGGACTCGCCACTCTTCTGCTTGCATGCTCGTAGTTCTTCGATTGTAGCTGGCCTCTTGTAAGTCGACTGGAAATTTTTGCAGAAATCGCGGTGCAAATCATCCCACAATGCGTAGCAAGATTTTGGTCTTCTTTCCAGCCAACTGCGGGCCGCGCCAGTAAGATGCAAATTGAGGTATTGCATAGCCGTGTTCTTGTTCCCACGTTGGCATTTTACTGCCGTGAGGTAGTCTCTTAGCCACTGAGAGGGCTCGAGTGAGCCGTCGTACTTCGTCACCTCCGTGCTGAGCTTGAACCTTTTGGGTAGAGGTGCTTCGCGGATGCTGCGAGCGAAACAGAGTGCTCCACAGGTTTCGTCATCCGAGGAGCCGGACGAAGAGCGCTCGCGATATCGCGAAGCCCTTGCCTTATCCACCCTTTTTTGAGCGAGATCTGATCGCGCGTCGTATTCTGGCCGATTGCGGTCGTCATCTTTCCTTGGTTCCTTGCTTCGTTTTCTCGAGCGGCTGCTATGGTGCCGCGAGCTTCTGTCTCTCGGGCTATCTTCACTGCTGCTTCGACTGTCGCTGCGGCGTCTAGCTTCTTTTCCTCGACCGCGGCGTGGTGACTTATCCCTCCTTGGTGAAGAGCTTCTGTGCCTGCGGGGCGTTTCTTTATCTTTCTCTTTCTCCCGTCGCTCCTTCTCCTGCTGCTCCTCGGCCTTCTTGCGATCGTGAGAGGCGAGCCTTGCGGCCGCCAATCCGAGTCCTTTTCGTATTTGCTTGTATTGCTCTGCCCGAGGGTCGCTTTCCGTCGGTTGGTTCATCTGCATGTAGGTTGCCGCGGCTAGAACCGCAGCAGTGGGAGTTTGCGGATACACGTTGCCGTCGTCGTCGACTCGCATGAGAGAAGGAGTGATTGATCTGTTTGTTTCAGGTATAGATTCATCGTTCCTGGATGTGGATGCGTGTCCTTTCCTCGCGGGTCGGGTTCCGACCGAGGGTGTTACGGACAGCCCAGCTCGTCTCTGGCTTGATTCGTCCGCCGCTTTTCTTCGGCGGGCCAGATCTACCCGAGCATCTTTGATAATCGTGGCTGCTCTCACTAGGTGATAGTGGTAGGCAACCATGTCTTCGTGTGAGGATCCGGCTGCGGGTGGCTTGCTTGTTCGCATAGCTACCTTTTCTCGTTTCCAGGATTCCCGCGAGACGCCGATTATGTTGCGCTCTGTCGCGCTATGTTCTGTTTCTGAGCCTTGTTCCGATCCTGCCATGCAGACTTGAGCTAGTCGAAGCTCGTGCGTCCTAGGCGTAGGTCGAAGGTTTCCTTGAATTCTTGATGGTTCCTCTATCGAGAGGGTGTGATAGTCGTTGGCGTTGAAGCGGATGGACTCGCCACTTTTCTCCAGGTGACGGCGTGAGTCGACAGCTCCAGATTCAGTCTCCGATTCATCCGAGAAGTGGAGGATCCCGTCCTTGTTCGTCACGAATTTGAGGCTCCCGAACGTCAGCGTGACGCTCTCCTCCAGATCTTCGAATACCGGGCGCGATTCCGGCGAGTGCGGTGTGACCACGACAGATCCGATCCGTAAAGGATTGTTTGGAGCCGTAGTCGTTGGTTTCCAACGAGAGTTTGATGTCGATGAAGCCGAAGATGCCGGTGATCCAGCGCCCGCCGTTCCCACAGACGGCGCCAATTGTCGAATCCCTGACTCAACAAATCCCTTCGGTGAACCTATCGGGTTTCGATTAGGAGAACCCATGAGCGCTGGTGGAATCGTCGGCTAGACAGGGGGCGAGATTTACCCAGGTTCGGGGCCCTCGTAGAGGTAAAACCCTTACTCCTGCCTCTTGTCGATCTGTATTGATGATTAGATCGGTTACAAAGATTGTGCTCGAATCGAGAGTAGGTCTCGAGTTCAAGGCTTTTGGTCGTGCGGTATTGCCCGGTCCTCTCTCGGGGGCTCTCCTGGCCTTATATAGGCGGCCAGGTCTCGAGTTCTACCCGGAGAGGACTCCAACCCTAGCTAGGTCGGTTACATGTTTCCTAACTTAACCCGCAAGTTTAGTGCAGGTGGGCTTCACGCGGGCCTTCTGGAGTATTCCAAGGGCTCCTCTTCTTGGGCCTTCACCTTGGGCCTGAGAGGGGGTGTCCTTATCCGCAGGATCCAGAATCCATATCTTCGTCACGCCGGGTACCCCCATAGGTTAAGTTCGACTCGGTAAGACCACTACGGCCCAGTCGCAACGATCACCTCGTCTGGTTCGAGTCGGAGGTCTCGAATCTGTGTAGGCCAGAACTGTTTTTGCCCTAGTCGCAATTAATTGGCCCTGAACTTTCAGGAGAGCCAAGCTACTGCGCCATATCCTTCTGCGAATAACAGCCATACAAACAGGCACTTTTCATTACTCGATGCTCGGGTACAAAATTCATCACACAGGGTACACGCCCTCCAAAACAAGAAACCACCAATACTGGTTATCCAAGGGTGATAAAAGCAAAAAAGTTTGACCGTCTACTCGACTGGAAAATCCCAATCGAGCAAACGCTCGGGGGCTACTGACGAAGGAATGGATATTAGACCCTGCGGGAAAGGACACCCCCATCTCCGGCCCAAGGTTAAGGCTCAAGAGGAGGAGCCCTTGGAACGCCGAAAGACCCATGTGAAGCCCACCCGCAATACCTCGCGGGCTAAGTTAGGAAAGCTGTAACCGACGTGGGGTTAGAGTTCGAGTCCTCTCCGGGTAAGGTTTGAGACCTGGCCATCTATATAAGGCCAGGAGAGCCACTGGTAGAGGACCAAGCAACACCGCAATCCCAAAGCCTTGAGCTCGAGATCATATTCTCGACTCGAGCCACCATCATTGTAACCGATCTACTCGATTAATACAGATCGATAGAAGCAGGAGTAAGGGTTTTTGCTCTACGAGGGCCCCGAACATGGGTAAATCTTGCCCCCTGTTTAGCCGACGATCGCCACCAACGCTCATGGGTTCTCCTACTCGAAACCCGATAGGGTCACCTGAGGGATTTGCCGAACAGCGGATTCGACATGGGAAATTGATAAAAATGACATAAAGTGTAAGGAAAACATGTAGCATAAGGCATGAAAATAACATGGAACATCATAAATTATAGATACGTGTATGACGTATCAACAACCCCAAGCTTAGTTCCTACTCGTCCGCGAGTAGGTAAACGAGAAAACAAATAATTTCTCAGGTGACATGCTACCAACATAAACTTGATCATCATAGTAATGTAAAGCATGCAAAATAGGATCAAATGAATAAAGTTTGTGGTTTATAGTTGATATCAAATAGAATAATGTATAAACCATTAGGAAAAATAAAGTAAAACTTTTCAATGAATCAATACTAAAAGACAATCTACTATGCAAAGTATATTAAAGATGATTTAAGCTTCAAGAACAACAATATAATCATCCAAGGCATCAAACTCTCACAACAACTCTTGTTAGGATCAAGTCAAGTGACAACAATATGCACGTAGGAAAATCATTCAAATATCTGTGTACTCAAAACAAGCAAGCGTTCGGAATTGGTTCCTGGCACCAGGATGTTGTTGCTAAAAGAACATTATGGGGGGTTTGGATGGTCAATGGAAGAAAGTCTCACACAACTAAAAGTGATCATTAGACAAGAGGAAGTCTTATAATCGAAGTTATGCAAGGAGTAGTGATTGACACACAACGGATGCACATTGAGCTATAAGTGTATGAAAGCTCTCCAATGGAACTAGTGGGGGTGCATCCAAGTTGCTTGCTCACGAATACCTAGAGCTCTTTTGAGGAGGCTCATCATTGGAATATACAAACCAAGTTCTATAATATAAGTTCCCCACATAATTATGCAAGTCATAATATGAAAACTCTCTCCAAACTGAAGTAATGATGCCAAACAAGCACAAGTGTGAAATAAATGATAGTAGTGCTACCCCCTCTCTCTTTTTCCTCTTTTTTCTCTTTGGGCTTTTCTCTTTATTTTTTCATTTTTTTGATATATAACCTCACTGGTAGGGGCAACACTCTATTTTACAATGAATCAACACACTTTTAGTACTCATAACTCAAACTAAAATATCTCTGATGTAAATAAAACTAAATGCTCCTGCCAGTGTAGCAGTATGCAAAATAACAATGACGCATGACAAGTAACATAATGATGATGGATGTTGTATGGAAATATATCTCGGAATGGCTATGGAAATGCCATGGTAGGTAGGTATGGTGGCTATTTTGAGGAAGATGCATTTGGCTTATGTGTAGAAGAACAAAGTTCTCCCACGGGGGTTGGATGTACTGGCGAAATTTGCACCAACTCTCAATGTGAGAATGAGCAATGCACAGTACTGAACAGGCTAGCAAATATGGATGTGGAAGTGCCAGAAAACCGCAACATAGAACTCACAAATTAAAAGATTCCAAATAAAATCATGATCTCACAAGGCATAATGAAAATCACTCCAAGAGGGTCCGTGGCAGTGACAAGTCGCTATTAGCTACCCCGACCGTAGCGCGTAATAAAAAGCCATTACGATTGCTATCAGCAAAGGAAGTCATATACCATTATCCTATCAACTGGTTATTTGAGTGTGGCACAGTTTCAAACTTTTAGACCAACCATTAATTGTTTTTACTCTACTAGACCAGCAAGTTTACCATTAAGCATATTAATATCTCAAAACAACAGCAAATAATCAAGTGAAACGGCTTAGTGATCTACAAGAATATGCAAGCTTTTTCATTATACCATCTACCACACGTAGCATTTTCTAGTTCCATCAAACACCAAAGAACAAAAACTCTCCAAGAGATATAGCAATGAAACAAGAGAGCACTAACGCAACTCTACTAAAACTAACAGCTCCGAATAAGAGATGCAAGAAAAATAGGAGCTAACCAGGAATTTTGTAGCAGCTAGAAGAAAAACTAAGAAAATACGAGCATAACGAGTATTCAAATGAAAAAGTGGAGCGTGTCTTTCTCCCACACAAAGATTTCTAGGGTCAAACTATATTATTTCAGCAAGGAAAATAAAATAAAACAATAGAAAAACAAAAAAACGCTCCAGGTAAACTTCATATGATGTGACCGAATAAAAATATAGTTTCACTAGAAGTGACCTGATAAATTGTTGATGAAGAAGGGGATGACTTGGGTATCCCCAAGCTTAGATGTTTGACTCTTTTTAGAATTTTCTGGGATGAACCACGAGGGCATCCCCAAGCTTTGACCTTGCACTCTTTTTGATCACATTATGTCACCCTCTTCTCTTGACCCTTGAAAACTTCCTTCACACGACACTCAAAGAGTAATTCTCATTAGATTGTCAGTGCAACAATAAAAAAATCATGGGTTCTGCATGGGAACAAGTGCTATCGATACTTTTAAACATTAGATACAACCACTGATGTTTCGTAAAGCAAAGAAATCCACTTGACATTGTAAAAGAGCAAATGCAAGAAAAATGGCAGAATCTGTCAAAACCAGAACAGTCTGTAAAGACAAAAAAAATCGAGGCACTTACGTTGCTCAGATAAAAAAACTTAAAGAACTAAAAAGTTTGAGAATTAGCTTAGGAATAAGCGCAAAAAATTTCAGGTCATTCCGATCTTTCTGGATTTTATACGGATTTTTACGGTGCACATCAGAAATATGTTTCCTGCGCAGAAATCCAAAACCAACTCCAACTTTCGTTAGAAACTTCACTTGGCACAACTAAAACATGAAAATAAAGATACAAAGCAGTTGCTACAAAAGTATACAACCCCTTGACTCAAAGAAAACAGAGAAAAACAAAGCAAAAATAAACCATGGTTTATCTCCCAAGAAGTGCTTTTCTTTAACGCCTTTTAGCTAGTGCCAGAAAAGTGGATTCATGTTTTTTTTGAAAGGAGAGGCATTCAAATCAAGATAAGTAAATTCCTCAATAATGCATTGTATTTTATCTAAGTGATTTTCAGACACTCCTCTCTTAGAACTTTTAGGCTTACTACTCTCATCAAATAAATTCTCAGGAACAATCGAATCAAAATTCTTTTCTTGGGCTTCATGCAGTGCTACCAATTTAAAGGGGATTGGTATTTTCTCCTCCTTTTCATTTTTAAGTTCAGTTCTATCAAGATCACCAACAACATCTACACGTGAGGCTATCATATTGAAACGATAAAAAACTTTTCTAGCTTCTATAGCAACATCTCCAAATTCTTTAAGCATGGTTTCTAAGATAAATTTTTTTTTTGATATCTTCAATATTATTAAAGTTGAGGAACATATGATGCAGTATGGGATGAAGGTTAACAAACCTAGCTTCTAACATGTGAATTAAAGAAGTGGCATCAGTTTCATAATTTGTAGAAGGTTCTAATATGGATTTTTCTTCAAAATTATCATGCTTAATAACATGATTAAAGAATTCTTTAATGGTATCCTTTCCAAGTATAGAACCACTACCAACTGGAAGATCTTTTCGGATAAACTTAGGGCAACATAATGAAGGAAAACAACATGGTAACAGAAGCAACAACTAGAATAAGAACTAATTTTTTTTGTATTTTTAATAAAGAGAAGCAAACAAGACAAAATAAAATAAACTAAGAAAAACTAAAACAAAGTAAAGAGATAAGAAGTGTGCGACTCCCCTTGGAGAAATTCTCTTCCTCCCCGGCAACCACGCCTGAAATTAGCTTGCTGCGTGTGGAACACACGTTCTTTGGGAGACCCCAAGAGGAAGGTATGAAGAATATAGTAGCACGTTTCCCTCGAAAAGAAACCAAGGTTAAATCAACCCGTAGGAGGAAGGAGTAACTCCAGAAGGTTAATGCAGTTGAGATGGTAGGGCACACTACTGGTTCAGCAGCAACGTGGAACCTACACAACACAAACAATTCACTTTGCCCCAACGAAGCAGTGAGGTTGTCAATCTCACCGATTTTGCCGATAACAAAGAGGTTAAATTTATGGTGTGGAAAACAATATGAGAACAATATGAAAATAGTAGTAGGAGTGTGAAAACAGTGGAAGTAGTGTGTGCATTATCAGTATGAGAAAATGGACCGGGGTCCACAGTTCACTAGAGGTGTCTCTCCATAAAAGATATCTAACATGTGTGGTAAAGAAATTATAGCTAGGCAATTGACAGATAAATAAACATGCACGGCATAAAGATTACTATGAGATTCATGTGGGCATTACAACAAAATACATAGATCGTCATCCAACTGCATCTATGACTAATAATCCACCCTTCGAATATCATCCGAACAAACGTAGGGTATTAAGTTTCAAGCAACGGATAATCGCAGTAAGCAAAGTGTGTAATGTAAGCAATGTAAACGAAGTAAACATTGTTATTTTCTCCCTAATGGCAACAACACATCCTCCTTTTGTCCCCTTTTGTGTCACTCAAGCACAGATGCAAAGGAGGCATGAACCCACTATCGAGCATAAATACTCCCTCTTGGAATCACTAGCATCTACTTGGCTAGAGCATCTACTAACAACGGAGATCATGCAAGATCACACATAACATAGACATGAAGATAACATGATAGATTGATAATAAAAAGACATAGCATTCAATAATGATCGGATCCTAGCAAACACAACATGTAGCATTACAAATAGATGATCTCAATCATGTGAGGCAGCTCACGAGATCTAAACATGATACATAAAGTGGAGAGGACAACCATCTAGCTACTTCTATGGACCCGTAGTCCGGGGATGAACTACTCACGCATCACTCCAGAGGCGGGCATGGTGGTGTAGACTCCTCCGGTGATGAATTTCCCTCCCGACAGGGTGCCGGGGAGAGCTCAAGAACCCTCCCGATCTCGAGTTGACTATGGCGGCGGCCTCGGGTGTTTCTCGGGAAGAAGTGGTATACATTTAGGGTTGACCTATCGGGGGGAATAAATAGGCAAAAGGGCGATGGCGGTGGATGCCCGAGGGGCCCACACCACCCCCAGGCGCGGCCGAAGGCGGGCCGCCATATGGTTTGCCCCCCTCCGTGCCTCTTCGGGACTCCATGGAACCTTCGGGAATTCTAAGACTTTCAGGCTTTGAATTTTCCAATTCCGAGAATATTTACGGAACAACTTTTCCGAAACTAAAAACAGTAGAAAACATGGAACTGGCTCTGTGGCATCTTGTCAATAGGATAGTCCCGGAAAATCGATAAAAATGACATAAAGTGTAAGGAAAACATGTAGCATAAGGCATGAAAACAACATGGAACATAAAAAATTATTGATATGTTTATGACATATCAGCCTGCTCCATCAAGGCTGCAAGGCGACGACTTCGAGCCCCCAGGCCTCACACGGACGCCGCTGACGCGCCCAAGGGGTTTATTGCCCGTCGCGGCCACGCAAACATGGAGCAAGCGAGGTGGAAAAGGGGAGTAACTTCGGTGAGGGCCTGCTCCACCAAGGGCTGCGTGGTGAAGTCCCCGAGCCCCTAGGCCTCACTCTGATGCCGACTAGAGAGGAGATGCTCCAGATCCCGCCATGGGGGATGCATCCGCGGTTAGGGCTCCTCCTGGGTGAGCACCCTTCGCCATCTAGCTCGAGGGAACGCATGGAGGCAAAAGCGACGCATGCGACACTACTGTAAACCCGTCAGGTGGCTGGTCTAGGGGAGATTTGTACCCGCCGGCGGGTATGGGGACGGGTGGCGGGGCGGGGGGGGGGGGAGAAGGGCCGGTTGCTGGTATGGAGGTGCCAAACCTGGACCCGAACCCGGCGGGTGCCATCTGTAACTGGCCTGGGCTATGAACCAGCACCTCCTATGACTCGCTCAGGGAGGAGCCGGGGCTTCAGGACGCCGCCTGCCAGATCGCGGATTTCGTCAACCTCGACATCTTCATTCCGGACCGGCCGGGCCGGCAGCCGGCGAGGGAGGAGAGGACGAAGACGAAGACCTGTCCTTTTTTGACGAGGACGAGGACCGCCCGCGTGACGAGCTGCAGAAGCTCACTGAGGCCCAGATTGCCCTCCGCAAAGAACTCGTCGACACCAAGCGGGCCGCTGCTCCTCCTTTGCCTGAAGCTGATCCTTGAAGGCCCCGGGATGCTGGGTGGAACTGTATAAACTACCATTTATGCTTGGTTCCCCTGGTATGCCGGGTGGTTTTGATGTATCGAATTTCTCGTTGTGTTATATACTCTGTTCTGTGGAGCTTTGTTTCCTTTTAATTTGAATGTTCTCCCTTCTCGGGCTGGACTCCAGCCATGTGGGTTTAACTTTCTTCTGTTTTCATTTTTTTATTTTTTGCTTTTCCTCCGGTGGTGCATGTTATCCACCGGGTGTAGTCCCCGAAGTTCGGGTCGGCTGCTCGTAGAGTAATCGGGCGGAAGGTCACCAAAGGTTTTTTTTTCCATTTGGGTCCTTGTTTCCAGAGGGATCGGCTGCCATTTTGCTCCCATGGTTAGGGTAGCCGGCTGCTCGCATAGGAGCCTTTCTGTTAGCCGTTAGGTCCTTGTTTCCAGAGGGATCGGCCGTCTTTTTCCCCCCGTGGTTAGGGTAGCCGGCTGTTCGTGTAGGAGCCTTTCTTTTTTAGCCGTTAGGTCCTTGTTTCTAGAGGGACCGACTGCCGTTTCTCCCCTGTGGTTAGGGTGGCTGGCTGTTCGCATAGGAGCCGTTTTTCGTTCGAGCGCCCATGTTTGGGCGGCCGGCTGGCCGTTGGCCGCCCAGATGCAGCGAGGACTTCACCTGTCTGAGCCCCCGAGTTTCGGCGGGCGGCTGGCCGTTGGCTACCTAGATGTGGAGAGGACTTCGCCTGCCCGAGCCCGCAAGTTTGGGAGGCCGGATGGCTCTCTTTCCGTAGATTTTTAGCACCATCGATACAAAGGCTCGACTTAGGTTGACCATATTTTTTAGTTTTGGTTCTTGTTTTATTAGGACTCTATTTTCTCTATCCCTTTCCTCCGAATGCCTTTTGTGCGCCCCACCTATTGACCCCGGCTCTTGCCTGCGAGTTAGCCGGGTTGTGGTGTACAGCCGGATCCGAAGAAGGGGCCAGCTGGCGGGGGGCACAATTGTTATGATCCTAGGGTACAGGGATTTTGGGCGATTATGATCCTAGGGGATGGGGATTTTGGGCAAGCGAGGTCATTGTTTTTGTGCGTTTAGGACGACCCACTCCCGTTCCTTGGGGTCTTTCGTGGGTGGTCTTCCTGCTTGATATCTAGCACGGAGTTATCCAAGTTTAGGGCGCCAGTCGGCTGGACGCGGGCAGATTTATGAAAGAAATAAACAAATGCCTTATGTCTCGATGGTAGCCCCCGAGTTGGTTTTCTAGACTACCAGTTCTTTCATTAACTGGATACAGGGTGTTACATCACCCATCAGGTGTAGAATAGAGGTAGGATCTCGGCGTTCCAGGGGCGCTCCGTCTCTTCTCCGGAGGTGTCCGCCTGGTTTCTTCGTGGTTCGCGCACATCGACGAGGTAGTAGGCATTCTTGTGGAGGGCCTTGCTGATGACGAAAGTTCCCACCCACGGGGAGGACATCTTGTGGAGGCCCTTGGTTTCCTGGATCAACCAGAAGACGAGGTCACCCTCGCGGAATGCGAGCGGGCGAACTCGCCGTCTGTGGTAGCGGTGGAGTTTCTACCGGTAGATGGCAGACCTGGATAACGCGAGCTCCCACGCTTCCTCAAGAAGATCGACGCCATCTTGGTTTGCCTTCTAGGCCTCCATCTCCGTGTAAAGAACGACTCGGAGGAGTCAAACTTGATGTCCGCCGGCAGGATTGCTTCTGCCCCGTAGACGAGGAAGAACGGCGTGTAGCCGATTGATCAGTTGGGGGTGGTGCGTAGGCTCCATAGGACGGAGGGTAGCTCTTCGAGCCAGCAGCCGGGCGGCCGCTCAAGCGGGTCCACCAGCCGGGTCTTGATGTCGGCTAACATTAAGCCGTTTGCTATTTCCGCCTAGCCATTCGACTAAGGATGTGCCACAGAGCAAAAATCCAATCGAATGCCCTTCCTGTCATAGAACTTGGCGAAAGCCCCCTTGGCAAAGTTGGTTCCATTGTCGGTGATGATGTTGTGGGGATAGTCGTATCGATATATAATGTCCTGAAAAAAAGCCGACGACCGTCTTGCCGTCCTTTTCAATTCCCTCCCTTTTGCAATCCCATGTTGATGTGACAATTGTAGAGTATTCCAACCGCTTGATCGGCTTGACTTAGATCCACTTGGTAAACTTGTCCACCGCCACCAAGAGGTGGGTTGTGCCTCTGCGTGCCGTCTTGAATGAGACGACCATGTCGAGGTCCCAGACGGCGAATGGGCAAGTGATGGGGGTGGTCTTCAGGCCTGAGGATGGCGTGTGCTTTTACGCTCGAAAGCGTTGGCATCCGCTGCAAGCTTGCACCAGGTCTTCTGAATCGGCCAGGAGAGTAGGCCAAAAGAACCTATAACGGTTGGCCTTGGAGGCTATAGCTTTTGACGAGGCGTGGTGGCTGCATTCTCCCCTATGGATGCTCCGGAGCAGGCGTATGCCCTCCTCCTGGTTGACGCAGCGCTCGAAAATCCCGTGCACGCTGCGCTTGTGCAGTTGGTTGTTGATGATGGTGTAGGCGCGTGAGCGGTGTTGTATCTTCCGGCTAAGGACATCATCCTAGGGCAGGCGGTTGTGGCCGAGGTAGTCGAAGATGGGCTGCCCCCACGAGGGTGTGAAATGTATGACGAGCACCACTTAGGCATCCGACTAGGTAGCCTCCGGGTTCATTGTACCGGCCGAGAAGACTCCCATCGCGCCGCCTGTCTCTACGTCTCCCTTGTCAATTAGCCTTGGGACAGGAACCGCGGACGGCTGGGCGGCGGCAGCCCCCAAGTCATTTGGCTTGACGGCTAGTGTGGCGGAGGCGCCGCTTCTGACCCGGAGGTCCCGGGCGGCTGGTTAGGTTCAGTCAGCATGATGATGGAGTTGAAGCTTGATGATGGTGTGATGATTGTCTTATGCAGGTGCTCGAGGGAGACCCATGGCGGTACGACCTGCCGGGTGAATCCAAGCTTGGATAGCATGTTTGTCGTCTCGTTTTGGGCTTGGTGCACGTGGTGAAATTCGCATCCTTCAAAGCAGGTGCATAGCTGTTGGACGAAGAAGCGATAGGCGGCCATGTTGGCGTCCTTAGCGTCCCACTCTCCCGAGACTTGCTGTATCACCAAGTCCGAGTCCCCGAAGTAAAGGATATGTTGTATCCCTATCTCTTTGGCTAGCTTGAGGCCGTGGAAGAGGGCTTCGTACTCCTCCACGTTGTTGGAGGCCTTGAAGTGGATCTAGAGCGCGTACTGTAGCCGGTCTCCTTTGGGTGAGGTGAGGATGATGCCGCCCCAAGCCCCCGCGCATCTTGGAGCCATCAAAGTGCATCCTCAAATGCGAGGAGTCGGGGACATCTAGTAAGCTCTGGGTCTCGGCCCAATCGACTAGGAAGTCAGCGAGAACTTGGGACTCGATGGCGGTGCGCAGCTCGTAAACCATGTTGTGTGCCGCCAGGTCAATCGCCCATTTGGCCACGCGGCCGTTTGCATCCTTGTTGCTAATAATTTCGGAGAGCGGGGTCGTGCTCACCACGGTGATCGTGTTCTCTTGGAAGTAGTGGTGGAGCTTCTTGGCGGCGAAATACACGCCGTAGACCAACTTCTGATAGCGGGGTAGTTCGGCTTGGACTGTGAGAGGACCTCGTTGATGTAGTACACCGGCTGCTCCTTATCCTTCTGTGGCCGCTCAACCACCAAGACGGCGCTGACGACCCGACTGATGGACACTAGGTATAGCAGCATGGTCCCTCTTGGAGCCAGAGGCGTCAAGACTGGGGTGGAGGTTAGCGTCCGCTTGAGATCAAGGAAGGTCACGTCTGCCTCGTGGGTCCAGGCGAACTTGTCAATCTTCTTGAGGAGTTGGTAAAGAGGGAGCTCTTTCTCTCCTAGTCGGCTGACGAACCGGCTGAGGGAGACCAGGAAGCCGGCGAACTTCTGAATGTCCCTTAGCTGGGTTGGCAGATGCATGTTCTCGATGGCGGCGATTTTGTCCGGATTGGCCTCGATCCCTCGTTCAGACACAAGGAACCCGAGAAGCTGGCCGACCGGTACTATGAACACACACTTCTCTGGATTAATCTTTATCTGGAAATGATGCAAGTTTGCAAAAGTCTCTTCTAGGTCTCGAGGAGGGTGCACGCTGCTTCTTGGTTTTCACTACCACATCGTTCATGCAGGCGTGGACGTTTCGTCTGATATGCTCATGCAACACTTCTACATGCACCGCTGATAGGTGGCCCCGGCATTCTTCATTCCGAATGGAACAGTGATGTAGCAGTAGGCTCCATATGGTGTGATGAACGCCGTTTTGTTCTGATCGGCCGGGTGGAGCTTGATCTGGTGATAGCCGCGGTAGGCATCCAGGTAGGAGAGGAGCTCACAACCGGCGATGGAGTCGATGACTTGGTTGATTCGGCGTAGGGCGAAAGGATCTTTGGGGCGGGCCTTGTTCAAGGCGGTGTAGTCGATACACATGTGCCACATCCCGTCCATTTTGATGACAAGGACGGGGTTGGCCAGCCAGTCGGGGTGGAGGACCTCCATGATGAATCCGGCTGCCAGCAGCCGGGCGATTTCTTCCCCGATGGCTCTTCTTCTTTCCTCCACGAAGCGGCGGAGGGCATGCTTGATTGGCTTGGAATCTGGCTTGACATGAAGTTAGTGCTCGGACAACTCCCTCGGGAGACCCGACATGTCTTTGGGGGACCATGCAAAGATATCCCGATTCTCATGGAGGAAGCTGACGAGCGCGCTTTCCTATTTGGGGTCAAAGCTCACCCTGATGGTGATGAGCTTCTTGTTGGGCCTGCTGGCGTCGAGGGGGATCTTCTTGCTATCTTTAACCGCCTGGAACTAGGACACGCCCGGTTGCGCACCCACAGACGACACGCCTACGGGCTCGTTGTTGATCTCGCGTTGGATTTGCTGGAGCTCTTTAGCATGCGCGATGCTCTCGGCTAGCTTCGAGCCATAGGAAGCGCATGCGAGGGATCGCTAGTAGTCACCGCAGACGGTGATGATCCCCTGCGGACCAGACAACTTCATCTTTAAGTAAGCGTAGTGCGGGACCGCCATGAATTTGTTCAAGGCGGGACGACCCAGAATGGTGTGGTAGGCGCTCTGGTGGTTCACCACTTCAAACCAAATGGGTACGCGGCGGAAGTTTTCCTCCTTGCCGAATATGGCATCCAGCCAGACAATGCCCATGGGGGTGCATAGTTTTCCCGGCACGATTCCATGGAAGTTCGTCCGGCTGTGCTGCATCATTGCCTCAGTGATGCCTAGCTTGTCGGCGGTGTCCTTGTAATGCTACTTCCGACGTCGATGCGCACCCGGGAGAAGGTGCAGGCGCGTTCGCCAGCTACGAAGATGGGATCCAGTAGGAGCGAATATCTCCCTGGACACGGCAGGCCGTCCGGGTGTTCCTCCCGGCTCCAGGTGAGGGGCTGTTAGACAAGTCCAAGTATTGGGGTATGTCGGGCGCGGTGGCGTTCAGCTCCGCCATGCGGGCTCGAGTGCTGCGTTTGTCGTTGTGCTCGATGACGAAGATGACGTAGGTGCCATCTCTGCGGGGGTAGTTATCGTGAGCCCCGCCGGTTGGGTCAACCGGGCGGCTGCTTTGCGGGTCGGCGCGGTTGCCGCCTGCCGGAGCTGGTACTGGCGGGGCCGACAGGCCCTCTCCCTTGGTCAGGCGGGTGGTCCATCTTAATTGCCGGGTGGTTTGCATGGCCGGCTTGCCCGACCCGCTGTGGTACTTTCAAGGGGCGTCTAGCATTTTCTCAGATATCTTGGCTTTGCCCATGAGCGGCCGCCATCGAGCTGCATGAACCTCATGCCTGGCCGCCGTTGGCGGTTGCGATGAGCCGGCTATCGTATCGCTCGTTGGACAGCTATCCTCCTCCTATTTTCCGACCATCTTGGTTGTAGTCGCAGTCGTTCCGGCTGGGTTGTTCGGGGCGGCTTCATACTTCAGGGTTACAGAGTGTTGTTGAGCTGGCCAGATGGGTCCAGCCGGATGGCGACGTCTGCGGTGGCGTATTTCTCTGTGATAGTCAGGAGCGCCGCCATGGTCTCGGGGTATGCCCTGTAGACCTTGTGTTTTAGCATGGTGCCCTCTCACCACCCGGCCATGAAGTGCCCGATGGCAGTCTTCTCGTCAATCCCCTCGCAAGTGTTGCGGAGGGTGGTCGATCTTCTCAGGTACTCCCTGTCGTTCTTCTTTTCCCCCTGAACACACGCAACGAGCTGATGCGACCGTCCCGGTCGCTGTTAGGTGTTGGCGAAGTTGTAGACGAAGACTTCCTCGAAGTCCAGCCAGGAGTTCACGCTGTCGGCTCGGACACTGTTGAGCCAAGCTCAGGTCGGGCCTTGAAGCATGAGGGAGGCATAATGAACCACCACCCTCTTTTTGCCGCCTGCGATGGCGACGACTGTGACATGGCCAGTGAGCTAGTCTTTCGGTTTGGTGGTGCCGTTGTACTTGGGGGTGTCCCACGAGAGCGAGAATCTCTTTGGGAAGGGCTCCTCCTTGATGCGTGGTCCGAGGCACATGGGGCCGCCTGTCGGCTTGTCTTCTATCCTCTGGGAAAGCTTGAGCCTATTCATACATCTCCAACATATCTATAATTTCTGATGTTCCATGTTGATATTATGCCAATTTCTACATGTTTTCTATACACTTTATATCATTTTTTTGGATTTTCTGGGATTAACCTATTGACAAGATGCCATAGCGTCAGTTTCTGTTTTCTCTTGTTTTTGGTTTCAGAAAAGTTGTTCTAGAAATATTCACGGAATTGGACGAAACAAAATCCCAGGGTCCTATTTTTCGTTCACGTACACGGAGTCCGGAGGAGACCTAGAGGGGGGCATTGTGGCGGCCACGCCATAGGGTGGCGCCCCCCTAGGCCGCGCCACCATGTGGTGTGGGCCCCTCGGGCGCCCACCGACATCGCCCTTTCTCCTATATATTGATATCCTTGGGAAAAACCTAAACACCCGAGCCTCCATCCACGAGAAGTTCTGAAGCCGCCATCGTCATCAACTCTAGTTCGGGAGGGTTTTGAAGCTCTCCCCAGCACCCTGCCGGAATGAGAAGCCATCACTGGAGGGCTCTACATCACCATGCCCGCCTCCGGAGTGATGCGTTAGTAGTTCATCCTTGGACTACGGGTCCATAACAGTAGCTAGATGGTTGTATTCTCCTTTTGTGCCATCATGTTTAGATCTTGTGAGATTCCTAACATGATCAAGATCATCTTATTGTAATGCTACATGTTGTGTTTGTTGGGATCCGACAAATATTGAATGCTATGTCAAGTTCATTATCCGTTACTAGTAGATGCTCTGGCCAAGTTGATGCTTGTAACTCCAAGAGGGAGTATTTATGCTCGATAGTGGGTTCATGCCTCCAGTAATCTGGGAGAGTGACAATAACTTCTAAGATTGTGGATGCGTTGTTGCCACTAGGGACAAAACAACAATGTCTTTTCTAAGGATAATTCTATTGTTTACATTACGCACTTTACTTAAAGAAGTAATCTGTCGCTTGCAACTTAATACCCAAAGTTCGCTCGGATGACGTCCTGAGGGTGGATTATTAGTCATACACGCAGTTGGATTACGATCTATGTATCATGTTGTAATGCCCAGTCTCATAGTAATGATCATGTCCTGCATATGCACTATGGTGCAACCTCTATTTCTGTCAATCGCCCAATTGTAATTTGTTTACCCAGCAAATTATTTATCTGTTTTGGAGATACACCACTAGTGAACTGTGGACCCCGGTTCATTCTTTTACGCTAATAATACAACCTACTTCAAACATTGTTCTCTTTTATTGCAAACACTATTCTCATTTAATTTACTGCAAACAAACATCATTTTCCACATTATACGTCTAATCCTTTGTGTTCAGCAAAACCTGTGAGATTGACAACCTCACTGTTTTGTTGGGGCAAAGTATGTTGGTCATGTTGTGTGCAGATTCCACGTTGCTGCTGAGCCTGGTAGTGCGTCCTGCCAACATCAGTTGTCAACAACCTTCAGAAGTGATTTCTTTCTCCTACTGGTCCGATTAAACCTTTGGTTTCTTTCTGAGGGAAAACTCGTTTTTGTACTCATCACACCTTCCTCTTGGGGTCTCCCAACGAACGTGTGTCTACACGCCATCAAGCTTGTTTTCTGGCGCAGTTGCTGGGGAGGAAGAGGATTTCTGCTAGGGGAGTCTCTCACCTCCAATCTTTTTTTACTTTGTTATTGTTTTGCTTAGTTTATTTTATTTTGTCTTGTGTGCTTCTTTATATCAAAAACACAAAAAATAGTTTTTATTATAGATGTTACTTTTGTTATCCTATTTTAATCTTGCTAAAATGAGTACCCCTGAGAACACAAAGTTGTGTGACTTTACTAGCACAAACGACAATGATTTTATTTGTACACCTATTGCTCGACCTGCTCCTAATGCATATTTTTTATGAAATTAAGTCTGCCCTGTTAAATCTTGTTATGAGAGAGCAATTTTCTAGTGTTAGTTATGATGATGCCACTGCTCACCTTAATAATTTTGTTGAAATTTGTGAGATGCAGAAGTATAAGGATATAGATGGAGATATTATTAAACTGAAATTGTTTCCTTTCTCTTTGAGAGGAAGAGCTAAATAGTGGTTGTTATCTTTGCCTAAAAATACTATTGATTCTTGGACTAAATGTAAAGATGCTTTCATTGGAAAATATTATCCTCCAGCTAAAATTATATCTTTAAGAAGTAGCATTATGAATTTTAAACAATTTGATAATGATCATGTTGCTCAAGCTTGGGAAAGAATGAAATCTTTGGTAAAGAATTGTCCCACCCATGGACTGACTACTTGGATGATCATCCAAACCTTTTATGTAGGACTGAATTTTTCTTCATGAAACCTTCTGGATTCAGCTGCTGGAGGTACCTTTATGTCCATCACTTTGGGTGCTGCAACAAAGCTTCTTAATGATATGATGATAAATTATTCTGAATGGCACACTCAGAAGGTAAATTATGTTGAAGAAACCTCCTCCTTGAGTGATAGCCTTGATACTATTATGTCTCTTCTTGTGAATGATAAAACTCATGTTGATCCAAATAATGTTCCTTTATCCTTGTTGGTTGCTCAAGAAGAGCATGTTCATGTGAACTTCATTAAAAACAAAAAATTTAACAACAATGCTTATAGAAATAATTTTGGTAGTAACAATTATAGGCCAAATCCTTCTAATAGTGGTAATGTTTATGTCAATTCCTATGGTAATTCCTACAAGAACAATAGAAGTGTACCCTATGATCTTGAAATCATTCTTAAGAACTTTATTACTACACAAACTGCTTTTAATAAATCTGTTGAGGAAAAGTTTGGTAAAATCGATGTTCTTGCTTCTAAAGTTGATAGCCTTGCTCTTGATGTTGATCTTCTGAAATTAAAGGTTATGCCTCATGATGTTAAAGAAAGCAAAACTTTGAATGCCATTCAAGTTAGAATTGATGACAATGTTAGGATGTTGGTTGAATTGCATGCTAGGTGGGAAAAAGAAGATGAAATTGCTAGAAAGAATAATATAGCTAGAGTTTGTACCATTACCACCTCTAGTAATGCTAAAACTTAAAATGCTTGTAAACCTCCTACTACAAATGGTAAATTAATTGGTGTTGTCAATGTTTCAACTTCTTGTGTTAAACGTTTAAAATTGTCTGAAATCACTGAAACTGTTCCTGATAAAAGTGCTGAAATTTTTCGAAACACGGGAGACAATGGTACCATTACCTTTGATAATAATGATTTTGGTTTTGATGGTTGCAATATTTATGAAGTAATTATGTTCCTACAAAATATAGCTAGAAGTCCTAATGCTAGTGCTATAAATAAGACTTTCACAAAACATATTACAAATGCTCTCATGCAAGTTAGAGAAGAAAAGTTAAAACGTGAAGCATCTATCCCTAGGAAGTTAGAAGATGGCTGGGAGCCCATCATTAAAATCAAGGTGAATGATTTTTATTGCAATGCTTTATGTTATCTTGGTGCAATGTATCTCTTTTATGCCTAAGAAACTCTATGATATGCTTGATTTACGACCTTTGGAACACTGTTATTTGGATGTTCATCTTGCTGATAATGCTAAGAAGAAACCTTTGGGGAGTGTTGATGATGTTTTTATCCTGGTTAACAATAACCTTGTCCATGTTGATTTTATTTTTATGAATATTGAATGCAATGCTTCTTATCCTATTTTTTTGGGAAGAACTTTTCTTAGAACTGTTGGTGCTATTATTGATACGAAAGAGGGGAATATTAAATATCAATTCCCACTCAAGAAAGGTATGGAACACTTTCCTAGGAAGAGAATGAATCTACCTTTTGATTCTATTATTAGAACAAATAATGATTTGGATGCTTCTTCACTTGAAAATACTTGATTCTTTCTTTCTGTGCCTAGCTGCAAGACGTCAAAGAAAAGCACTCTTGGGAGATAACCCATGTTTTATTTCTGCAATTTTTTTCTTTTGTTTTCTTTGAGTCAAGGTGTTGTTTACTTCTGTAGCAACTCCTTTGTATCTTTACGTTTTCGAATTGTTGTGCCAAGTAGAGTCTATAGTGAAAAGTTGATGCTAGATTTGGATTTCGTCACATGAACATATTTTTTCTGTCCACTGTTTAATTCTCCATAAATTCCAGAAAAATCGAAACATCTTGAAATAATTTGTGCGATATTCTTAGATGTGTACACAACGTTTCTTTGTTTGGAATTTTCTGATCTGAGCAACATAAGTGCCTTGAAAAAATTCGTCTAAGCTTGGTGATGCCCCCGTGGATCATTCTAGCAAATTCCAAGAAGACTCAAGCGTCTAAGATTGGGGATGCCCAAGGCATCCCCTTCTTCATCAGCAACTTATCAGGTCACTTCTAGTGAAACTATATTTTTAGTCGGTCACATCTTATGTACTTTACTTGCAGCATTTGTTTGTTTTTATTTTCTTTTATTTTTTTGTAATAAACTTGGTTGAATCCTAGCATTCTTGTGTGGAAGAGATAAACACTCCTCTTTTTCATATGAATACTCGTATTCTTCATTTATCATCTAGTTACTGCAATCCTTTTAGCTCATGTTTTTCTTGCATCTCTTATTCGGAGCTCTTAGTTCTTGTAGAGTGACACTCTCTTGTTTCATTGATAAATTATTTGGAGCGTTTTGTTGAAATTAAGTGATTGGTGTTGGAGAAAAATAAAATATTTCATACTCATAACAGTGCAAGTGAAGCTTGTTTTGACTGTGGCTTAGACTTTAACATGTCATGTTAGATATTATTTTAATTCTACGCTTAGTAGTTACTGATGTAGCATGACTTGTCACAAATATCTGAGAGTGCTTAATGTGCCATTGAAAGAAATCATGAGTTGTTTTTATCATATCGAAGCATAATAATGTGGTATTCTCTTTCAAATGCTTTATTTGGTTGACTTGGCACATGCTCACACCATGTTATGACTACAAACCCGTCACCTCTAGTCTCTATGATCATTTAGTTTTTTGACTTGTAACATCATTTATGCTTTGATTAATAATGTTTGGTCGCTATGCATGATTATGACCATTATTGCTCTCTTAATTTGTCGCTCCCAGTCTCTTGCTAGCCTTCACCTGTGCTGAGTATGAGCTCTACTCGTGCATCCAACTCTCAAAAACCCAAAGTTTGCCAAATGTGTCCACCATACCTACCTATATGTGGTATTTAACCGCCACTCCAAAGTAAATTTCTCATGTGCTATCTTTAAATCCTTCAAAATTATACCATTTTTGTGCTCTGTTTTAGCTCATGAGGAAGCAGTTTAAAGTTTATAGTGGTTCATGTCAAGCAAAGTTCTTCTCCCTCTTTCACCCGATGAGTATGGAATCTATGATCATCTAAATTTGTAGAGAGATGGTGCCAATTAATATAACCGAAAAGGCACTTCCCCATGGTTTGATGAAAGTTGGTGGGTACCCGTGGATACGGCTAGCCTTGGTTTGTGAAAAGCATGGTGGGGGGAAGTGCCAAACTAAATAAACAACAAAAAACGCTCTCAAAAGTCTAAAAACCTTGCTTGGAATGAGTTGTGATAAGTTTTTCATTACCATTCGTTGACATAGACATACACCTATCTCAAAATTGTTTGCAATACCTTTGTTTTAATCAAATAAAAAGGTCTAGCACATGTCCCCGCTTCCCTCTACGAAGGGCCTTTATTTTACTTTTATGTTGAGTCTTCATCTTGTTATTCTAAGTATAATGTGAATCAGTCCCAAAATTTATTATTGATTGATTCATGATTATGTTATTACTTGTTCTCAAATTATTTGTATCTAGTCTCCGCTTGAACTTTGAAGGTGTCCTGGCATTTATGTTTTGCTATCACTTTGAGGACAAGCGGGATACCACTTTGCTATGTTTTCTTTATGATCAAAACAAAGGTATAACTTTAAGTGTATTATTATTCATGATCTTTTGTTTGTGTTACTTTTCATGTTGCAACATAGTTTCCAAGTTACATTGTTAGAATTATATCTATCATTCCTATGTTTAGAGTACTATGATCTCAGCTTGCAATGATTTTACAATAATGATGATCAAGATCGTGTTGGTAGCATGTCACCTCAAAAATTATTTTGTTTTTATCGTTTTACCTACTCGAGGACGAGTAGCACTATGCTTGGGGATGCCTGATACATCTCCAACGTATCTATAATTTCTGATGTTCCATGTTGATATTATGCCAATTGCTACATGTTTTCTATACACTTTATATCATTTTATGGATTTTATGGGACCAACCTATTGACAAGATGCCACAACGCCAGTTCCTGTTTTCTACTGTTTTTAGTTTCAGAAAAGTTGTTCTAGAAATATTCTCAGAATTGGACGAAACAAAATCCCACGCTCCTATTTTCTGTCACGTACACGGAGTCCGGAGGAGACCCGGAGGGGGGCACCGAGGCAGCCACACCATAGGGTGGCACGCCCCTCCTTGGCTGCGCCACCACGTGGTATGGGCCCCTCGGGCGCCCACCGACATCGCCCTTTCGCCTATATATTGATATCCTCGGGAAAACCTTAACACTCGATCCTCCATCCACGAAAAGTTCCGTAGCCGCCGTCGTCGTCAACTCTAGTTTGGGAGGGTTCTGAAGCTCTCCCCGGCACCCTGTCGGGAGGGGAAATCATCACCGTAGGCTCTACATCACCGTGCCTGCCTCCGGAGTGATGCGTGAGTAGATCATCCTTGGACTACGGGTCCATACAAGTAGCCATATGGTTGTCTTCTCCTCCTTTTGTGCCATCATGTTTAGATCTTGTGAGCTGCCTAACATGATCAAGATCATCTTATTGTAATGCTACATGTTGTGTTTGCTGGGATCCGATGAATATTGAATGCTATGTCAAGTTGATTATAAATCTATCTTTTATATGTTATTTGTGATCTTGCATGCTCTTCGTTACTAGTAGATGCCCTGGTCAAGTTGATGCCTGTAACTCCAAGAGGGGGTATTTATGCTCCATAGTGGGTTCATGCCTCCAGTAATCTGGAAGAGTGACAATAACTTCTAAGATTGTGGATGTGCTGTTGCCACTAGGGATAAAACAACAATGCTTTGTCTAAGGATAATTCTATTGTTTACATTATGCACTTTACTTAATGCAATAATATGTTGCTTGCAACTTAATACCCAAAGTTTGCTCGGATGGCATCATGAGGGTGGATTATTAGTCATAGATGCAGTTGGATTACGGTGTATGTATCATGTTGTAATGCCCAAATAAATCTCATAATAATAATCATGTCATGCATATGCACTAAGGTGCAGCCACCCTTTCTGTCAATTGCCCAGCTGTAATTTCTTTACCCAACATGTTATTTATCTGTTTTGGAGAGACACCACTACTGAACTATGGACCCCGGTTCATTCTTTTACACTGATAATACAACCCACTACAAGCACTGTTCTATTTCACTTCAAACACTATTCTCATTTCATTTACTGTAAACAAACATCATTTCCACATTATACATCTAATCCTTTGTGTTCAGCAAAACCAGTGAGATTGACAACCTCACTGTTTCGTTGGGGAAAGTATCTTGGTTATGTTGTGAAAGTGCATTTAGTTTCCCTTTGGTTTTGTCTGTTAGTTAACAACACTAAGTACATTAGTTATCAAGGTGTTGAGTGTGCAGGTATTATTATCAACATTCGCATCGATCACCAAAAAGGGGTGAAGTTAGATCACTGAGATTTGGGACAAAGAGCAGCCGGATATTTCTAACCGGAAATTTCTAGGGCAACCGGAATTTCCGGTTAGGAAGACGCCAGCCCAGTTTTGAGACAGAGACTAGCCGGAAATTTCCAACCGGAAATTTCTGCAACAACCAGAAAGTTCGTGCTGAAAAATGGCTAAGGACTGGAAGTTGAAGACACAGAAACGAACCGAAAATTTCCAAATCAACCGGAATTTCCGGTTTGGGAGCCAGTTCGAGACAGAAGCCAACCGGATATTTCAAACCAGATTATTTGCTCCAACCGGAATTTCCGGTATAAGTCAACCCAGTTCGAGTTCAGATCTAAAGAAGAGAAGCTAACCGGAAATTCCAGTTCAAACTTGAGGAAATTCCGGATTCATGCTCAAACGGCTTTATTTTAGGAGGGGCATACATACCCCTCCTCTTCCTCCTTGAGCTCTAGTTTGTCAAAGCCGTTAATGTGCATTTATTGAGCTCACCAAATCTAAGATCTCTCCCATTTTCTCCACCCAAACTCGTTATTTTTTGGAGGATCGAAGGAGAAGACCCAGATCGACATCTTCACCAAGCCTTTCTTCCTTTCCCCCTCATTCACTTGAGGGATTTGAGTCTAGGGTTTCCATTTGTGGAGAACCTAGACCTCTTGCTACACTTGGTGATTCTTGGTGTTGGGAGCCCCCAATTTGGTTGTGGATGTGTGCTCTAAGCTTGTTGTAAAGGATTCTATTCCTGCCTCAAAGGGGATCAATAGTGGAAGGTGGACTAGGCCTTTGTGGCGTTGTTCATCGGAGAATAGGTTGAGGCCTTTGTGACGTTGAGTAGGCCTTTTTGGAAAAACTCACACCCCTCCAACGAGACGTACTCCCTTAACAAGGAGGAACTCGGGAATACATCGTGTCTCCGCGTGCTTCCTATCGGTTACCTCGTTCCCCTATCCTTTACTTGTGCTTGTATTGTGGTTATCATTGTTCTTGTCATATAGTTAAATTCACCATAGTTTCATTATCTACAGAATTTACCTTTGTGTCGTAGCACCTATTCACCCCCTCTAGGTGCCCAAACTATCCGTTCAATTGGTATCAAACCCTCGGCTCTTAGTATTGGGCTTAACCGCCTAACAGTTTAGTATGGTAGATGGTACGAGAGTCACCGGTCCCGCGGCACAAGTCACTATGGATGATATCAAGGAATTTCAAAGTTCCTTGACCTCATCCATGGAGGAAAAAATTAATGAGTTGCGGACTCTCATGTTGCAACTCATGAAAGCCAAGGAACCTGAGACATCCACTTCATCTCCCCCGGATGAAAATCTGGAGGGTGCCAAGAATGGGGCAAATGGTGAAGCACTTAAAGATGCTTCCGCTAAGAACTCCACCGATAAGGGTACGGAAGGAAAAAGATATTACACCTCCATTGAGGGGCACTACTCTCCCGGTCCTCCCGTCCCACATCCTCATATAATTCCTAGAGGAGAACCTCTTAAACTTGGTGCACATTCTTTTGGTGATTGGCAATATTACATGGAAACTCACTTGAACTCTTCTTGTATTGAGATTTGGAGGTTCACTCGAGATGGGTACAAGCCACATGACCCCAAGAACTTGAAAAGAAGAGAAGCCGTAGATTGTCAACTCAACTACACCGCCTTGCCCATCATTCAACAAGCCGTGGGTCCAAACCACATGCATCATCTTCAACATTATTCCACCGCCAAAGAAACATGGGATGCTCTTGTCGTCATGTTTGTGGGCAGTGATAGCATGCAAAGGAATATGTATGATACCTTGAGCAATGAAGCCGAATGATTCTATATGCATGATGGTGAGAACCATGAAGACATGTATCGGAGGCTCAAGACACTTTCCACCGCATTCAATAATGTTGGTGCCAAGTACATTGATGATGCTTGGATCAAGAGGAAGCACATTAGTTCTCTGATACCATTTGAGCCTGTGGACTTGAAGAGTCTTTAAGGGAGTCATGACTTTGCATCATTGACCTCAACCCAAGTGATGCAAGATATTAGTTCCTTCCAAGTGCAAACAAAGAATGATCTTGACAATCGTGCGAGAGCCATTGGAATGCACAAAGGAGCATCCGTTGCTTTGAAGGCCAAGGTGGTGTCAAGAGAGGTTGATTATCAAGAAGAATTCATTGAGTACTTGACTCATTTGAAGGATCAAGAATGTGACCCCGTGCTCAAGGATGTCATTGCTCTTCCCGTGCAAAAGTTTTGGAAGAATCCTCCCAAGTCCAAGGCATATGTTGAGGAGAAGACCAAGTATAGCTATGGCAAGGAGGAGACTCAAACAGTGAGGTCTTTCTTCAATTGTCAAGACAAGCACCATTTCATTAGGAGTGCCCCTATGAGAATAGGGAACATCATGGTGGCAAGCTTATTCACAAGGACAATTCGTAGGTTGCTTACAAGAAACCTCACTTCAAGAAGAAGCCATTCAACAAGAAGTCTCCCACCAAGTTTGTGCTAGTGACTCAAGAGGAGTATGATTCCAGAAGTGATGAAGAAGAATAATCCACAAGTGAAGTGGTCGCTCTTGCTATTGCATCAACTCCATATTCCTCATCTCTCTTCGAATCCCCCAATGAGAATCTTCCTCAACCCAATGCCAAGTGCTTCATGGCTAAGGCCTCGGAGGTAGCATCTTGTATCATCGCTAAGACTGCAAATGAAATGAATAACATTGCTAGTCATAGTGTAGAATATGAAATTGCCTCTTTGGAAAATTTTATGTCTAACGTGCAAGGTGAGACCAAGAAGTACTTTTATCTCCTCGTGAGCCAATTTGGAGAGGGCCATGAAGCTCTTGAGAAGAAAGGTGAGATTGAAAGTAGAGATGAGGATGAAAAGGCATCTCTCTCTATGACTCTTGAGGAAGATCATAAGGGTCGGGTTTCTCTTGAGGAGGAACTTGAAACTATTGAAGAGTCACATAATGAACTTGTTTCTAAAATTATTAAAGAACGTGACCTTGCTATTGCGAAATATAAGAAAGCTAAAAGGGATAAGGTTGAGTTTGGGATTGGTCATGATAAACTAACCGAGGAGTTTGAGAAGCTTACCAAGGCCCACAAAGCCTTGGAGAGTGAACACTCTACCCTCAAAGAGTCACATGAACAACTTCAAACTCAACTCAATCAATTAAATGTGACTAGTACCTCTACTTCTTGTTCTGATCATGCACATATTATTGAGGAGAATGCTAGGTTGAAGGAAGAGCTAGTAAGGCTCAAGGGCAAGAGCCCATGTGTTGAGAAGGTGGTGTCCTCTAAGCCACAAGTTCCTCCCAAGCCACTAGTGGTTGCTCCTAGACCACAAGTGGGCAAGCAATGTCTTGGATATGTTGCCAAGAATAAGAACAAGAACAATAACAAGAAGAAGAACAAGAAGAAGTCCATGCCCGCACAAGCTAACAATGTTGCTTCAAGTGGTATTGTCATTAGGGACAACACTCCTCGTAGCATCCCCGCGGGAACTAACAATCCACACCATTTCTTATATGTTGATTATTATGGTGTTGCGCAAGCTAAATATGTTGGTCCAATTGAAGGTTTCATTGACTATACTAGTTGGGTTCCAAAGAAAATTAATTGTTTCTAACATGAGGGGACCCTCCTCGGGTCCTAACTCTAGGCAATGATCTCTTATGCTTCCGGTGGGTCTAAATGGATATTTGATAGTGGATGCACTAGTCATATGACCGGAAGCAAAGAACTTGTGACGGAGTTGCGACCAAATACAAATGATGCGTCCATCACTTATGGAGACTAGCTAAATGCCCGTGCGTTGCCACGAATAACATCAAATATCTTTTTGTAACGATCAACGGTCGTTTTCTGATTCAGCAAAGATGTTAAGCATGACGGTAGATGGTTTCTATTCATACATTCGACAAATACACATTATCTCTCCAAATTCTTTACTTGATGCACTTTCTTTAAACTTAAGAAATCCTCTAATAATGGTCTTGACTCGCTGGTAACTTTTTAAAACTTAACCAAACTTCTGGCAACGAGCTACCTATTAAGAAAAGTCATAAGTTACAAGTCAGTGTAATCATATGAAGGATTACTCTAGTGCATATTGTTTCTGCGTATTAAGAGAAGTCATAAGTTGAAAGTCACTGTAATCATGTCAACGATTATTCTCGTGCATAACTCTTCTCTCCATCTCATAATGTCCACCCATACATATATTTCCCTCTACATGCGTCGAGGTTTCATAAGTATCATATGCGACCGAGATGGGAAAAGGGTATAGACCATGTTTGCAACTTTGTTGGCTTCACTTGTCACATAATCTGTAGAAAATTAGCCATCCGAGTGGCGATTTCCAAGGCTGTTCAGGGGGAAAATGCGAAAGCAATCACAATGTTTTGACATTTGAACTATGCCATTCGAAAAACAACATAATCGGAAATAATGTCATAAGTCTGGTTGTTATATAAACTACCAATAGTTCAGCTCTACAAAACAGTTCAGCTCTACGAAACCGAGGCATAATATAAAACACATGCATCCTTATTAAAGAATTTCTGAACAATTCAACTCTCTACATGTACAGTTCAATCAACAAAACGTTTACACAAACCTGGAGGTATATAGCTGATGGTTCTGGCCTGATCCAGCAATCACCAAATTCGATCGTTGTTATCGGCATTTATCAACTTGAGTCATTTCTTTAAGCCCCACTGCATCCTCCTTTGGTTCCGCAGTTTCTCCTTTGGCGTGCAAAATATGTCAAACAGTGCACACATCCCCTCGGATGGCAGATCAGATATATGACCACTGCAGCCTGTTCTCACTCTCCGTGCCATCATCTTCAGCCAGAATAGGGCTACCATGTACACTTGTTGCCGAGATAGAAACTGATGTCACTTGCTGCCCATGGCCACTAAATATTGACACTGGTCCAAAGTTGCTCTACTTAGCAGGAATTTATAATGCATAAAGCGACTGTCCCCAGAGCCAGCAAATAGCATCTCATCCTTGATAGTCCTATAGAACAGTTTAGTGTGGTCCTATTCCATAGAAGATACATTAATATTTCAAGTGAATCTTCGGATATTAAATTTATCAGCATATATATCATCTCACTATTAATGCACAGGTGTTGTATATCATCCTTATGCATGGGTGTGCCGTGGACTTTACTTTGAAAAAATCTTTACTGTTGAAGGACCATACATTGTAAGGAAACGGTTACGCAAATGGTACAATGATGTGTGAATAATATAATTTGATCACGAGATACGAAAAAATACAACAAATGTATCAGAGTAAATGAACATTTTGAGCTATTTAAGCAGTAAAATGAGTGAAAAGCTAAAAACGATACCTGACGATCTCTACTTATTAATAAGTGAAAAACTAAAAAAAAAATACCTCGCTAAGAAGTTTTTCTTCACAGCTTTAATATCCACACCTTTAATTGCTTATCACCTCCCTGAAAAGGAATAAAGACCGGAATTTTAACAGAAAAAAACCTAGATTGCCTGACCAAATATATTGCATGTACCTCACCGGTAACTTCATAGTTGCAGAAAAGGACAACCATTGAGTTGTTTCTAAGCTTACCTCACCAGTAACTTCATAGTCACGTTGCTCATCAGGTCCAGATTTAAAAATGGGCTAGAGGGACAATGAGACACACAAAGAGACGAGAAGATCGGTGACAATAAACTTCCGCGCCTAATGCACATGTAATCTTCCTATACAAAAGAGTAACGTTTGTGATAGTAAGATAATTAACGACCAAACTATGCTACAGATCTTGCCGAACAAATTTGTTAACATAGTACCAGAGCATACTTCAAAATCAGCAGAGGAACAGGAGCATGTCACGGAGTCCGGCCTCGTCCGGGGCGAGCACGGAGCACGCATCGCCTGCTCGGTGGAGATCTGCAGCGCCACGGGGTATGGTGGTCGAGGACGCATCCCTCGTTGCGAAGGCGGCGCTGTCCCTCGCGCAGCAACGGCTGTGGCCGTGTGGCGTCGTCCACGACTTCACTAACCCTCTTCATCTTGGGTGCGGCTTCGCGAGGAGACGGGGAGGAGTGAGAACGGAGAAGTCGTGTGGACCAGCATGCAAATCTGCTAGTGAACGTCACAAATATTCTAATCTGATCTTGGGCAACTCCCCCGCTGTCTCCTGGATTTGGGAACTACCCCGATGTCTCTCCTGGATTTGGTGAATCGTGGGGAGGTGGAGGAGGTAGTTAGTTTTTCACTGGTTTCTGAACGTGGAGTTTCCCATCGATTTATTTTCCCGTGCGGGATGAAAGGAGGAGGGGTTGGGACATACGACAATCACGACCGACTCAACTTTAAGGCCTAGTTTGGCAACAAAGTTTTTCCTAAACTGTAGTATCTTGATAATAAAGTATTTAAGTGCCGGGCAGGGGAATACTTCAGTTTACTCAAACCATACTATTTCACCGTTTTAGTGAAAACTTCAAGGCGTTTGGGAAACTCTGTTTAATCATTGTCTTGACCGCGTGCTACATGCATGCATGGATGATTTCTTTGACCATAGATGCGTTCATGACTCTTGCATGCATGGTTGTGCACGAGTTCCGCTCGTTGAATGGTTCCAGCTTCAGCTAATGAACACCTCTATAAACGATGCTCTTAATCAACAACGATAGTACATCAAATACAGAAGAAACCCACCAAGCAGTATACCGAAATCAGATTAGAACGAACCTTCCTTGTCACGTGCGCCTGCTTTCTCCATGGCTGACGAAGAAGACATCGCCGTCGCTGGAGGCGCTGGAGGCGAAGGCCACAGGAGGAAGCAGATGCGTTTTATCGGGGGCACAAAGCCAGCGTTTTTCCGTTTACAAAAAAGAGGTCGGGACTGAAGTTTTTAATACGTCAAAAAAACTGTAGTTTTAGGGATACTTCGGTTTATAAAACAACGCTATTTGTTAGACCCAAACAGCCTAAAGTATTTAATACTTCGGTATTTCTGGAAACCGAAGTATTCTCCAAATACTTCAAAATTACGGTGCTCCCAAACGGGGCCAATATAGTAGAGATAAGTCCAAGTCTAAGGTAAAGGGTTTTGGCAAGGTTGTGATTGCTCCCGATGTCACTATCGTGGACGCTATGCTTCTCAAATCCCTTGGTTTTATTTTACTTTAGTTCATTCTCTTGGAAAATGGGTTTCTATGTCTTCTTTGATGATGATGTTGTGGTCCTTTTGAGGAGAAAAACTCTTGGCGTCGCATACGTGGGACATGTCGAAAATGAGTTGTTTGTGGTGGAATTTTCTGTAAAGTTAGTTTGTTTTCCTTTCTTTCCTTTCTTTTTGTGCATCATGTCTCATGCATCGAATGACATCGCATATTTTAGACTGCTAAATTTTTATTTTCTACAACTACTTTCTCTTTTCCTAATTTGATCTTTTCCTAATTTGATCTGCCAAAGACTTTGAACAACAACATCAGTAATAAAAAAAAAAGAAAAAAACGTTGGGAGGGGGAGGCAACCGAACTGGGCTATCTAAGGCCCAGCCGGCCACCCCACCTAAACCGAACCCTAGCAGCCCACACACTCACGCACACACAGAAAACAACGCAACGCACGCACGCACACGACCCAGACACACCACGCACGCACACCCACGCGAGGAGGGCCAACCCTGTGGCTACCTCCTGTCCGTATCGAGCGCCGCCAGCCCCGCTCGATCCATCTCTCCCCGAGCTCCCTCCGGCCACCCTCCTCCCCATCGCCCTCTCCTCTCGCTCACCCCATCCTCCACCTCGCCCAAGTCCAACCACCCCCAACCTCCCGTCGAGCGCCGCCAGGGGGCGGCCGAGCTCCTTCCTCCCGCCGCCGGTTCCCCTCCTCCCATCGCCGCCCTCTGCTCCTCACCGGCCGGCCGTCGCCTCCCTCTCTGCCTCCCCGTTCTCCGGCCGGGAACCACCGCTCGTCCCCGCCAGCCCTGCCTCACCGCCCGACGCGCGCCGTCCTCGCACCCCGCTCCCCTTCGCTCAAGCTCCGCTCGCGCGCCGCCGGGAGATCCTCCCGAGCGCGCCGTTGCAGCCCCTCGGCGCCCCGCCACCTCCTCTCTCCGGCGAGCCAGCGCCGTCCTCCTCGCTGCCCCGAGCGCCTCCCGCTGCCTCCCGAGCTGCACCTCCGACGGTCGCACCAGCCCCGTCGCCAGCCCCTCCTGGAGCTCGCCACTGTCACCAGGAGGCGCGCCTCGCGCGCGTACGCGACCTCCTGACCCCGACCACGGCCAGGCCGGCGAGCCCCTGCCACTCTGTCCACGAGCATCGGCGCCCGCCAGGTGTTCAACGAGTGTCCTGCACAAGACTGGCACCTCACCATTTGACGACGTCCACGACCGGTATCTGTCCTGTTGGTGCGCCATCACATGGTCTTCTCCGGCAAGAACCTCAACCGTGTACCCGTCGCCAAGTTCGTCTAGTTATCGTGCCAAGAACTCCGTCGACCATGAAGACGAGGGACGAAAGCTACATGTGAACCCCAAGTGTCGCCAAGCTCGGCCTAGTTCCATCACCGACGCCGTGAGCCCAGACCATGGACGACAAGATCTCCAACGACCCCATAGAACGGCGCCCAAACAACTACGATGACACGGACGACTACCGATGCGCCAAGATCTTCGGCCCGTGAACCCCTACAATTTTTGTGTGAGGTCCGCCTTCGTGCGCGCCTTGTACCACAAAGCCTCCATGTTCGCCATCGACACCGAAGACGATGATGTTGACGGTTGCCCACGACTACTTCCCCTACTTCCTCCACGTCCCGAAGTTTCCGGCGCCGAACCCGAAGATCCTCTCCACACGTGCGAACCCAAACCCTTATATATTTATGCCCTATTTTCTGTAACATATCAACTATATTTAAAATGTCATCGCATCATGTTTGCATTGCATCTTGTGGGTTTCGGGGTATAGTAATATCATCTAATAATTAAATATGGAATGAGTTGGGATAATTAAATATTATCCCGGTTCCATTTAAAATTGCATAGCTCATCTTTATATTATCTCGCCATGTTAAACAACATTTAATCTTGATGGGTAAATAAATAACGTGAACCTCCTAAATGAAATGTTGGGCCTCCGGCTCAATTTAAATTGATTTAATTGCATAAATCATAACTAATTCATTTTAACTCCAAATTTGAAAAGTAAAATATGTTTCCCAATCAAAATTCTCTAAACTTTGCAAATATCAACTTTGTTTTCTGTTTTGAATAATTTAAATTGCTGAAAACAACTGTTTCTTATTTAATGCATTTAAAATTGTCAAATTAATAACTAATTCATTTTAATTCCAAATCCAACAAATAAAATATGTTTTCATACCAGAAAAAGGCACTTAATCTGTTCATGTCATCCATGTTCGTGTTTGCACCTTGCATTTTGCATTTGTAGTAGTGTTATGTATGTTCACCTAATAAATAAATATGGAATGTGTTGGGGTATTTAATTCAATTGTTGCCCTATTCCATTTAATATTGTGTAGCTCACCTATTTAATGTTATCCATGTTGAACAACATTTAAATTGATGGTTAGATAAACAACTTGAACCAATTCCTATTTCTCCGGATTCCGGTTCCGATTAAATTGCTTAAGTTGTTTCCCCTGTTGCATCTTGCCATGCCATGCATATAAAAAAACAGGATCATGCTGGATCTTTTGCCGTAGTAGTAATTGCTGCATCCGGTGTTTGTTATAGTTCGATGCTTCTTCGCGGATAGTACGTTGAGATGATGTGAGCAACGACAAGTTCTGCGGATGTACCTCTACTTGCTGGATTCCAGGCAAGTATACTCACTTGCTGCCAAATGGCTGCCTTTCATCACTTGTTACCGATTCTTTCCGTTGTTCTCATGCTAGCCTTATGATTCGATGCTTGTGTCTCGATCCTATTATATGTTTACCTTGCAGCCATGATATAGCCTTCCTTCCACTTCCTATTAACTGTTGTTTGTTTACCCTGTTGGCCCTCGTGTCGTAGTTGCATGCTTAGTGTTGTTTGCGCTCAAGTCTTGTTGTCCGTCTTACCACCTGTTTAGTTGATAGTTGGGTTTCAATTCAATCAACAACATGTTAATGTTTTGGGTAATAATAATTTGATGATAAGGCACCGGCAGGAGGCCCGGCGTGGTTTTGAGGCCTGCTAGTGTCGACCCTAATTAGGAAAAGGGTCTTGTCTACTGATCCATGATGAGCGCACTAACCGCATGTGGGAAGCAAGTATGGGCGCCCCCCTCAATTTGACTCGATTCGCATCTTGTCCAAATCGCCACACTTAGTTCGGGCTTTCCATTTGATGCATGCATATGCAGGTGCGAACCCGAGGCCAGGGTGGAACTTTTGTAGTCGGCATTTAGGGCGGCGTGGTCTTCCAGTGCTATGAGGGTCCCCCTTTTCTTCGTGGGGGCTCAATTAGCCGCGCACGCACAGCACGTGGTGCTTTGGGCTTGATGCGAAGCAGAGTTGGGTTGTGTTGAGTACCTCGCTTGGTGGGTTGATCCCCCGTCTGGCGGCTTATTCTTATGTGTACGACCAAATTGGTGCATCCCTGCAGGGTTAAATCTTCTCGAGAAGCCGTGTTTTCCGCGGTTATGGATGACTTGGTGAAAGTACTGGCTAACAAGTACTCAGAACAACTTACACCTAACTAATGATAATTGACTAGTAATAGTATTATTGACACAATAACTTGATCCATCCTTAATCCAACAGTGTGAGTTATCCTTGGGTTGCTTCCTTAGTAGGGGGTAACATTGGATGGGTTTGTTTGGTGAGTAGTTGTAGTTGGTGTCGATACGCTATCTTATCCCCCTCTTTTAGCCGGAAGTTGTAGTGAGTCTCTGTAGTTGGTTAGTGCAGCCCGCTGCCGCTTATTTGCAATGATCCCTTCCTTTCCGTTGAACCGAAAGTATTTGTATCTGGTGATGACTGGCTACGCCGGTATCTTGTGAGTATGGTTTATCCACTTGCCAGTACTTAACCGTACTGACCCACGAATCCTTTTTCGTGGCTGCATATTCAACATTGCAGTCAACAGGTTTGAAGTCTGACGACGTTAGCTTGGGAATCCCTCCGGCTTGGCCTAGGCAGGGATTGGACGCTCTCGGTTATCTTCAGGACTCTTAGTCCAATTTGTATCTTGTCCGTAGACGGACGATATGTTGTTTCTTCCGCTGTTATTTGGATCTTTGTATTGTATCAGTTGTATCCTTGGCTCGTTTGAGTCCTCTTGTATATATCTTTTCTGTTGTTGTTGCGGATTATTCGTGAACTGTTGTAATGTTATCACAAGTGGCAACCTGGAATCGGTTATTATGTGGATTTTGGCGGGAATGCTGAAATCTGCATAGTGCCCGATCTCGGGGCGTCACAAATGGTATCAGAGCATGGTTTCCGATTCCCGAGATTGTTTCGATACGAATGGTTATCGAAGCAACGGGTCCGCAAAGCCTGTAGGATAACCTCGCTAACGGTCGTTGTTTCTAGGGTGTCAAAAACTATTTCTGCTAAACTATTTTGGAAGAACATCTCAATAGGATTCTTGTTTTCTCCTTATCTCTATTCTATTTCCCCTCCCATCTTATTTGTTTTGGAGTCTCCCCCTCTTGTCTATCTTTCAAAGTGTTAGGATCCTACGTGGGTGGACGTTTTCTGAGCCTTTAACCTAATAGGTTCGATCATCGGAAGATTCCTGGTGGAAGAACATCGTCGTCACTCCGAGCAAGAATCTCTTGTTAGTGGTGTCGAAGAGATCAGCCGGAAGCATGAAGAATCGATAGTCGAACTTCTTTCCCCTCCCGGGTTAGCAGGTGGATTGCGAGGGCGCAATCCCTTGTTAGTGGTGTCGTCTGTAACGCCCGGGGATTTTTTCTCCAATTAGTTAGTTAGTTTTCCTTTCTTTCCTTTCTTTTTGTGCATCATGTCTCATGCATCGAATGACATAAGCATATTTTAGACTGCAAAATTTTTATTTTCTACAACTACTTTCTCTTTTCCTAATCTGATCTGCCAAAGACTTTGAACAACAACATCAGTAATAAAAAAAAAGAAAAAAACGTTGGGAGGGGGAGGCAACCGAACTGGGCCATCTAAGGCCCAGCCGGCCACCCCACCTAAACCAAACCCTAGCAGCCCACACACTCACGCACACACAGAACACAACGCAACGCACGCACGCACACGACCCAGACACACCACGCACGCACACCCACGCGAGGAGGGCCAACCCTGTGGCTACCTCCTGTCCGTATCGAGCGCCGCCAGCCCCGCTCGATCCCTCTCTCCCCGAGCTCCCTCCGGCCACCCTCCTCCCCATCGCCCTCTCCTCTCGCTCACCCCATCCTCCACCTCGCCCAAGTCCGACCACCCACAACCTCCCGTCGAGCGCCGCCAGGGGGGCGGCCGAGCTCCTTCCTCCCGCCGCCGGTTCCCCTCCTCCCATCGCCGCCCTCTGCTCCTCACCGGCCGGCCGTCGCCTCCCTCTCTGCCTCCCCGTTCTCCGGCCGGGAACCGCCGCTCGTCCCCGCCAGCCCTGCCTCACCGCCCGACGCGCGCCGTCCTCGCACCCCGCTCCCCTTCGCTCAAGCTCCGCTCGCGCGCCGCCGGGAGATCCTCCCGAGGGCGCCGTTGCAGCCCCTCGGCGCCCCGCCACCTCCTCTCTCCGGCGAGCCAGCGCCGTCCTCCTCGCTGCCCCGAGCGCCTCCCGCTGCCTCCCGAGCTGCACCTCCGACGGTCGCACCAGCCCCGTCGCCAGCTCCTCCTGGAGCTCGCCACTGTCACCAGGAGGCGCGCCTCGCGCGCGTACGCGACCTCCTGACCCCGACCACGGCCAGGCCGGCGAGCCCCTGCCACTCTGTCCACGAGCATCGGCGCCCGCCAGGTGTTCGACGAGTGTCCTGCACAAGACTGGCACCTCACCATTTGACGACGTCCACGACCGGTATCTGTCCTGTTGGTGCGCCATCACATGGTCTTCTCCGGCAAGAACCTCAACCGTGTACCCGTCGCCAAGTTCGTCTAGTTATCGTGCCAAGAACTCCGTCGACCATGAAGACGAGGGACGAAAGCTACATGTGAACCCCAAGTGTCGCCAAGCTCGGCCTAGTTCCATCACCGACGCCGTGAGCCCAGACCATGGACGACAAGATCTCCAACGACCCCATAGAACGGCGCCCGAACAACTACGATGACACGGACGACTACCGATGCGCCAAGATCTTCGGCCCGTGAACCCCTACAATTTTTGTGTGAGGTCCGCCTTCGTGCGCGCCTTGTACCACAAAGCCTCCATGTTCGCCATCGACACCGAAGACGATGATGTTGACGGTTGCCCACGACTACTTCCCCTACTTCCTCCATGTCCCGAAGTTTCCGGCGCCGAACCCGAAGATCCTCTCCACACGTGCGAACCCAAACCCTTATATATTTATGCCCTATTTTCTATAACATATCAACTATATTTAAAATGTCATCGCATCATGTTTGCATTGCATCTTGTGGGTTCCGGGGTATAGTAATATCATCTAATAATTAAATATGGAATGAGTTGGGATAATTAAATATTATCCCGGTTCCATTTAAAATTGCATAGCTCATCTTTATATTATCTCGCCATGTTAAACAACATTTAATCTTGATGGGTAAATAAATAACGTGAACCTCCTAAATGAAATGTTGGGCCTCCGGCTCAATTTAAATTGATTTAATTGCATAAATCATAACTAATTCATTTTAACTCCAATTTTGAAAAGTAAAATATGTTTTCCAATCAAAATTCTCTAAACTTTGCAAATATCAAATTTGTTTGCTGTTTTGAATAATTCAAATTGCTGAAAACAACTGTTTCTTATTTAATGCATTTAAAATTGTCAAATTAATAACTAATTCATTTTAATTCCAAATCCAACAAATAAAATATGTTTTCATACCAGAAAAAGGCACTTAATCTGTTCATGTCATCCATGTTCGTGTTTGCACCTTGCATTTTGCATTTGTAGTAGTGTTATGTATGTTCACCTAATAAATAAATGTGGAATGTGTTGGGGTATTTAATTCAATTGTTGCCCTATTCCATTTAATATTGTGTAGCTCACCTATTTAATGTTATCCATGTTGAACAACATTTAAATTGATGGTTAGATAAACAACTTGAACCAATTCCTATTTCTCCGGACTCCGGTTCCGATTAAATTGCTTAAGTTGTTTCCCCTGTTGCATCTTGCCATGCCATGCATATAAAAAAATAGGATCATGCTGGATCTTTTGCCGTAGTAGTAATTGCTGCATCCGGTGTTTGTTATAGTTCGATGCTTCTTCGCGGATAGTACGTTGAGATGATGTGAGCAACGACAAGTTCTGCGGATGTACCTCTACTTGCTGGATTCCAGGCAAGTATACTCACTTGCTGCCAAATGGCTGCCTTTCATCACTTGTTACCGATTCTTTCCGTTGTTCTCATGCTAGCCTTATGATTCGATGCTTGTGTCTCGATCCTATTATATGTTTACCTTGCAGCCATGATATAGCCTTCCTTCCACTTCCTATTAACTGTTGTTTGTTTACCCTGTTGGCCCTCATGTCGTAGTTGCATGCTTAGTGTTGTTTGCGCTCAAGTCTTGTTGTCCGTCTTACCACCTGTTTAGTTGATAGTTGGGTTTCAATTCAATCAACAACATGTTAATGTTTTGGGTAATAATCATTTGATGATAAGGCACCGGCAGGAGGCCCGGCGTGGTTTTGAGGCCTGCTAGTGTCGACCCTAATTAGGAAAAGGGTCTTGTCTACTGATCCATGATGAGCGCACTAACCGCATGTGGGAAGCGAGTATGGGCGCCCCCCTCAATTTGACTCGATTCGCATCTCGTCCAAATCGCCACACTAAGTTCGGGATTTCCATTTGATGCATGCATATGCAGGTGCGAACCCGAGGCCAGGGTGGAACTGTTGTAGTCGGCATTTAGGGCGGCGTGGTCTTCCAGTGCTATGAGGGTCCCCCTTTTCTTCGTGGGGGCTCGATTAGCCGCGCACGCACAGCACGTGGTGCTTTGGGCTTGATGCAAAGCAGAGTTGGGTTGTGTTGAGTACCTCGCTTGGTGGGTTGATCCCCCGTCTGGCGGCTTATTCTTACGTGTACGGCCAAATTGGTGCATCCCTGCAGGGTTAAATCTTCTCGAGAAGCCGTGTTTTCCGCGGTTATGGATGACTTGGTGAAAGTACTGGCTAACAAGTACTCAGAACAATTTACACCTAACTAATGATAATTGACTAGTAATAGTCTTATTGACACAATAACTTGATCCATCCTTAATCCAACAGTGTGAGTTATCCTTGGGTTGCTTCCTTAGTAGGGGGTAACATTGGATGGGTTTGTTTGGTGAGTAGCTGTAGTTGGTGTCGATACGCTATCTTATCCCCCTCTTTTAGCCGGAAGTTGTAGTGAGTCTCTGTAGTTGGTTAGTGCAGCCCGCTGCCGCTTATTTGCAATGATCCCTTCCTTTCCGTTGAACCCAAAGTATTTGTATCTGGTGATGACTGGCTACGCCGGTATCTTGTGAGTATGGTTTATCCACTTGCCAGTACTTAACCGTACTGACCCACGAATCCTTTTTCGTGGCTGCATATTCAACATTGCAGTCAACAGGTTTGAAGTCTGACGACGTTAGCTTGGGAATCCCTCCGGCTTGGCCTGGGCAGGGATTGGACGCTCTCGGTTATCTTCAGTACTCTTAGTCCAATTTGTATCTTGTCCGTAGACGGACGATATGTTGTTTCTTCCGCTGTTATTTGGATCTTTGTATTGTATCAGTTGTATCCTTGGCTCGTTTGAGTCCTCTTGTATATATCTTTTCTGTTGTTGTTGCGGATTATTCGTGAACTGTTGTAATGTTATCACAAGTGGCAACCTGGAATCGGTTATTATGTGGATTTTGGCGGGAATGCTGAAATCTGCATAGTGCCCGATCTCGGGGCGTCACATTTTCAAAGTCTACCAACTCTCAATTGATGTGTCTTTTCGGAAAGGCGAACGTGGGGTAGTTGTGGCATTGCCGCTTATCCCATGTCAACATGAGAACTTTGCAAAGTCGTCACAAAGGTGGCCTAATTCCCGGACTAAAAGAAAATGTTTCCTTTTCCAAAAATCGCGTTTGTAGGTCGTGTCTTGAAGTAAAGATGCATGATGCCTCCCATAAGGCCAAGACCATTATCTCATTGAAGAGGATCTTGGAGCTTCTCCATGTTGATCTCTTTGTTGTCGTGCCCGATGCAAGAAGTATTGTTTGGTGATTGTCGATGACAATTCAAGATACACTTGGGTTTATTTCTTCAAGTCGAAGAGTGAGACCCAACAAACCATCATCGACTTCACCAATCAAGTGCAACATCAACACAATATCCCAATCATGGATATTAGGAGTGACAATGGAATCGAGTTCAAGAACTACAATTTGAACGAGTTCCTTAGTGAAGAGGGTATTCGTCATCAATATTCCTCTACATATACCTGATATGTCCATTTTGCATCACTATTTTATATTTTTATTTTCTATTATTCATTGATATATTTCATGTTATGATGCATTACTTAAGTTATTTCATCTTATTTTGCATGTTTGATAATTATTGGAAAATAAACACTGGGACCAAAATCTGATGGAAAAAGCACCGTCAAGACACCCTATTGAAGAAGATCAGAAGAAGAGGGGGGACATTGGAGAGGTCTCAGAAGTTCATAAGGGGAAGTGAGCCGCAAGGGGAGCCAGAGGGGGGGGCAGCAGAGGCCCACACCATGGGTTGGCGCGCCCCCTGGCCGCGCCGCCAGGTGGTGTGGCCACCCTAGCCCACCTCTGGTCGACCCCTTTCGCGTACTTGACCCCTAGGGAACCCTAAGCCCCAGAACATCATCGAGGAAATATTCCGCCACCACCTCGGGGTGGAAAACAACAGAGAGAGAAAAGCTCTCTGCCAGAGAGAAATATGCCGGGGAAATTCCTCTCCGGAGAGGGAAAATCATCACCATCGTCATCGTCATCACTGCGGGCTTCATCAAGATCATCATCGTCATCATCCTCACCACCAGCACCATCACCCTCACCGTCAACCTTCATCCCATTGTAACAATCAGGGGTTTTTATCGTTGTTTTCCACTAGATCTCTCTCCCTGTGTGGATTACTTGTTTGTAGTTGATGCTTGTGAGATTTATAGGTGTTTGCGCTTTATGACCAGATTTTTATGCACCATTTTATCACCTATGATTATGATCCATATGATGTCTTGAGTAGTTCGTTCAGTTCTTGAGGACATGGGAGAAGTCATGATGTTAGTAGTGGATTTATGTTGAAGTAATATCTAGTGGTTTGATATTTAAGTTGGGGTGTTATTCTTCTAGTGGTGTCACGTGAACGTCGACTACATGACACTTCACCTTTATGGGCCTAGGAGGATGCATTGTGTATTTGGCTACTAATTGTGGGGTTGCCGGAGTGACAGAAACCTAAACCCCCGTTAGGAAACCGATGCACGAGGGAGTGTAGAATCCTAGAGTTTACGACTGTAGTTAGATTTATCTTAATTACTTTCTTGTATTTGCGGATGCTTGCAAGGGGCTTAATCACAAGTATGTATTAGTCCTAGTTGGGCGGTGCATTAGCATAGGTTTACCCACACAACACCTATAAAAACAATAAATATTAATCAACCGTATGAAACGAAAGCGCTTGACGAAATCCCCATGTGCCCTCGAGAACGTTTAGTCATCATACGTAGAACAACCGAATTGTCCTTTGCTCTCAAAAGGACTGGGCCACTCGCTGCAATTATATTTACTGACTTTTATTTACTCGCACTTTATTTATCTGCTATATCAAAAACCACCAAAACCCCGTTTGCTAGTGTTTACATTGAATCCTCTATCCAACCTGCCTGTCAACACCTTCTGCTCCTCGTTGGGTGCGACACTCTTATTTATCGAAAGTACTACGAAAGCCCCCTATACTTGTGGGTCATCAGGGTCAAGACTATTTTCTAGCGCCGTTGCCGGGGAGTGAAGCGCTATTAGTAAGTGGAATTGGTAAGAGAAACTTTTACTGTGAGTGTTGTTTTTATTTCTGTCTGCTGTTTAATTTCACTATGGATAGTCCATATGGTTCTTTATTTAGGGGTACTACTACTGTTACTGCTAGGGTAGTAGGTGACCCGTTATCTGTTGAATTGGATCCTTTTAAAATACCTATGAAAATTGTTGGACGGGTTATGGATAACTGCTATTATGGAGATGGAATTGTTCATCCCGGTGATCATTTGCTCTTTATACATGAATTATGTGAGTTATTCAGGTGTGCAGGTATTACAATGGATCAATTTAAAAGGAAATTATTCTCTCTATCACTGAAAGGAAGAGCCACTGAACGGTTTCAAATGCTGAAGAATGGTGAATCTATTGGATGGGAGGAAATTGTACCTCTCTTTTATTCTAAATTTTATCCTCCCAGTGAGATTCATAAAGAACGGAATCAAATATATAAATTCTGGCCTCATGATGGTGAGAGTATTGCCCAAGCTTGGGGGAGAATGAAGTTATTAATGCTTAAATGTCCCATTCATGAGCTCCCGAGTAATATTGTTATCAATAATTTTTATACAAGTATTTCTCTTCATGATAAGGATTTATTGGATGCTTTTTGTTCTAGATCATTCACACGTATGAAGGAAGAAGCTAAATGGGATCTTATTGACCGTATTCAAGAAAAAACTGAAGGATGGGAGAATGACAAAGGTAGAAAGTCAGGTATAAATTATGGTTATGAATTCATTAAATATTTTATGTGAATTGATGATTTCTATAGTTTTAGTGTTGTTTGTGGTCTTGATTCTCAAATATTTGCAAATTGTCTTAAAGACTTTGCCTCCTATCTTGATATTCCCAAAAAGGAGTTGAGCAAGTACCATGCACCTTATAAAGATATTGTTCCTGCTAGAAATATAGAAGTTCATGTTGTTAACCCTGCTGTGCCTGAGCCTTATATTGAGAAAATGCCTTTCCCTGCTAAGGTAAAAGAACACTCTATTGTAGCTAGTGTGGTTAATAATAGTATAAAGACATCTATTGAACCTGATGAACAAATAACTGTTGAACCTGCAGTAGCTATAGTTAAAGACCTTGTCTGCGGAAATGTAGAGGATGAACATAATATATTTTGTGAGGATGCTTCTAATATTGTCTCAAATCCAAATAGACCTAAGAAAACTAGTGTTCCTATGCTTTCTGTTAAGATTGGTGATCATTGCTATTATGGTTTGTGTGAAATTGGTGCAAGTTCTAGTGTTATTCCTTATGAGATTTATAAAGAAATCATGCATGAAATTGTTTCGTGTGAACTTGAAGATATTGACGTGGTTATTCAGCTTGCTAATAGAGAAATTATTTTTCCGATTGGTATTGTTAGAGATGTGGAAGTTTTATGTGGTAAAACTAAATATCCTACTGATTTTCTAGTGCTGGGTAAAGCTGCTAGTAAAACTTGTCCTATAATTTTTTGGAGACCTTTCTTGAACACTTGTGGAGCTATTATAGATTGTAAGAAGGATAAAATATTGACTAAGTTTTATGGAAAATCTTATGAGTTTAATTTCTCCAAATTTGCTAGAGCTCTTTTATGAATCTGAATTGCCTAATGAAAATTTTAGAGTTGAACAACTTGCCTCTATTGCTCTTGCTCCTACAATGCTTTGCAGCAATATATGGAGGACTTGAAAGTGAGGTCTTTATGGAAGACATAAATGAGATTGACGATATTCTTCTTCGTCAACCGGTGATACTGAAACATAATTCACCTGTGGAGGATTTGGGTATCACATTACCACCCAAGGAGGATCTTGTTTTTGATTTAAAATCTTTACTTGATGATCTTAAATATGCTTATATTGATGATAAGAAAATATATCCTATTATTATTAGTTCTAAACTTTCAAGTGAAGAAGAGGAAAGATTACTGGGAATATTGAAGAAACATCGTGGAGCTATTGGATATACTCTTGATGATTTGAAATGGATTTCTCCCTCTATATGTCAACATGTCATTAATATTGAACCATATGCAAAGCCAGTAGTTGAACATCAACGTTGTTTAATTCCTAAGATGAAGGAAGTGGTAAGAAATGAGGTATTAAAACTCCTTGATACTGGTATTATTTTTCCTATTGCTGATAGTAGATGGGTAAGCCCTGTGCATTGTGTCCCTAATATGGAAGGAATGACTGTTGTGCCTAATGAAAATAATGAGCTTATTCTTCAAAAAGGAGTAGTTAGGAAGGTTAACAAGGTTACTAAGAAAGATCATTATGCTTTGCCTTTTATTGATGAAATGCTAGAGAGGTTGTCTAAGAAAACACATTTTGCTTTCTTGATGGTTATTCTGGGTTTTCTCAAATTGCTGTTAGGGCAAAGGATCAAGATAAAACAACCTTTACTTGTCCTTTTGGAACTTATGCTTATAAGCGTACGCCTTTTGGTTTGTGTAATGCTCCTGCTACGTTTCAAAGATGCATGTCTGCAATTTTTCATTGCTTTTGTGAAGAAATTGTGGAAATATTCATGGACGATTTATCCGTCTATGGAACTTCTTTTGATAACTGTTTGCATAATCTTGATAAAGTTTTGCAGAGATGCGAGGAAACTAATCATGTTCTTAACCGGGAGAAATGCCACTTTATGGTGAATGAAGGAATTGTTCCCGGGGATAAAATTCCTGAAAGAGGTATTGAAGTTAACACAGCTAAGGTGGAAGCAATAGAGAAAATGCCCTGACCCAGAGATGTTAAAGGTATTCGTAGTGTTCTTGGTCATACTGGTTTTTACAGGAGGTTTATTAAAGATTTCTCTAAAATATCAAAGCCTCTTACTAATCTTCTTCAAAAAGATGTACCTTTTGTTTTCGACGATGATTGCAAGGAAGCTTTTGAAACTTGAAATAAGGCTTTAAATACTGCTCCTATTGTTCAACCACCTGATTGGAATTTACCTTTTGAAATTATGTGTGATGCTAGTGATTTCGTTGTAGGTGTTGTTCTTGGACAACGAGTAGATAAGAAGTTGAATATTATTCATTATGCTAATAAGACTCTTGATGTTGCTCAAAAGAATTATGCTACCACTGAAAAAGAGTTCTTAGCTATAGTTTTTGCTTGTGATAAATTTAGACCTTAAATTGTTGATTCAAAAGTCATCATTCATACTGATCATGCTGCTATTAGATACCTTATGGAAAATAAAGATGCTAAGCCTAGGCTTATTAGATGGGTGTTGCTTTTATAAGAGTTTGATTTTCGTATTGTTGATAGAAAGGGTGATGAAATCCTGTTGCTGATAATTTATCTAGATTGGAAAACATTGCTTATGACAATATTCCTATTAATGATAGTTTTCCAAATTAACAACTAGCTGCAATAAAAGTAAACTCCCAGGATAGTCCTTGGTATACAAATTATGCTAACTTTATTGTTTCCAAGTATTTGCCTCCAACATTTACAGCCCAACAAAGAAGAAAATTCTTTTATGATTTGAGGCATTATTTTTGGGATGACCCACACTTATATAAAGAAGGAGTAGATGGTATTATGAGAAGGTGTGTCCCAGATCATGAACAACGAGATATATTGAAAAAAATCCATGGCGGTGCTTATGGAGGACATCACGCGGGAGATAGAATTGCATAGAAGGTTCTGCAATCAGGTTTTTATTGGCCTACTCTCTTTAAAGATGCACGTAAATTTGTTCTATCTTGTGATGAATGTCAAAGAGTTGGTAATATTTCTAGACGTAATGAAATGCCTATGAGTTATTCTTTTGTTATTGAACCTTTTGATTGTTGGGATTTGACTTTATTGGTCTGTTTCCTCCTTCGAATGGTTACACTCATATTCTTGTTGCTGTTGATTATGTTATTAAATTGGTAGAAGCTATACCTAAAAAAAGTGTTGATGGTGAGACCTCTTTAAAAATACTTAAAGATGTTATTTTCCCTAGGTTTCGTGTGCCTAGATATCTTATGACTGATGGAGGTTTTCACTTTATTCATGGTGGTTTAAAAAAAAACCTTGCTAAATATGATGTTAATCATAGAATTGCCTCATCTTATCATCCTCAAACTAGTGCGCAAGTAGAATTATCAAATAGAGAAATTAAATCTATCTTGCAAAAGACTGTTAATAAATCTACGAAAAATTGGTCTGATAAGTTGAATGATGCTTTATGGGCTTATAGAACTTCTCATAAAAATCTTATGGGCATGTCCCCTTATAAAATGGTTTATGGAAAAGCTTGTCTCTTTCCTTTAGAATTAGAACACAAAGCTTATTGGGCAGTGAAAGAGCGTAATAAATATTTTAAACTTGTTGGTAAGAAAAGAATGCTTGATTTGAGTTCTTCAGATGAATGGAGATGTGAAGCCTATGAAAATGCTAGACTCTTTAAAGAGAAAGTTAAACAATGGCATGATAGGAGAATTTTTAAAAGAGAGTTTCATGTTGGTGAGAAAGTTCTATTGTATAGGTCTCGTCTCCGATTTTTTGCAGGAAACTTACTCTCGAGATGGGAAGGAGCTTATGTTAATGAAGAAGTGTATCGTTCGGGTGCAATAAAAACTGGTTCCCTCAAAGATAACACTACACAAGTGGTAAATGGGCAAATACTCAAACATTACATTTCCGGGGATTCTTATGATGAAGATGTTGATACTATTCAAGTAATGACTCCGGAGAAGTTTATTAGAGGGAAGATACCAGAATCTGCAGAGTCCATTTTCGAATAAGTAACCGTTCTGTTAAGAAAAAGTTCGCATATCGCTTTCCAACTTTTATTTTTATCTTTTATGGAAAATATGAAAAATACTTAGCCGAAGAGGGGTAGGAGATGGTGCCCGAGGGCACCACACCATGCCTGGGCGCCCCCCTTGGCCACGCCTGGCTATGGTGTGGGCGCCCCAGAGCCCCTTTCCGACCCATTTTTGACTTGCACCTTCCTTTCTTACATATGTTTCTGCTATATAACCCCCCAGATCCCCCGAGGTCCGTATATCGTTTTCTCGTCGTGTTTCTGTTTCGGCCTGTTTCTGCCAGTATCTTTTTGGGGTTTTAGAAGCACCATGGCCTCCGCCAACAACAACAAGGGGAAGGATCCGATGGAAGATGATCTCCAAGGTCCCAAGCGCAAGAACATGGACCAGGGCGTCAAGAGGGAAGGAAAGAGGACGTCATCAAGTAACGCTGGAAGTGTTTGTTCTTGTAACATGCAGGACCAAGACCGTCAGTTCCAGGTCTCAGCCCCATCCCTGGAGTAGAGGAAGCTCTTCGAGTCACAGATGAGTTCTATGATCGGTATCGAGCTATAAGGAAGGAGGTGGAGATACTTCAAGAGGACAACCACAAATTTCTTGAGATGTTGGCGCGTTTTCATGCCTTGATCGACAAAATCTCACGACCACCACCGAATAAATAATTCGTCATTGGTATTGGCATCCCCTTGGTTTGTTCCAAACTTGGGGGAGTGCCACGGTATCACACCTTTATGTTTCACCTTTTTTACCTTTTCGTAGAGTCATATCATGAGTAGAGAAGTTATCATATAGAATGGTTTGCAGTATGGAAGTATCTTTCCTTTACTTGGTTATCGATGCATCCCTTGGTTTGAGTTGCCATAATGGAATATTAATGAGAAGTCTCATCATTTACGTTCTACACTTTATTTTAGTTTCCAATTTTTGTTATATGGTTGATCTTGTTATTAGTATTGGTATCAATATTGGAGCATCAAGTTGATCTAGTTGGTTTTGGAAAACCTAGCATTGGTCAGTAGCAACAATATATTGAGACTTAAGTAGAAAAGAGGGAGTTGCATGTAGATATATTATTCCATGATCTTTCTTTCTTGTTGGCTCATAATCTTAGTATTCTCAAGTAAGATTGTTTGTACCTCCAAGGAAGATTGCATGATTGGTTTTATCATATGTATATTTTTTTTTCCCTCAACTCTTATGCTTTCTACCCCGCTTTGCTAGCCAAAAACCTGTACTGAGAGGGAATTCTTCTCGTGCATCCAAACCTTGAGCCCCAAAACCATGCCATTTGTGTCCACCATACCTACCTATATGTGGTATTTAACCGCCACTCCAAGTAAATTGCTTGTGTGCTACCTTTAAAACCTTCAAAATTACACCTGTTTTGTGCCCCTGTTTTAGCCCATGAGGACGCAAATAGAGAATCTTTATCTCACTTGTTGATTGTACTTTACACACCTGGACTAGTGACTTCATCCGCTTATCCAAATGATAGAACAGCTGGCAGCGGGGTGCCCAGCCCCAAACTTAATAACACAAATTCTCTTCACTATTTTGCCCCTGATTGATCAGTCAAAGCATAATTGAGTAAACAAAAGAGAAAAAGGGATGACCTTCTATACTAGTTGCGTCCTTTAATGGGAGCCTCTCTTGTGAAGTCTAGTTGGCTTGTGATGTTCTGTATTTTTTGTTTGCCATTCGTTGACATAAACATATACCACTCTCAAAATTGTTTTCAATACTTCTGTTTATTAAATGAAAATCTCGAGCACATGAGTTAATCATTGCTTCCCTCCGTGAAGGGCCTATCTTTTACCTTTATGTTGAGTCAGTAAAGCTACTCCTTTCTGTCTTAAGCAAGCATTTGAGTTGTTGTGATCCATCCATCTATATGTTGATTTAGTCAATCATGTCCTTTATTCTTCCTTGTTTAGTACAAATGTTTTTTATCTTATTGAATACCACTTTGAAAGTTACCAATGACTGCAAAGAGACTGTTATGATTGAGCATGATAAACTCTGCAATAGAAGCTCTAATATAAATACTCTGATCAAAAGATAAGTACTGTGTTAATTGTTCTCTGACCGAGAACGAAGTTTGCCCTCACAAATTATGATTTACTTTTTGCGCCTTTATTGTGATTTCCTCTAATTGTTTCAAGTTTAATTATATGAGAGGAAGTTTTTGTCTAAAATGACTTGTGCATTGATAGATGTGATAGAGGTATTTTATTTATCGACACATCACTCCATAAACCTGTGGTCGTGTTTACTGAGTTCAGTTTCGCTTGGGGACAAGCGAGTTCTAAGCTTGGGGGAGTTGATACGTCCATTTTGCATCACTATTTTATATTGTTATTTTCTATTATTCATCGATATATTTCATGTTATGATGCATTAATTATGTTATTTCATCTTATTTTGCATGTTTGATGATTATTGAAGATTAAACACCGGGACCAGAAATCTGATGGAAAACACACCTTCAAGACACCCCATTTCAGAGGATCATAAGAAGAGGGGGAACACCGGAGAGGTCTTAGAAGTTCAAAAGAAGAAGCTAGCCGCAAGGGGAGCCAGAGGGGGGCCCACACCATGGGGTGGCGCGCACCCGGCCGCCCCGCCAGATGGTGTGGCCACCCTGGCCCACCTCTGGTCGCCCCCTTTCGCGTACTTGAACACCAGGGAACCCTAAGCCCCATAACATCGTCGAGGAAATATTCCACCGCCGCCTCGGAGCGGAAAACAATAGAGATAGAAAAGCTCTCCCGCAGGGAGAAATATATCGGGGAAATTCCTCCCCGGAGAGGGGAAATCATCGCCATCGTCACCGTCATCACTCCCGGCTTCATCAAGATCATCATCGTCATCATCCTCACTAGCAGCACCATCACCCTCACCGTCCACCTTCATCCCGCTGTAACAGTTAGGGGTCTTTATCGTTGTTTTCCACTAGATCTATCTCCCGATGTCGATTACTTGTTTGTAGTTGATGCTTGTGAGATTTATAGGTGTTTGCGCTTTATGACCAGATTTTTATTCACCATTTTATCACCTCTGATTATGATCCATATGATGTCTTGAGTAGTTCGCTTAGTTCTTGAGGACATGGGAGAAGTCATGATGTTAGTAGTGGATTTATGTTGAAGTAATATCTAGTGGTTTGATATTTAAGTTGTGGTGTTATTCTTCTAGTGGTGTCATGTGAACGTCGACTACATGACACTGCACCTTTATGGGCCTAGGAGGATGCATTGTGTATTTGTATACTAATTGTGGGGTCGCCAGAGTGACAGAAACGTAAACCCCCGTTAGGAAACCGATGCACGAGGGAGTGTAGGATCACTGAGTTTACGGCTATGGTTAGATTTATCTTAATTACTTTCTTGTATTTGCAGATGCTTGCAAGGGGTTTAATCACAAGTATGTATTAGTTCTAGCTGGGCGGGGCATTAGCATAGTTCCACCCACACAACACCTATCAAAATAATAAATATTAATAAACTAAATGAAAGCGCTTGACGAAATCCCCATATGTCCTCGAGAAGGTTTAGTCATCATAAGTGTAACAACCGACTTGTACTTTGCTCTCAAAAGGATTGGGCCACTCGCTGCAATTATATTTACCGTCTTTTATTTACTCGCATTTTATTTATCTGCTATATCAAAAACCACCAAATTTTAGTTTGCTAGTGTTTATAGTGAATCCTCTATCCAACCTGCTTCTCAGCACCTTCTGCTCCTCGTTGGGTTCGACACTCTTATTTATCAAAAGTACTACGATACACCCCCTATACTTGTGGATCATCAATACCCCTCAACAAAATTGTGTAGTCGAAAGGAAGAATCGAACTCTAATGGATATGTCAAGGACCATGTTGGCGGAGTATTCTTCTCCCCAATATTTATTTATTGGTCGAGGCCATATCCACCGCATGCCACTCCTCCAACCGCCTCTACATTCGCAAGGGCTTAGAGATCCTCACCGGCAACAAACCCACCGTCTCCTACTTCTGTGTCTTTGGTTGTAAGTGCTTCTATTTGATAAAGGGTGTTCGGCTGTCTAAATTCCAATCTAAAACTATTGAGGATATATTTGTTGGTTACGGTGCCGAATCCCACACTTATAGAGTCTTTGACGAAAACTCACGGATATTCACAGAATCTTGTAGTGTGGTTTTCGAGGAAAATGATGGCTCCCAAGTGGCGCAATTTCATGTTTCTAATGTAGATGTTGAAATGCCTCAAGAAGCCATAGGAATAATGGGTGTGGGATTTTTTCGCCCTATTGAGGGACACCTTATGGCAACTCGAGAAGAACTATGCTCTACTCAAGTGGAGCCCTCCTCTAGAATAGAAGAACAAGCCAAGGAGCCAAGTGATGCACCTAACCAAGAACAAGTTCAAGACCCTCCTCTTGTTGACCAAGTTACTATGCACGATGCAACCACTCCTATAATTCAAGCTAGTCAAGGTCAAGGCCAAGATCAACCTTCTTCATCATCCTCTCCACAAGTTGAAGAAAGTGCATGTGTTGTTGATGATGATGATGATCAAGGCCAACAAGCCGGTCAAGACGGGGACCTAAATTATCAAGATAATCAAGTGATCCCTCCTCGCAATAATGGGGAGATCGAAGCCCGTCGTGCTAAGAGGGTTAGAAGGGCCTTGAAGCTTATTGATGCATCCGATGACAAGGTCTTGAAAGATGTTCAAGCAAGAAGATCCACAAGAAGGAAATTGGCAAACTTTAGTGAGCATCAAGCTCACATATCCATGGTGGAACCAAAGAAAGTATTTGAAGCTCTTGAGGACTCCGATTGGTTGGAAGCTATGCATGATGAGCTCAATAACTTTGAGCGCAATAAAGTTTGGAAGCTAGTTGAGAAGCCCAAGGATTGCCGCAATGTTATTGGCACTAAGAGGATATTCAAGAACAAGCAAGATGAGCATGGTATTGTCATAAGGAACAAAGCAAGGTTGGTGGATGATACGTCATAAACATATCCTTAATTTCTGATGTTCCATGTTGTTTCCTATATGTTTGCTATACACTTTATGTCATTTTTATCGATTTTCCGGACTATCCTATTGACAAGATGCCACAGAGCCAGTTCCCTGTTTTCTGCTGTTTTTAGTTTCAGAAAAGATGTTCCGGAAATATTCTCGGAATTGGAAGATTCGAAGCCCGGAAGTATTAGAATTCCCAAAGGTTCCACGGAGTCTCGAAGAGGCCCAGAGGGGGGCCACGGGGGGGGGGGCACACCATAGGGCAGCGTGCCGCCTAGCCGCGCCTGGGGGTGGTGTGGGCCCCTCGGGCGTCCACCGCCATCGCCCTTTCGCCTATATAATCCACCCTAAAGATATACAACTTTTTCCCGAGAAACACCCGAGGCCGCCGTCATCGTCACCCCGAGAGAGTTCTGGAGCTCTCCCCGGCACCCTGCCGGGAGGGGAATTCATCTCCGGAGGGGTCTACACCACCATGCCCTCCTCCGAAGTGATGCATGAGTAGTTCATCCCTAGACTACGGGTCCATAGCAGTAGCTAGATGGTTGTCTTCTCCACTTTCTACCTCATGTTTAGATCTTGTGAGCTGCCCTACATGATCGAGATCATCTTTATGTAATGCTACATGTTGTGTTGGTTGGAATCCGATGAATGTTGAGTTCTATGTCTTATGACTATTAATCTATAATTTTATCTTCATGCATTGTTATTTATGATCTTACATGCTCTCCGTTATTAGTAGATGCCCTGGCCAATTAGATGCTAGTAACTCCAAGAGGGAGTATTTATGCTCGATAGTGGGTTCATGCCTCCTTTGCATCTGTGCTCGAGTGACAGAAACGTGACGGATGGAGGATGTGTTGTTACCATTAGGGAGAAAACAATGGTGTTTACTTAGTTTACATTGTTTACATTGCACACTTTGCTTACTGCGATAATTTGTTGCTTGCAACTTAATACCCAACGTTTGTTTGGAAGATATTCGGAGGGTGGATTATTAGTCATGGATGCAGTTGGATGACGGTCTATGTATTATGTTTTAATGCCCGCATGAATCACATATTAATCTTTATGTATTGCATATGCACTACGGTGCAGCCTTCATTTCTGTCAATTGCCCAGCTGTAATTTGTTTACCACACATGTTATTTATCTTTCACGGAGAGACACCACTAGTGAACTGGGGACCCCGGTCCATTTTCTCATTCTGATAATACACACACTGCTTTCGCATTATTTCCACTGTTTTCATACTGCTGCTACTGCTTTCATATTGTTCTCATACTATTTTGCACACCATACATTTTACCTCTTTGTTATCAACAAAACCGGTGAGATTGACAACCTCACTGCTTCATTGGGGCAAAGTGAATTGTTTGTGTTGTGTAGGTTCCACGTTGCTGCTGAACCGGTAGTGCGCCCTGCCATCTCAGCTGCATCAACCTTCTGAAGTTACTCCTTCCTCCTACTGGTCTATTAAACCTTTGTTTCTTTCTGAGGGAAAACTGCTGCTGTGCTCATCATACCTTCCTCTTGGGGTTTCCCAACGAGTGCAAGATCTGCACCATCAAGGCTATTTTCTGGCGCCGTTGCCGGGGAACTCAAATCATCAAGAAGCAACCACTCCATCGTCAACTCAGGCACCAGCATATTTTCTGGCGCCGTTTCCGGGGAGGAAGAGAATTTATGGAAGGGGAGTCTCTCACTTCCAACGTCTTTACTTTTTTTTGCTTAGTTTATTTTACATTGTCTTGTTTGCTTCTCTTTATCAAAAACGCAAAAAAAAAAAAATCGTATTCTAGGTGTAGTTTTATTCCTGTTTTTAGTCTTGTTAAAATGACTACTCCTGAGAACACTAAGTTGTGTGACTTTACTAGCACCAACAACAATGATTTCATTAGCACAACTATTTCTCCACCTGCTCCTGCTGATTTTTATGAGATAAAGCCTACCCTGTTAAATCTTGTTATGAGAGAGCAATTTTCTAGTGTTAGTACTGATGCTGCTGCTGCCCATCTTAATAATTTTGTTGAAGTGTGTGAGATGCAAAAATATAAAGATGTAGATGGAGATATTATTAAACTGAAATGGTTTCCTTTTTCTTTAAGAGGAAGAGCTAAAGAATGGTTGCTATCTTTGCCTAAAAATAGTATTGATTCTTGGACTAAGTGTAAAGATGGTTTCATTGGAAAATATTAACCTCCTGCTAAGATTATATCTTTAAGAAGTACCATTATGAATTTTAAGAAACTTGATAATGAGCATGTTGCTCAAGTTTGGGAAAGAACAAAAATCTTTAGTAAAGAATTGTCCCACTCATGGACTGACTACTTTGATGATCATCCAAACCTTTTATGCAGGTCTGAATTTTCTTCAAGAAAACCTTCTGGATTCAGCTGCTAGAGGAACCTTTATGTCCATGAACTTGGGGGCAACAACAAATCTTCTTGATGATATGATGGTAAATTATTCTGAATGGCACACCGAGAGAGCTACAACTGGTAAGAAGGTAAATTCTGTTGAAGAAACCTCCTCTTTGAGTGATAGAGTTGTTGGTATTATGTCTATGCTTGTGAATGGCCATGCTTCTATTGATCCAAATAATGTTCCTTTAGCCTCTTTGGTTTCTCAAGAAGAGCATGTTGATGTGAACTTCATTAAAAATAACAATTTCAACACCAACGCTTATAGGAATAATTTTGGTAGCAACAATTATAGGCCACATCCTTTTAATAGTGGTAATAATGATAGAACTGGAATGTCTAATGAAAGAATTTCAGAAGTTGAAAGAGACACTAAAGACTTTTTGCAAAAACAATATGAGCAAAATAAACTATTTACTAAAATCATGGAGGAACAATCTGTTATGCTAAGAAATATCAGCTATCAACTTGAGAGTTTAAATAGAGAAATATCTCGGTTGCAAGTTAAAATTGCTCATGCTGAAACTTCTATTTCATCCATGTCTGAAGCTCAATCTTCTTTGATTAGTAGAATGACTGCTAAAACTGAAACCATAGATGAGAATCCATTTGCTGCTACAAATACTATCCAAATTCGATTTGATGATAATGTTAGGATGTTAGCTAAATTGCATGCTAGATGGGAAAGAGAAGATGAAATAGCTAGAAAGAATAATATAGCTAATGTTTGCACCATTACCACCACTAGTAAAACTGAAGCATGTCATGATAGTAAACCTTCTACTATCAATGGTAAAGTAATTGGTGTTGGAAATACTCCCACTTCTGCTATTAAAAATGCAAAACTGTCTGAAACTGCTAAAAATGTTCCTGATAAAAGTGCTGAATTTTTTAGAAACATGGGAGACAATGGTCCCATTACCTTTGATAAAAATGGTCTTGACTTTGATGATTGCAATATAACTGAAGTGATTAATTTCCAACAAAATCTTTCTAGTTGTCCTAATGCTAGTACTATGAATATGGCTTTCACAAAACATATTACAAATGCTCTCATGCAAATTAGAGAGGATGAATTAAGATGTGAAGCCTCTATCCCTAGGAAGCTATATGATGGTTGGGAACCCATTATTAAAATGAAAGTGAATGATTTTGATTGCAATGCTCTATGTGATCTTGGTGCTACTATCTCTGTTATGCCTAAGAAACTTTATGATATTCTTGATTTACCACCATTGGAACCCTGTTATTTGGATGTTCGTCTTATTGATAATGTTAGAAAGAAACCTCTAGGGAGAGTTGATGATGCTCTTATCATGGTTAATAATAATCTTGTCCTTGTTTATTTTGTTGTCTTTAATATTTAATGCAATGCTTCTTGTCCAATTGTTTTGGGAAGACCTTTTCTTAGAACTGTTGGTGCTGTTATTGATATGAAGGAGGGGAATATTAAATTTCAATTCCCAGTCAAGAAAGTTACGAAACACTTTCCTAGAAATAGAATGAAGTTGCCTTTTGATTCTATTATTCGAACAAATTACAATTTGGATGCTTCTTCGCTTGAAAACACTTGATTCCACTTTTCTGGGCCTAGCTAAAAGGCGTTAAAGAAAATCACTTCTTCGGAGATTACCCATGGTTTTATTTTTGCTTTGTTTTTCTCTGTTTTCTTTGATTCAAGGGTTTGTATACTTATGTATCAACTCCTTTGTATCTTTATTTTCATTTTTTAGTTGTGCCAAGTAAAGTTTTTTACGAGAGTTGGAGTTGGTCTTGGATTTCTGCGCAGGAAACAGATTTCTGCTGTCCACCGTAAAAAATCGTATAATTCATAGAAAAATCAGAATGGCCTGAAATATTTTTTGCTTATTCCTCGGCTAATTCCGTAACTTTTTTGTTCTTTAAGTTTTTCGATCTGAGTAACGTAAGTGCTTCGAAAAAATTCGTCTTTACAGACTGTTCTGGTTTTGGCAGATTCTGCAATTTTTCTTGCATTTGCTCTTTTACGATGTAAAGTGGATTTCTTTGCTTCACGAAACTTCAGTGGATGTAGCTAATGTTTAAAAGTTTCAATAGAACTTGTTACGATACAAAACTCATGAATTTTTTATTGTTGCACTAACCCTCTAATGTGAATTACTCTTTGAGTGTGGTGTGAAGGAAGTTTTCAAGGGTCAAGAGAAGGTGATATATGTGATCAAGAAGAGTGTAAGGTCAAAGCTTGGGGATGACCCCGCGGTTCATCCCGTAAAATTCTAAGAATACTCAAGCATCTAAGCTTGGGGATGCCCAAGGCATCCCCTTCTTTATCAACAATCCATCAGGTCACTTCTAGTGAAACTATATTTTTATTCGGTCACATCATATAAAGCTTACTTGGAGCGTCTGTTTTTTTCCTTTGTTTTCCTTGCTGCAATAATATAGTTGGACCCTAGCATTCCTTTTTTTTGGAGAGAGACACACTCCGCTTTTTTGTTTGAATACTTGCTATGCTCGTATTTTTAGTTTTTCTTCTAGTTGCTACAAAATTCCTGTTTAGCTCTTGTTTTCGTTGCATCTCTTATTTAGAGATGTTAGTTTCAGTAGTGTTGTGTGAGTACTCTCATGTTTCCTTGCTGTTTCATTTAGAGAGTTTTCGTTAAAACATAATTTGTATGGTGCTTGTTGGGAAAATAAACTGCTGCTTGAAGTAGAATTTATAACGGTGCAAGTAGAAATTTGTATAGACTGTGGCTAGACTTGTTCGTATCATGCTAGATGTTATTTTAATTCTAAACTCTAGTGGTTATTTAGTAGCATTACTAGTCTCAAATAGCTCAGAGTGTTTAATGTGCCATTGAAATAATCATGAGTTGTTCTTGTCGTATTGAAGCATAAATCTGTGGTGTTCTCCTTTGGATGTTTTATTTCGTTGACTTGGCGCATGCTCACACCATGTTTATTACTATGAACCAGTCACTTATAGCCTCTATGATAATTTAGTTTTTGAACTTGTGGTACCACTTATTCTTTCATTAATGATGTTTATGTCGCTATGCATGATTATGGCTCTTATGCTCTCTTGATTTGTCGCTCCCAATCTTTTGCTAGCATCCACCTGTACTGACTATGAGCTCTACTCGTGCATCCAACTCCCAAAAATCAAAGTATGCCATATGTTTCCACCATAACTACCTACATGTGGTATTTAACTGCAACTCCAAAGAAAATTTCTCATGTGTTACCTTTAAAAATTTCAAAATTACTCCTGTTTTGTGCTCCTGTTTTAGCTCATGAGGACGTAAATAGAGAATCTTTATCTCACTTGTTGATTGGACTTTCACACCATGGACTAGTGGCTTCATCCTCTTATCCAATTGATAGAAGAGCTGGCAGCGGGGTGCCCAGCCCCAAATTAATAACAACAAATTCTCTTCACTATTTTTGCCCCTGATTTATCAGTCAAAGCATAATTGTGTAAACAAAAGAGAAAAAGGGATGACCTTCTACCCAGATACGTCCTTCTATGGGAGACGCTCTTGTGAAGTCTAGTTGGCTTGTGACGCACTATATTTTCTATTTACCATTCATTGACATAAGCATACACCTCTCTAAAAAATAGACACTCCTCCATGGTATGTGATTGTTGGCAGGCACCCGAGGATTCGGTTAGCCATGGTTTGTGTAAGATGGATGTGTGGAGTGTCAAACATTTTATACCTCTGTTTTATAAAATAAAAGCTCTAGCACATGAGTGATCCATGCTTCCCTCTACGAAGGGCCTTTCTTTTACTTTTATGTTGAGTCTCCATCTTCTAACTTTATGCACAGTTGAGAGAGCATAGTTGTCATTCTGAGTTTAATGTGCATTTGTCCCAGAAACATTATTAATTGATTCATGATGTGTGATTCCTTGTTCTAGTCTTGCTCATAAATTTTGAAGGTGTCCTGGAATTTATGTTTTGCCCCACTCTTAAGGACTAGCGAAATATCACTTTGCCATGCTATCTCTATGCTTGAAACAAACGTATATCTTTCGATGCATTATTATTCATGATCTTCTATTTGTCTTACTTCTCATGATGCAAGGTGATTGCTATGCTTTATTGTTAAAATTTATTTATCATGCTTGTGTTGAAGTTCTATGATCTCAGCTTACATATGCTTTTGCATTATTGATGATAGAGTTTATGTTGGTAGCATGTCACATCAGAAATTATGTGTTTTTTCGTTTACCTACTCAAGGCGAGTAGGAACTAAGCTTGGGGATGTTGATACGTCATAAACGTATCCTTAATTTCTTGTATTCCATGGTGTTTCTGTGTTGTTTCCTACATGTTTTCTATACACTTTATGTCATTTTTATCGATTTTCTGGACTAACCTATTGACAAGATGCCACAGAGCCAGTTCCTTGTTTTCTGTTGTTTTTAGTTTCAGAAAAGTTGTTCTCGAAATATTCTCGGAATTATAAAATTCGAAGCCCGGAAGTCTTAGAATTCCCGAAGGTTCCACAGAGTCCCGAAGAGGCCCGGATGGGCGCCACACCATAGGGCGGCGCGCCCCCCGGCCGCGCCTGGGGTGGTGTGGGCCCCTCGGGTGTCCACCGCCATCGCCCTTTCGCCTGTATAATCCCCCCGATACGTGAACCCTAAAGATATACCACTTTTTCCCGAGAAACACCTGACGCCACCGTCATCGTCATCCCGATATCGGGAGGGTTCTGGAGCTCTCCCCGCACCCTGTCGGGAGGGGAATTCATCACCGGAGGGGTCTACACCACTATGCCCTCCTCCGAAGTGATGCGTGAGTAGTTCATCCTTGGACTACGGTTCGATAGCAGTAGCTAGATGGTTGTCTTCTCCACTTTGTACCTCATGTTTAGATCTCGTGAGCTGCCCCACATGATCGAGATCATCGTTATGTAATGCTAAATGTTGTGTTTGCTAGGATCTGATGAATGTTGAATGCTATGTCTTCTGATTATCAATCTATCATGTTATCTTCATGCATATGTTATTTATGATCTTGCATGCTCTCCATTATTAGTAGATGCTCTGCCCAAGTAGATGCTAGTAACTCCAAGAAGGAGTATTTATGCTCGATAGTGGGTTCATGCCTCCTTTGCATCTGTGCTCGAGTGACAAAACGTGACGGATGGAGGATGTGTTGTTGCCATTAGGGAGAAAACAACGGTGTTTACTTAGTTTACATTGTTTACATTACACACTTTGCTTACTGCAATAGTCTGTTGCTTGCAACTTAATACCCAACGTTTGTTTGGATGATATTCAAAGGGTGGATTATTAGTCATAGATGCAGTTGGATGACGGTCTATGTATTTTGTTGTAATGCCCGCATTAATCACATAGTAATCTTTATGTCTTGCATATGCACTACAGTGCAGCCTTCATTTCTATCAATTGCCCAGCTGTAATTTGTTTACCACACATGTTATTTATCTTTCACGGAGAGACACGACTAGTGAACTGTGGACCCCTGTCCATTTTCTCATTCTGATAATACACACACTACTTTCACACTGCTTTCATACTGTTCTCATACTTTTTTCCACACCATACATTTAACCTCTTTGTTATCAGCAAAACCGGTGAGATTGACAACCTCACTGCTTGGTTGGGGCAAAGTGAATTGTTTGTGTTGTGTAGGTTCCACGTTGCTGCTGAACCGGTAGGGCGCCTTTCCATCTCAGCTGCATCAACCTTCTGAAGTTACTCCTTCCTCCTATTGGTTGATTAAACCTTGGTTTCTTTCTGAGGGAATTTTTTTTGTGTGCTCATCATACCTTCCTCTTGGGGTTTTCCAATGAGTGCAAGATCTGCACCATCAACACTATTTTTTGGCGCCGTTGTCGGGGAACTTAAATCATCAAGAAGCAACCACTCCCTCGTCAACTCAGGCACCAGTAGCTCAAGGCTACACTCAAGTGGAAGGCATTGACTTTGATGAAACCTATGCTCCCGTGGCTTGCCCTGATAACATTCGTATCCTTCTTGCATATGTATCTTCGCATAATTTCAAATTGCAACAAATGGATGTCAAAAGTAGTTTTCTAAATGGTCCACTAAAAGAGGAGGTATATGTTAAGCAACCTCCAGGGTTTGAGAACCCCAACTTCCCTAACCATGTCTACAAGCTCGATAAGGCTCTCCATGGACTTAAACAAGCACCACGTGCGTGGTATGAGCACCTTAGAGAGCTATTGGAAGACCTAGGGTTTGAAGTTGGGAAGATTGACCCCACCCTTTTCACAAAGAGGATAAAATGAGAGATTTTCATATGCCAACTCTATGTGGGCGATATTATCTTATGACTGACAGGTTTGAGATGTCCATGATGGGAGAGCTTAAATTCTTCCTTGGCTTTGAAATCAAGCAATTGGCTTGTGTGACTTTCATTTCTCAAGCCAAGTATACCCAAGACATGCTCAAGAGGTTTAATTTCCAAGGTGCAAAAGAGAAGCCATATCCTATGCAAGTCAAATGCCACCTCAAGCGCAATCCGGATGGTAAAGATGTGGACCAAAATTGTTATCGTTCTACGATTGGTTCTTTTCTTTACCTTTGTGCATCTAGGCCCGATATTGTTTTGAGTGTAGGTGTGTGTGCAAGGTATCAAGCGGCTTCTAAGGAAAGCCACTTGGTGGCGGTCCATAGGATCTTTCGGTATTTGGTTCATACCTCAAGATTTGGTTTGTGGTATTTGGTTCACACCTCAAGGTTTGGTTTGTGGTACCCAAAGGGGGCACATTTTTCTCTCAAGGGCTACACGTTCTCGGATTGGGCCGGTGATCAAGATGATAGGAAGTTTAGTTACGAGTCTTGCCAATTTCTTGTACGTCTTTGGTGAGTTGGTCTACCAAGAAGCAAAATTGTATATCTCCCTCCACCGCCGAAGCCGAGTATGTGGCGGCCGCTAGTGCTTGCACCCAATTTCTATGGACGAGGTAAACCCTCAAAGAATATGATGTTCACTTTGATAAGGTGCCTCTCATGTGTGACAATGAAAGTGCCATCAAGGTCGCCTAATTCCCCGTGCAACACACAAGGACGAAGCATATTGAGATTTGTTATGATTTCATCCGGGATCATGGGGAAAGAGGTCATATTGAGCTAGCATATGTCCCCACCAAGGATAATCTCACAGATATTTTCATGAAGCCACTTGATGATGCAAGATTCATGTTCTTGAGGAATGAGCTAAATATCATCGATTCTAGGAGTTTGATGTGAGGATCTTGCACACACGCCTATAGTTGATACATGTTTAGGTTTAGGAGTAGGCATGGACATAGGGGGAGTGTTATCCTAACACATTGGGTTCTCCCTCCCCCATTATGCCCAAAGCAAAAATTCATTGCTATATCTCTTTTTCTAATGTTGAATTGTGAGCTTCAATGTGGAGAATTGGTAATGCACCCAAAATATATCTTCACGGTGGCATACCAATAATCTCTTACATGGTGGCTTAGGCAACCAACCTGTTCCTTGTGAAGAGTTGGATCTTAGTTGGGGTTTATTTGGATTTCATTGCATTTCTCTTGTTTCCCCTTACTAAGTGTTTTGTAGGAAAATACCACTCACTTGGTCTTTTAGTTTGTCTCTTGCAAATGAGTGGGATAAGTACTAGTTTCAGTTTGATGTTTCTATCCTAAGCCTTCTTATCCTAAAACCAAACTCTATCTAACATACAAGTCATTCCTTTGAAACTAGGAAGTTTCGGTTCAGAAGGCAGCCAAAATTTCTGGTACAGTTTTGTACCAGAATTTCCGGGTGGACCCAGAATATCCGGTTCAAACTTGAACCGGAATATTCGGTCCAGCGAAATCCCGTCAAATCTGAGGAGCACGGGATGGAGTGGCAGTTCATGTCATTTTTTCCAACCTACTCCTCCAAAAACGCTGCCCCACTGAATCCAAGCCCCCTGGGCTACTTCCTCCATGAGATTTGCAATCCATTGGACGGATCTTGTGCTCCTACTCCTCAGGATCAATCTCATCCAAGCAATATCATCCATGGACGCGGGTAAATCTTCGTTTTCTGAATCTTGGGTGCCCTGCCCCTACCCCCTCTTGGATGTGTGAATTTCTTGTGATTTCTTGGTAGTAGATGTTCGCTAGGCTCTCCAATTCATGATAGAGACAATAGCTTAGTACCCCATTACTCTGATCTAGTTTTGAACCTAGGTGGAAAATCAATCTAGTGCTGAAATCGTGGAACCAGAATATCCGGCTGGGTTCTTTCCCAAAATTTCAGTACTGTTTTTGATTGTCTCTAGGAATTTCACTTGATCGTTTTGTGGATGCTCTTCTATTTTCTTGTTGTATGTTTCCATTACATTTACTTGTGTGCACTTACCTCCTTTCTTCCATCTATATGCTTCATTCATAGGTGGATCTCATGTTGACAAGTTGGGCACTCACAAGCGTCCGTCCTACAAGGACACTAGTGATGAGGACCCCAGTGACTCTCGGCCTCCGAGGAAAGTTGCAACCAAGGGGAAAACAAAGTCTGTTGCTAAGAAGCCATCCTCGAGGAATAAGAAAGGGAAGGAAGTCAGGAAGAATTACAAGCATGATGTGACCACACAGGAGTGTGCTCAGATTCGTCAGAGGGACTGGTACAACATTCCTAGGGATATGGAGATTGACGATCCTAGGTTCTAGTGCTTGGAGTAGTCTTACATCTTTGCTGACATCTACTCCGACTACAAGTTCCCAGTACGCCCAATGAATCCCACCAAGTTCCAGTTGATCAGGGACAAGGAAGTGTTTGCAGATGCTGCTAGTATTATTGAGAGCTTTGGTCTTGTGCAGCTCATGGAGACTCTCTGCCCATACATCACTGATCTCGTGGTGCAGTTCATGTCCACTTTGGTGTTTGACTCGAGTGATGTTTGTAGTTTGAAGTGGATGACCCAGTCCACTCCTTGTGAGGCTCAGTTCTTCAAGCTTGGTAAGGCTCTTGGTTACAAGAATTGATCTCATCCCCCACTTGGACACCGCATGCATGATGTGAACATACCTCAGCGTGAGAAGCATATGGCTGACATGTATGCACCTGGGTTTGTGGTTGGTAAGGTGGAAGGGCTCCTCCCGTTCTATGATCAGCTGGTTCGCATCTTTCAGTCCTTTTTGGCTCCTAGTGGTGGAAACAATGATGCTCTCACCAGTCCGCTTTGCAACCTTCTGATTCTGGCAAAGCAATGTATTGAGGAACTAGACCTACTTTGTCATACAAGGTGGATGTCATGGACTTCATCTTCCACGAGTTCCGCAATGCTATGATTGTTGGGGACACCATCCCATATGGACCATATATCATGATGTTGATCAAGGACACCATGGGGAGAGACTTCTGTGAACTGCCTATGCAAGATCATGCCTTCAAGAAATTGTATGTGAAGAGGAAGTCTATTGCTGTTGCTCCCGCTCCTTCTCCTGAGGGTGGTTTCTTTATGGGAGATGCCCGTGCTAGTGTCTCTGCCTCTTCTCATGCCCGCAAGGCTGACACCGCCTCTACTGTGCGCAATGTCAATAAGCTTTCTTGGTTCCAGCGAAATGTGCTTTGCATGAAGGTGGATATCCACAGGGAGAAGTATCAGGCTTACCACAGGGAAACTACTATGTCCAGCTCTCAGCGTCAGATACTTCATCATGTGAGCGGTGTGTCTGGTGATATACCTGTAGACTTGGTTCCTGATTCTTACTCAAAGTGGGCTTCGAGAGACAGTACCCCTTGGGAGCAGATTGAGGAGGCTCTTCGTTTCACTGCTGCTTCATCTAGTGCTCCTGTTGATGATGAGTATGATGAGGAGCATGAGGATGTGGATGAAGACCAGCAGAGGGACGCCGAGGGTGCCTCCGAGACGTCATCTGGAGAGTCCTCTGAGCACTTGGATGCCTAGCTTGGCTGTGGGACGTTAGCACCACTACCTATCTCTTTTTGGTGTCTCGATGCCAAAGGGGGAGAAGTAGTCTTAGGCCTACGAGGTTTGCATGGGTTCCGGCACAAGCATGCTCCTTTTATCATTTATCGAGAGGTTGTGTACATTTAGTTGTTTCGTGAACTATTTGCTATTTCTTTCGTTTGAACTATGTGTTGTGATACTTGGTTATCATTTTGGTTATCTATGCTATCTATGTTGAGGATTATCTATTATTGTGCTTCGGTATGATCTTTTTATTATCTCTCCGCACAAGGTATGTCATTCATCTTTGCCTCAACATATTGTTTTGTCTACTTGTATCATGTTGTATTACTTGTTGGAAATTACTCTTCCCTTATAGATTGTCTTTTTCATATTAGGCAAACAAAAGATATGCATACTTGTAGGGGGAGCAATTTTCATAGCTTTCGCAACATGATCTTGTCGAGATTTATTGCAAATCTTAGTATTGTCATCTAACACCAAAAAGGGGGAGATGGAAAGTGCATTTCGTTTCCCCGTTGGTTTTGTGCGTTAGTTAACAATACTAAGTACATTATTTATCAAGGTGTTGAGTGTGCAGGTGTTATTTTCAACATACGCATCGATCACCAAAAAGTGGTGAAGTTAGATCACTGAGATTTGGGTTAGAGAGAAGCCAGATATTTCTAACCGGAAATTTCTAGGGCAACCGGAATTTCTGGTTAGGAAGATCTCAGCCCAGTTTTGAGACAGAGTCTAGCCAGAAATTTCCAACCGAAAATTTCAGGAACAACCGGAATTTCCAGCTGTGAAAGTTCATGCTCGAAAATGGCTAAGGACTAGAAGTTGAAGACGCAGAAACGAACCGGAAATTACCAGCCGGAAATTTCCAGATCAACCAAATTTCCGATTTGGGAGCCTGTTCAGGACAGAAGCCAGCCGGATATTTCAAACCGGATTATTTGCTCCAGCCGGAATTTCCGGTATAAGTCAACCCAGTTCGAGTTCAGATCTGAAGAAGAGAAGCCAATCGGAATTTCTGGTTCAAGTTTGAACTAGAATTTCCGGTACCAGATTCCTGCTCAAACGACTCTATTTTGGAGGGGGTATAAATATCCCTTCTCTTCCTCCTTGAGCTCCAGTTCGTCAAGCCATTAATGTGCATTTATTGAGCTTACCAAATTTTTGATCTCTCCCATTTCCTCGACCCAAACTCGTTGATTTTTGGAGGATCGAAGGAGAAGACCCAGATCTACATCTTCACCAAGCCATTCTATATTTCCCCCGCATTCACTTGAGGGATTCGAGCCTAGGGTTTCCATTTGAGGAGAACCTAGACCTCTTGCTACACTTGGTGATTCTTGATGTTGGGAGCCCCCAAATTTTTTGTGGGTGTGTTCCCCAAGATTGTTGTAAAGGATTCGATTCCCGCCTCAAAGTGGATCAATAGTGGAAGGTGTACTTGGCCTTTGTGGCGTTGTTCATTGGATAATAGGGTGAGGCCTTGATGCGCGTGTAACACACGTTCGTTGGGAGACCCTAAGAGGAAGGTATAAAGAGCAAAGTAGCAAGTTTCCCTCAGAAAGAAACCAAGGTTGAATTGACCAGTAAGAGGAAGGAGTAACTTCAGAAGGTTGATGCAGCTGAGATGGCAGGGTGCACTACCGGTTCAGCAGCAACGTGGAACCTACACAACACAATCAAATCACTTTGCCCCAACGAAGCAGTGAGGTTGTCAATATCACCGGTTTGCTAAACACAAAGATGTTAAACGTATGGTGTGGAAAACAGTATGAGAACAGTAGCAACAGTGTGAAAACAGTGTGTGTATTATCAGTATGAGAAAATGTACCGGGGTCCACAGTTCACTAGTGGTGTCTCTCCATAGAAGATAAATAACATGTGTGGTGAACAAATTACAGCTGGGCAATTAAAGGAAATGAAGGTTGCACCGTAGTGCATATGCAAGACATAAATATTACTATGTGGTTCATGCGGGCATTACAACAAGATACATAGACCGTCATCCAACTACATCTATGACTAGTAATCCACTCTCCAAATATCATCCGAACAAACGTTGGGTATTAAGTTGCAAGCAACATATAATCAAATTAAGCAAAGTGTGTAATGTAAACAATGTAAACGAAGTAAATTCCGTTGTTTTCTCCCTAATGGCAACAACACATCCTCCATCCGTCACGTTTCTGTCACTCGAGTACAGATGCAAAGGAGGCATGAACCCACTATCGAGCATAAATTCTCCTTCTTGGAGTTACTAGCATCTACTTGGCTAGAGCATCTACTAATAACGGAGAGCATGAAAGATCATAAATAACATATGCATGAAGATAACAAGATAGATTGATAATCAGAAGACATATCGTTCAACATTCATCGGATCCCAATAAATACAACATGTAGCATTACATAAAGATGATCTCGATCATGTAGGGCAGCTCACAAGATCTAAACATGAGGCGTAAAGTGTAGAACACAACCATCTAGCTACTGCTATGGACCCGTAGTCTAGGGATGAACTACTCACGCATCACTTTGGAGGAGGGCAAGGTGGTGTAGGCCCCTTCGGTGATGAATTCCCCCCGGCAGGGTGCCGGGGAGAGCTCCAGAACCCTACGGATCTCGGGATGACGATGATGATGGCCTCCGGTGTTTCTCGGTAAAAAGCGGTATATCTTTAGGGTTCACGTATGGGGAGATTATATAGGCGAAAGGGCGATGGTGGTGGACGCCCGAGGGGCCCACACCACCCCTAGGCGCGGCAAGGGGGCGCGTCGCCCTATGATGTGGCCCCCCTATGGCCCCTCTCTGGGCCTCTTCAGGACTCCTTGGAACCTTTGGGAATTCTAAGACTTCTGGGCTTCGAATTTTCCAATTCCGAAAATATTTCCAGAACAACTTTTCTGAAACTAAAAATAGAAGAAAACATGGAACTGGTTGTGTGGCATCTTGTCAATAGGTTAGTCCCGGAAATCAATAAAAATGATATAAAGTGTATAGTAAACATGTAGGAAATAACATGAAAACAATATGGAACATCAGAAATTAAGGATACGTTTATGATGTATCAACATCCCCAAGCTTAGTTCCTACTCTTTCTCGAGTAGGTAAACAAAACAAAAAACATAATTTCTGAGGTGACATACTACCAACATAAACTTGATCATCAATATTGTAAAAGCATATGCAAGCTAAGATCATAGTACTTTAAACACACACATGATAGATATAATTCTAGCAATAGAACATAGGAATCACTTTGCATCATGAGAAGTAACACAAATAGAAGATCATGAATAATAATGCACTGGAAGTTATACGTTTGTTTCAAGCATAGAGATAACATAGCAAAGTGATATTTCGCTTGCACATAAGAGTGGGGAAGAACATAAATGCCAGGACACCTTCAAAGTTTAAGAGGGAGACTAGTACAAATAATTTGAGAACAAAAAAAAACACATTATGAATCAATTAATAATATTTCTGGGACAAATGCACATTAAACTCAGAATGGCAACTATGCTCTCTCAACTGTGCATAAAGTTAGAAGATGGAGACTCAACATAAAAGTAAAAGAAAGGCCCTTCGCAGAGGGAAGCATGGATCAACTCAAGTGCTAGAGCTTTTTATTTTATTAAACAGAGGTATAAAATGTTTGATACTCCTCCCAACCATCTTACACAAACCATGGCTAACCGAATCCTCGGGTGTGTGCCAACAATCACATACTATGGAGGAGTGTCTATTTTTTAGAGAGGTGTATGCTTATGTCAACGAATGGTAAACAGAAAATACAGTATGTCACAAGCCAACTAGACTTCACAAGAGCGGCTCCCAGTGAAGGATGCAACTGGTGTAGAAGGTCATCCCTCTTTCTCTTTTGTTTACACAATTATGCTTTGACTAATAAATCAAGGGCAAAAATAGTGAAGAGAATTTGTTTGTATTAATTTGGGGCTGGGCACCCTGCAGCCAGCTCTTCTATCAATTGGATAAGCGGATGAAGCCACTAGTCCAGGGTGTGAAAGTCCAATCAATAAGTGAGATAAAGATTCTCTATTTACGTCCTCATGAGCTAAAGCAAGAACACAAAACAGGAGGAATTTTGAAAGTTTTAAAGGTAACATATGAGCAATTTACTTTGGAGTGGAAGTTTAATACCACATGTAGGTAGTTATGGTGGACACATTTGTCAAACTTTGGTTTTTGGGAGTTGTATGCACGAGTAGAGCTCATACTGGGTACAGGTAGAGGCTAGCAAAAGTCTGGGAGCAACAAATCAAGAGAGCAATAATGGCCATAATCATACATAGCGACAAAAACATCATTAATCAAAGCATAAGTGGTACCACAAGTTCAAACACTAAATGATCATAGAGGCTATAAGTGACTGGTTTGTAGTCATAAACATGGTGTAAGCATGCGCCAAGTCAACCAAATAAAACATTCAAAGGAGAACACCAAAAATTTATGCTTCAATATGACAAGAACAACTCATGATTCTTTAAATGGAACATTAAACACTCCCAGTTATTTGAGACAGATCATGCTACTAAATAACCACTAGGCTTTAGAATTAAAATAACATCTAGCATGATATGAAAAAGTCTAGCCACAGTCTATACAGGGTTCTATTTGCATCGTTATAAATTGTACTACATGCAGCAGTTTCTTTTCCCAATAAACACCATACAAAATATGTTTTTAAAAAACTATCTAAATGATACAGCAAGCATACATGATTGTACTCACATAGAACTACTAAAACTAACATCTCTTAATAAGATATGCAATGAAAACAAGAGCTAAACATGAATTTTGCAGCAGCTAGAAGAAAAAGTAAGAATACGAGCATAACGAGTATTCAAATGAAAAAGCGGAGCGTGTATCTCTCACAAACAAGGATGCTAGGTTCCAATGATGTTTATTGCAGCAAGGAAAACAAAATAAAACAAAGGAAAATAAAAGAAAAACAAACAAACACTACAAGTAAATTTCATATGATGTGACCGAATAAAAATATAGTTTCACTAGAAGTGACCTGATAAATTGTTGATGAAGAAGGGGATGCCTTGGGAATCCTCAAGATTAGATACTTGAGTCTTATTAAAATTTGTTGGGATGAACCACGGGGGCATCCCCAAGCTTTGACCTTGCACTCATCTTGATCAAATTATATCACCCTCTTCTCTTGACCCTTGAAAACTTCCGTCACACCACACTCAAAGAGTAATTCGCTTTAGAGGGTTAGTGCAACAATAAAAAATCCATGGGTTATGTATGGGAACAAGTTATATTGATACTTTTAAACATTAGCTACAACCACTGATGTTTCGTGAAGCAAATAAATCCACTTGACATCGTAAAAGACCGAATGCAAGAAAAATGGCAGAATCTGCCAAAACAAGAACAGTATGTAAAGAAAAAAAATCGGGGCACTTATGTTGCTCAAATCGAAAAACTTAAAGAGCAAAAAATTTGCGGAATTGGCTGAGGAATAAGCACAAACAATTTCAGGTCATTCTGATCTTTCTGGATTTTTCACGAATTTATACGGTGGACAGCAGAAATCTGTTTCCTGCGCAGAAATCCAAAACCAACTCCAACTCCCGTCAGAAACTTTACTTGGCACAACTAAAAAATGAAAATAAAGAAACAAAGGAGTTGCTACAGAAGTATACATCCCCTTGAATCAAAGAAAACAGAGAAAAACAAAGCAAAAAATAAACCATGGGTTATGTCTCGAGAAGTGCTTTTCTTTAACGCCTTTTAGCTAGGCATGAAATTTGAGAAGATGCTCACATAAGAAATATGAATTGAAGCAAAAGAGAGCATCAAGAAGCAAGTATAAAACAAATTTAAGTCTAACCCACTTCCTATGCATAGGAATCTTGTAAAGAAATAAATTAAATAAGCTCAAACAAGAAATCATGGGAAGGTAGAACAAGAGCAATTTCAAAACTTTCAATAAAAAGAGAGGTGTTTTAGTAATATAAAAATTCCTAAAACCATATTTTCCTCTCTCATAATAATTTTCTGTAGCATCACGAACAAACTCAACAACATGATTATCACATAAAGCATGTTTCTCATGGTCTAAAAGCACACAATTCATATCAAGCTCAAAAATAGTGGGATCAAAATTTAAAATGAGCTCCTCTTTCTTCCCACTTTTAGAAATAGCAAAACAAGATGATTGATCACTCATAAAAGGTATATGACACATTATAGAAATCCTATTTTCAGTATCATTATAATTTATAACATCAAGTAACATAGGACCATCATCAAGGGCATTATCATATAAATTTTCTAAACAAACTTCCTCATTATCATGCATATCAATAGTTGGAATAATTAGAGGATTATCATAGGATTTATCCAAGTAGAATGGATTATTATGAATAACAGTAGAAATATCATTCTCACATGTTTCATTCATAGTAGTATCAAGGTCACAAGTATAGCAATTATCAATTTCATCAAAAAGGGGTATTTCAAAAGAATCAATAGGATCATCACAACTATGAGTTAAAGAGTTACTCTCATTGGGAGGTAGACATGTGTAGCTCCATTCTTCCTCCTCTTGATCATCACTCTCCTCCTTTTTTTATCCACTGAGCTTCCAATTTCAGCAGTTTCTTCTTCCATAGGTTCCTGCAAGGCATTAGTCTCTTCCTTTGGGGGAGAGAATTGATTAAGATATTGAAGTATGTAGTAATTACAATCCTTGTAATTATCAAAGAAATATTAAAGTATATCATAAATCTCATATTTATAAGGTGAATTATCAATACTTTCAAGCAAATAGGAAATTTCAAATGCACCCTTCCAAGCAATAAATTCCTCAATTTGTTCCACATCATAAAAGTCATAATTTCCCTTAACATAGGAACATATGGTAACATTATCATTATACTCACATTGAAAAGGGAGGTGTTTATACCTCCTAAAGCAACAAGATTTATCAAAGAAATAAGTAACATTATAAGTAGAGCACAAGTTTTTAGCATCATGCAATTTATTAATTTTCTCCCATAAGTGTATCCCTTTTTGTGACAAGCGGTATTCCTTATAATATTTTTGTTGTTCATCCATGAACCCACCTTGCCAATAAGATCTAGTTTCAAATGCATCAAACATTGATACAAAGCATAATAAAGCAACTAACAAGCAAAACAATAACAAACTAAAAAATGATTGGAGGTGAGAGACTCCCCTTGCAGAAATTCTCTTCCTCCCTGGCAACGGCGCTATAAATTAGCTTGATGCCCGTGTAACACACGTTCGTTGGGAGACCCCAAGAGGAAGGTATGAAGAGCGCAGTAGGAAGTTTCCCTCACAAAGAAACCAAGGTTGAATCGACCAGTAGGAGGAAGGAGTAACTTCAGAAGGTTGATGTAGCTGAGATGGCAGGGCGCACTACTGGTTTAGCAGCAACGTGGAACCTACACAACACAATCAAATCACTTTGCCCCAACGAAGCAGTGAGGTTGTCAATCTCACCGGTTTTGCTGAACACAAAGAGGTTAAACATATGGTGTGGAAAATAGTACGAAAACAGTAGTAGCAGCGTGAAAACAGTGAAACAATGTGTGTATTATCAGTATGAGAAAATAGACCGAGGTCCACCGTTCACTATAGAAGATAAATAACATGTGTGGTGAACAAATTACAGCTGGGCAATTTACAGAAATAAAGGTTGCACCATAGTGCATATGCAAGACATAAATATTACTATGTGATTCATGCGGGCATTACAACAAGATACATAGACCGACATCCAACAACATCTATGACTAATAATCCACCCTCCGAATATCACCCGAACAAACGTTGGGTATTAAGTTGCAAGCAATAGATAATCACAGTAAGAAAAGTGTGTAATATAAACAATGTAAACACCGTTGTTTCCTCCCTAATGGCAAAATCACATCCTCCATCCGTCACGTGTAATATAAACAATGTAAACACTGGCGTTTTTTAAACAATGCAAAGGAGGCATGAACCCACTATCGAGCATAAATACTCCCTCTTGGAGTTACTAGCATCTACTTGGCCAGAGAATCTACTAATAACGGAGAGCATGCAAGATCATAAATAACATATGCATGAAGATAAGATGATAGATTGATAATCAGAAGACATAGCATTCAACATTCATCGGATCCCAGCAAACACAACATGTAGCATTACATAAAGATGATCTCGATCATGTAGGGAAGCTCACGAGATCTAAACATGAGGCATGAAGTGGAGAAGACAACCATCTAGCTACTGCTATGGACCCGTAGTCCAGGGATCAACTACTCACACATCACTTCGGAGGAGGGCTTGGTGGTGTAGACACCTACGGTGATGAATTTCCCTCTCGGCAGGGTGCCGGGGAGAGCTCCAGAACCCTCCCGATCTCGGGATGACGATGACGGCGGCCTCCGGTGTTTCTCGAGAAAAAGTGGTATATCTTTAGGGTTCACGTATCGGGAGGATTATATAGGCAAAAGGGCGATGGCGGTGGACGCCCGAGGGGCCCACACGTCCCCTAGGCGCTGCCAGGGGGCGCGTCGCCTTATGGTGTGGCCCCTCTCCGAGCCTCTTCAGGACTCCGTGGAACCTTCGGGAATTCTAAGACTTCCAATATTCGAATTTTCCAATTCCGAGAATATTTCCAGAACAACTTTTCTAAAACTAAAAACAGCAGAAAACAGGAACTGGCTCTGTGGCATCTTGTCAATAGGTTAGTCCCGAAAATCGATAAAAATGACATTAAGTGTGTATCAAACATGTAGGAAATAACATGAAAACAATATGGAAAATTAGAAATTGAGGATACGTTTTTGACGTATCAGGCCTTTGTGGCGTTGAGTAGGCCTTTGTGCCGAAACTCACACCCCTCCAACGAGACGTACTCCCTTAACAAGGAGGAACTCGGGAATACATCGTGTCTCCGCGTGCCTCCTATCGGTTACCTCGTTCCCCTCTCGTTTACGTGTGCATGTATTGTGTTTATCATTGTTCTAGTCATATAGGTAAAATCACCATAGTTGCATCATCTAGAGAATTTACCTTTGTGTCAAGCCTAATCTTGAAGAAAAATTAAAACTGGTCGTAGCACCTATTCACCCCTCCCCCTCTAGGTGCCCATACTATCTGTTCATGTTGTGTGAAGATTCCACGTTGTTGCTTAGCCTGGTAATACGTCCTGCCAACATTAGCTGCAACAACCTTCAGAAGTGATTTTGTTTCTCCTACTGGTCTGATTAAACCTTGGTTTTTTCTGAGGCAAACTCGCTGCTGTACTTATCATACCTTCCTCTTGGGGTCTTCCAACGAACGTGTGTCTACATGCCATGGGCCGAGCGGTCCTAGGCGGCCCTGGATGCCGCCTCGGGGATTGGCTGCATCTTGGTCCCGGCGACGGTTCTTCCGTCCAGGTGGTGGGGGTGGCTCGTTTCCCCGGTTGGCTCGCGCAGTCGGCCGATGTCTCTCGCCTTGGTCGTTGTTTCGACCGCCACCTGTGTGGTGGACCGAATCGATGTTGCATTCACGGTGTCCTCTTTGGTGGAGGTTCGGCGTGGAGGCCTGCTGGCCATCGTAGGACCCGTCGTCTCCTCCATGACGCGCTCAGTAGGCGCCCAAGGAGGCATCATGGACCGACTGCTGTTGGTTGGCGGCCCACACCATATCTTGAAGGCGCTGCTACTTGCGGTGTAGCTCTTCTCCTTCTAGGCTAACTAGTTCTTGCACGGCCGCCTGGGACACCCTCATGTTTTTTGCCGGTGTGCTATAGACCGGCTGCCTAGACGCAGCTGACGCCTCCACCTCTCCACGGTTCATTTTGCTGATGAGGTCTCCACCGCGACGGCGCACCGCGTCTCTCCGGTCGGCTGCATTTGGCGCTCGCGTGTAGCTATGGGCGACGTTGTATTCATGGACGGTAGCCTCCATCTGGCGCTGCTGGGCCGCCACCTCCTCGGTCCTGCGCATGAGCATGATGTGGGCTCTCTCCAGCTCCTCTGCCGCCTGTGCCGGATCAGCGTCAGGGGCGATGGGCTGCTAGAGTCTCGTGGTGATTCCGTTGTTGGTTGGTCTAGTCAGACCGTGGCCGCCTGCCTGCTGGCTGGGACTGGGTCCAACGATCACTATGGTCTCCACAAAGATGCGGGGCTCAGCGCTGCTTTCGCCGCCGGCCGTCCCCTCGAGGAGACGGTCTGAGCAGGCGCGCACCTCGGCTGAGTGCTCCCCGAAGGCCACGATGGAGTCGCCTGCAGGGATGGGCTCCTCCTCCGCGAAGCACCCGACGTTGCTGAGGACGCAATCGAAAGCACCAAACGTCATGACAAGGCCGAAGGCGACACGCTCGCCGGAGCTGGCCGGAGGACCTGCACAAGGAGGGACTCCGGCTGGGTGGATTCCCGCGCGAAACCAAACTCCGGACGCCGCTCTATGCCGCATGGTGGGCGCCAACTGTTGTGGTATTATACATGGCATCACCATTGTGATTAGAAATGAAGTTTACTTAGGGACACAGGTCACACACGTCGGTGTCCGTGCGGGATGGGTCACAAGCATGCGACAGACACGATGTACCCAGGTTTGGGACCTCAGTCGGGTGAGGTCCTTACTCCTGCAAGGATGAACTAGGTGGTGATATCATATGTTACAAGGTGCTCGTGGAGCTGTATCTTTAGAGGAATTCGCCCCTTCTAAGGGTGCCCCAGACTGTCTTATATAATTACTGGCAGTCCGGCTGACATGCGGGGTCGGCTGTACGACCAACCGGCTGGATCCCACTCGGTGTCATACACAGTGTACAACTGCCCCGAGTATGGCTACATGGTACATGATGGGACTTAGCAGGGAGTGTACTAATCATGATGCAGGCGGCGAAAGTTTAAGGGTACGACCGCCTACTCCTCCAGTAGAAACGTGGTTGACCTCTCGTGTGTCTTCACATCAACCTTTAGCCCATGCTTCCCTTTTGCCCATACTTGTCCTTGCTCGTCAGTCATATCCGGCTGATGTCAGCACTAGGCCAATGGAAGGCAGCCAATAGCAGGTGGCTTAACTGTAGCCGCCTTGGTGATGTCTAGCCAGCCGACTTAATCCTCTTTACTGTTGCCTTGATTCGTTGTTTAACCTAATCGGTGGGTAATCCTCCCAACACCAAAGGAAGACCTCGAGTTCCTTGAATTGTTGCATAACCAAAACTTGAGAACCTCACACATTATGTGTTTGTCGAGGTATGCGCATGGTGGAGACCCGAGAAACTTGGGATATTTGAAGAGAGATGTTACGGACGAGAGAACAAAGATGAGGCCAAAACTGTTGCTTCTAGGCATGGATCTCATAGTCGAGTACTTAAAGAAGAGGCAGCCGGAGAATCCAAACTTGTTCTACTCAACCCAAGTTGATTGCGAAAGCTCCATAATTGTGCTCTTTTGGGATGATGGATGGACTAGGCAACTATACCCAAAGTATAAGGATGGTGTGTTCATACATCCCAAATGTAGATATATTTTTTTATTGTTACATGCTTATTTTATATCATTGCTACATATTTCTATTATAGTTAAATATTATTTTTAGACATTTTCATGGACTAACCTATTGACAAGATGCTTATCGCTAGTTTCTGTTTTCTGCTTTTTTTGTTTCATAAAAGTTGTTCTACAAATATTCGCGAAAAGTACTAAAAATCCATGGAAGGATTTTTTTACCTGGAACGAAGACAGAGCCTGATGGAGAGCCCCTGACATGACCCACAACCATCAGGCGATAGGGGGAGCGGGTCCATCCCTGGCCACGCCCTATGGTCCTTGCACCCCCCGACACCTCCATTCGCCTATAAATTTCCTTCTGGCCTAAAAACTTTGAGGCGATGATTATTGTCACATCCTCATTTTGGAGTAGCATGTTGTAAAGAGAGAGAACACAAATTTTAGGACCAACAAAAACTTTTCTGGCGATCCTGGAATCCTCTGAATAATTTTGATCCATGTGTAATCTCTGATGTTAAACGAATATGAGATGATGGAAATGTTGTTATGCCTTTGACACTTTTCCCTTATATCAATCTCATGTTTTGTTATCTTGTTTTCTAGTCATACTTTGCTCTTAGGGAAAATCTTTCTTATATATATATATATCTATCTATACTTCTTATAAAGCAAAACCCCACTAACATGCATTAATGATTTTTCTATCTTAACATGCAAGCTATCCACATCATCCATCCTCCCATCCAATCAATTGTCCATGTCATCTCTACTAATATTTCTCTACTATATAATTTGTCTTAACAACCGTACGGGTACGTCGTGTCTGTTTCGCACTTTAGCCCTCCTAAAAATTAGTCAATCAACCCGCAGTACCAGTCGGCCACTTTTGCAGTTTAGTCCATCCTACAACACGGCACCTCCCCCAATCCCTCAATCCTTTGAGCGGCGGCGATAGACGGGAGACAATCCGCCGTCCCTACCACTTCCTCCGGTGTTGCTGAGTCCTTCCGCGCCGCGTCGCGCAGGCCAGGTTAAGAGCAACGTCTCGGGCGGATGCTTCCACGCGCAGGGCGCCGCTCCACAATACGCGCCTGAGGGCTGCGCCTCGCCTTGAGGACGATCGGGCCGTGGATGTGCCCGCTGCGAGGTTTCCGATGGAGCGGCCTCCGCGACGGGAGGTCTCGCCAGGCCATGGACGCACTCTGGGCGCTGCCTATTGTGAAGAACGGGCCAACAACGAAGACTTGGGTCTCCTCGTCTCTTATCCTTGCTGGTTAGATTCCTTTGGAAACTCCTTTTGGTCCTCTCATGTCGTACTGAAAGTATCACCTCGCATTTAAGCCCGGCAATTTTCGAGGATTCAACATCGGATTGTTTTTGGGGTGGAGTATGGATCAATAATGTAAAGTGAATCTGAGATTTCTCTGCTCTTTCCTAGCCCCATTGATTTAGGAGAAGATGATTTGGGCCTCAGCTGCTTATTTTTTAGAGGATGGACATATTTAGAGTTTCAGACATCTTTTGAATGTTGTTAAGATCTATAGATAGTTGCTTCCTCATAAAATGAATCGATCTAGCTCTACACGAATGTTGTTAAGGTGGTGTTCAGTTGCTCCAGGTCGGGCCCTAGGGGTGAAGGACGTAGCTATTGATGCATGTGGTTTTTAACACATGTTGTTGTTGTAGGATCAAGACAGTAAAGACTTGCTATGACAGTTGACGTGAAGAAAATGCTAGCAAAAGGCCGCTGGTAAAAACGGCACTGCCAGTGGATCAAGTTAAATATGTATGGCAGAGAGGAGCAAGGTGCAAAGGAAGAAGTGTATGTCAGTTCCTCGCTGATGTCTAGGATGATTCTGTGAGAATTTTTCGCATTACGGTTTGATTTGGTCAAGCACTGCCATGTCATTCTATAGCATTGATAGTTGTACTACTAAAGGTAGGCCAGTTCCTTAAGATTACGAAAAAGAATGATCTGGAGGTAAAGACCGTTACCAGAATCACATCTTTATTCAACGATAGGTACATCCCAGAGTGCAAAGAGTTTGAGTTTTCCATGAACAGCCCCAAGGCCTACACTTTAGCAAAAATATTTATTTCCCATATTTTTTTTCCGCATCATCTGTATAATTTTGATCGTCATATATGCAGTTACGACCATTGCCAATTACTTGTACTGGTCGGTGAGCATGTTGGCAAAGCAGGAGTCTTTTACCTATTCAAAGTTCTACTATAACTCATGCCAGCCAAGAGGAGCAAATCCTTTTCTTTAGGCATGATGAGAAAGAAGATGTCGAGATGGTGGTCCCGGGACCAATGTAGTGGACAGAATTTTCAGGATTGCTCTTTTGCACCATGTTAAGAAAGACTGGAGAGAGAAGAAAAAAGTTTATACATACACATTCAGATTTTTATTTGCAGCGCGCAATAGATTAGTTATCAAAAAGAAAAGGCGTGCCGCAGATTTGGCATGGCAAAATGTCTTCTAGAGTCTGAACTAAAGAAGCATGCAAATTCTGTGTCCGGTGCTTCGACTAAAACATGAGTTCTGCTTGTAAGTGCTAACTCAAATGCATCAAATATATCCATCCGGTATATGGTTTGAGAAAGACGAATGATGATGAGTGTATTGTTATTCTTATTTAGTTTTCTTTCGTTCCAAAATATGCACCTCTCATCACATTGTCGCACTCAAACTTTTCTAAGTTGATTGATTATTGAATTGTTTAGGTACATCTACTACCGTGCTACCAACCTCCAGGTCCCTCTACCGGGCAGACTTGAGTATGCGTTGTGAATTTTTTAGTTTGTTGCTCCGTGGCAACGCACGGACATTCAGCTACTACATGCAAACTACACATCATATATTTCTTAAACCATCCAATTATTCATATTAATAATTTTAAAAATATATACAATGATCAATTGTATCACATCTCTTATAAACTTTGCAATGTACTGTAGTTCCTAAAACGATCCCCGCAGCAACGTGCAGGGTATTCTTCTAGTATTTACTAATTGAAGACTCCCTAGCTCTCACGTTAATCCTACAAATTTATGGAAAGATAACCTTGCGATCTATAATGTACGGTCACAATGTAATAACTGAAGGAGAATTTAACTTCGGTAGGACTCATACCAGGAGATTGAGCCGTACATGCTGTGGGTCCGTAAGGCTCCTAAAAGGAATATAGCAATTTAATTTTCGTCTTAGTACTAGGCACAAACCGTACATGTTTTGGCCTATAGGTCTTCTACCTAGAATTTCAAAGAGACGATCCAGGAGACGAGAAGATAAAGGGCTACCGTTAATGTTTACTTCTAATCGACCGGCAGTCAGATGCATTTTTACAAGCTGACAACCTGTAAAGCTGTAAATGTTAACGATAGATTTCATCACAATTTCCAGTACCTGCTTCCATGGTATCCGGCCGGCCGCCAAGCGCACGGCTGCACATTGGTCATGGTGACGAGGACTGTCTAGGACTCACTGAAGAAATAGCGCCACGCCATGCCATGGTCCGTGGAGGCCACCCGGAAACAACATTCATGTGCAAGGTCATTTTTGAGGGGAGATAATGGGCCACCCTCCAGATCAGTACCTAATTAATTTGTCCATGCAGATGAACCTTTCCCAATAACCAATCTGCATTAGGGATGCCACGACGTGGCATCATGGGAATGTGGCGACAGAAGGTTGCCGCGTGACTCCAACAGCAGAGTCGCCTTTTAGAGCAGGCGGGGGGTGCGGCGACGGGAGGTTGCTACATGGCTCCGATGGCAGCATCGACTTCTAGGTTGTTGCACGGCTTCAACGGCATCATCGCCTTCTATAGCAGCCGGTGGGTGCCGCGACAGGGCTCCGAAGTCTGCGTCGCCTTCTAGATTGTTGCCCAGCTGACGACATTGTCGCCTTCTCGAGCAGCCGGTTGGAGCTGCGATGCCACAGGGCTCGACGGCAGCGTCGCCTTCTAGGTTGCTGCACGTCTCTGACGGCATCGTCGCTTTCTAGAGCAGCCGGTGGGTGTTGCCTTCTACGTCTACAGCAAAGTCTGCAAGGTAAGCTACGTGGTGATCTGTACAGATCTAAATTGAGCATTGTTCATGGAACTTTTGGCCGAACTAACTGAAGATCGTTCCGTAAGTAAGCTGTCGTTCCAGTAGCCTAACTAAACACACTTACGTCATCCCCGTTTTTACCGCGAGCTACATGCGTCTAGGACATCTTCAGTTGTGGCCGAGCACCTGGGCAACTTCCTTCCGTATTTTTTGCTCACGATGAGGGATCTAAACTTTGAGAATAAGAGAAGGTATTGTAAATAGTATGGCGCATTGGACCCACCGTGTGTCACTTGAGAAACAGGGTATGCATCGTGCATCTAATTTTATTTTTTTAGCTTTCAATCGTAGAAGAAATTTTGCCAATTAATAATATGAAGATGGATACCATCTACGTACTGGGATTACTGGGATTGATCAAGATGTGAGTGGAGTCTCAAGGACAAATCGGTGCGGCATGCTAACCAAGTAGCACATTTAAATAATAGGAGGTATATTCCTGCAAGTTATATTGAACTTTTCTTTTACTTTGCAGACTTGCTAGCGCTCAGTTTCTAGGGAAGGGGTCCATGGTAATGGCTTATGGATAAAAATTAACCTAACTATTCCAGATTCATGGATATATAAGTTTTAAGCATCAAAATTGCAGGTAGTGGTGTTAACAATTTTTTTTTTCCTTCTTTGTGTGTAGATTACTAATTTTTTGATGCCTTGGTGTTAAGCAATGTATAGTTTGGGAATTAGATTGAAAAAATAAATCTTTCAATGAAGGTTCAATTCATGTAAGCTGCAGGCCTTACTCGACTCTCATCTTACGCACGAAATAAGAAATTCTGATTTGTTGCAATGACATCTTATGATTTACGATTTTCCACGCAATCTGTTGTAAAGTGAACTAGACGGTGATGCGAGCTTCGCCTCGCCACCTGCACGACGTTGTGCATGGTGTGATGCATTTGGTGGTGGTAAACGTTTTAGCTTTGTTTGATTTTTACTTGTTCTGTGATTGTGGCTGATGTGTTTATTTGATTACATATGCTGATCGGATCATATATTTTATGAATGTCCAATGGAAATTAGATCAACTTGACATTTTTGGTGAATAACGCCAGAAGAAAGCAATTATGTGGTGGTCATACGTCCAGGAAGAAACACGGGATGCAGCACGGATACAATACATTAGGAAAATATAGAGTTTACTTATAGGATTCGCAGACGACAGGTATCTTTAAACGTACAACATTGTCTTTTGTAAGCACCTACATGGTGAACTGGTAGCTACATAAATATCATACACGGTGGTCTTAGTGGGATGCATTGCAAAACCTGATTGCACATGACCTGCCGTGAGAACTGCCACCTTTATAGGCCAACGAACCTCACGCAATCCCTTTTTGCATGTGTACAGGGGGTATATAGGTAGCTGCAAATTCGTGCAAAGATCTCCATGCCTGCAAGAACGGTACGGGTGAGGATCAGTGATAGAGGACGAGGAATTTTGGTTATGTCTAGTAAGAGCCTGAACACCGACCTACCCCAAACAAAACACCATCAGCAGTTAACACCCCCAAATAAAAGCATTTATCACCATAAAGACATAAGAGCATGATATAAAGGATATATCCACTTCAACACACCCTCAGCCGGCTGAACAATAATATCAAAATTACACCTCTCAACATCAAGATCACCCACAATCAAGGCTTCTATCTCAGGCGCAGTAGGAGGACTATAGACCCTGGATCAGTCAAAACTGACCCAACAATCCGGGTGCTAGATGGTAGAGAAGCTACAATTTCCCAATCAACACCTCCACCCCCTCTTCACCATCAAATACAGCCATTCGATAATCAATTTTACAAACATATCATGTATATAAGGCTGAGCAAACTTTTGAGACTTATCTGGTGCAGACAAACAGCAAATCAATGCGATGGCAAGGAAGACCGTTCACCCAAAACATATCAGGATCACGGCCCTTGTTTATACTATCAACTTTTACTCCAAGAGAAAAAATAAAACATGGTGTTGCCGTAAGACCTGATCAACCACATAAACATTATCGAATCACTCCCTCCAACAAACCTGATCAATCGATCAAGTGGAGCAGGCCACGGGTTACACTTAAGCAAGTGCAATTTAACACCTACACCCATCTACAAAAAGCGGAAGCCAAAAACCTGAACCATGAAAGCACAAACTACACTCAATCAGACTAAGAAAAAGGAAGAAAGAAAGAAAAACACATCACCAAGAAGATAGGCCTCCTCCGAAGACAGCACCTCCTTTGGTTCTCAAGTGACACCGCAGCGAACAAATAATAGAAAAACAGATCACCTACAGCACAAAACAAACCTTAAAAAAATCTATGGAATAAAAGAAAGACAGTTATCAAACAGGACAGGCTGAAACACGAATAGCAGCAGAAAGCTATTCGACACCTACACCAAACCGCTGACCAGACTAACGCGTAGCAAAACATCCATGCATCACGAGCTAGCGGCCCATGCCAGTTACAATACAGACACCACAAGACAAGCTCGAAGATCATATCAAATAGCCCAGGAGGAGCCGCAGCTAGCCGGGTTATAGCTTAGAAGAATGCCTACCCTCAATGTGAAAGTTGCAGCCTCTAAAACAACTACCACCCTCCCTAATAAATAAATAAATTTCATGCTATATCTCCAAAGAAAACCATGTCCAACACTGAATTGTCCTCAATCGACGTCATAGGCACTTTGCCTCTCTAGCAAGAGATAAAATGCTTGACCAAAGTCATAAAGCTGAATCTTGCTCAACAAGTGCCTAGCTAGCCTGGCTTAAACATGAAGTGAGTAAACAGTACTTATTAATCAAGAACCACCGAAATTTATCTCAGAGAAACATGTAGTTAATGAACATCACTTGGTTCTACCTATTATATGAAGGTATACACAACAGGTAGGTAAATCAAGAAATACTTTAACTTTTTGTGTGTGTGTGTAGCCTAGAAAATGAAATGTTTCCTATTAAAATTCTTCGCACTTATAGAATACATCTGTATGTACATGTATAATTATTTTTGGAAAAACATTTAGAAGTTTAAAACACCATTGTCAAAAATTTCGAAGTATTAGGCTCCCCAAAGCCCGCATTCCAAAACGCTCCGCTTTCATATAAACTCCCTATATGAGCAAAAAAATGACAAAATAAAATATCAAAGTCGAGGCATCGCAAAACCTGTATCCTCCAGCTTCGGTTTATTATGTGTCCCGTGAGTTTGCCTGTGTGCCCGTGAACTGAAATTATACGTTACTGCTAAGAGCTAATATATCACATCATATCTTTGCCGCTCCCGTCCGCTTTCAGATCCGTTAAACGTAGAGTTTGCTTCCGCAAGTGACGACAGGCCCCGAGGGTGCGCTGCATCAGGGCTTTTGCTTCTGCTATGTGTTGTAGCAACACACGCATGTATCTCGTTGTGAGTATTACAATACATGGCTGGTAGCTTTTGCCTGCTCTTACAATGGCGAGTCTATACAGTTACAATGTGTGTGAGTTTGTACCACATTACTGTACTTATCATATTAATGCTCTTGGATTAATTAAAAAAAGTAATACTGGTTGTTGGTGTGCATTTGAAGATTCAGATAAAGTATGCTGGTCCGTAAGTAGATTCGAACACATTAAGTTGCCTAATTTCTGTCGAGGTACAGAGTATATTAGGAAAAAATGAGCTGGTATACACACCTGTAATCTGTAGTATATTAGGAAAAATGAGCTGACGCCCCTATTGCCGCCCTTCGATGTAGCAAAAGCAAGCGGTTTCGCTGCCGTGGAGTCCTGCGGCAGGCAGAACTGCGTCTGCCGGGAGTCCGTTTTCCTCCCTTTCTCTACCGTCGCTGCCGTCTGATACGCAGGTGGCTAGAGAGGATGGGACACCGACGGTCACTGCTGCTACGTTTATGGGGGGACAGCTTCAAGGGAGATCGGGTGGTACTGGTGCTGAATCAGTAACTTTGAGCGCATCACCTACGTTGTCAGTTCTGAAACAACCAATAGTAACCACGGTATCTCATACACATGGGTCTTTCGATGATGCATCTACGATGCTGGCTGCAGCATTGACACAGGAGGATGGAGGGAGGAAGCTCGCTGTTGGTATCAATGAGATACAGACGGTGCCTATTGATTCTGGGAGGTGCAACACTGTGAGCACACCGAGTCCAATTCATAAGGCGCATTCCAGGGAGGAGTTGGTGGCTTTCGGGGGCATCCCGGAACCGGGGAGCGTGGGACTTCGATCGAGTGCACGGCTGCGTGCACACCCAGATGCAGAAACGCCCATCTCGGAGAGAGCTACACGGCTAGCGGCTCAACGGGACATCAATTTCTCAGGTACTTTACCGCGTTCATTTACTCAATTGTCGAATAATCGTATTGTTGATTTTGCAACTAGATTAGGGGTTTCATTGGGTAATAATGAATCGGAAGTAGATACAGTTGTCACTACAATTAAAAAACTAGAAACATCTAGACAATTGGTTTTTTTGGAGAGTGATCATAAGAAAAATTCACATGGGTTAGTTGAACGAATGTCATCATCGCTGGATGAGGAGGTTCATGAACTAGAGGAAGAGGGGTTGGGTGATGCATTGAATTCATCACTACGTGTGAAGGTCACACGCTCCCGTAAGAAGAAGAATAGTGCATCCTCTAAACCTAAAAGGAGAAGTAGTAGATTAAAGAATATTATTCTAAAAAATTAAGATCGATGAAAGGGGTTTTTTGGAACACGGATGGGTTTGGGGATACTGCCAAACATTTGGCGGTTAATGAGATTGTTAATGATTTAAAATTGGATTTTGTTGCTATTTTGGAAACTGGTAGGTCTAGTTTTGAGCAACGATTATTATCACATTTGGCTGGAGGTCGTGATTTTTGTTGGTACTGTTTACCACCTCAAGGACGATCGGGAGGAATTTTAGTTGGTTTTAATAATGCTATCATGACGGTTCAGACGGTGACTGCGGGAGAGTTTTCTGTTAAATTTCATTTACGTACGAAGGACGATGGTTTCCTTTGGGCGTTGGTGGTAGTCTATGGGGCTGCACAAGATGATAAAAACCCGTTTTCTTGTCGGAGCTAGTTCGTATTTGTGAGAGTGAGACTCGGCCTATTTTGGTGGGTGGAGATTTCAACATTATGCGGAGACCAAATGAGAAGAGTAATGATAATTTTAATACACGTTGGACTTCTATTTTTAATGCCATTATTGATAGTCTGGATCTAAAAGAATTAGAGATGTCAGGAAGGCAATACACTTGGGTTAGTAGACGAGAGATAGCTACATATGAGAAGTTAGATCGTGTACTAGCAAGTGTAGAGTGGGAACAGAAATTCCCTCTTGTTACTATTCAGGCTTTGGCAAGAACATGATCTGATCATGTGCCCTTGTTTGTGGACTCATGTTGTTCAGTCCATAAAGGCAACAAATCGACATTCTTATTTGAGCTATCTTGGCTGAAACATGAGGGTTTCTGTGATATGGTTAAAAAAGAGTGGATGACCCCGCATGTGGGAGATTCACCTATTGAGATATGGCAAAACAAGATTAGACATCTGCGTAGTTTTTTACGGGGGTGGGCTAAGAATATGAGTGGGGAATATAAACTTCAGAGGGATAAACTTATTTTACTGATTAATGAATTAGATATTAAAGCCGAGACTATGATTCTTTCTGCTGAGGAAAGGAAGTCCAAGAGGGAGGCTGAATTGTTTCTAGCTAAACTTAGACGAGATGAAGAATCCAAGTGGGATCAACGTGCTAAGATGAGATATATTAAAGAGGGGGGAGATAACACAAAATATTTTCACTTGATGGCTAATGGAAAACATAGAAAGAAAAAAAGATTTCAGTTAGAACAGGATGAGGGGACTATTATTGGTCAACAGAACCTGATGTCGTTGGTACATTGATGAAGACATACCTGATATCAATTCCTTCCGTTCTAGGTTTGCCATTTAGTCTGTCTGCTATGTTCGTACATGCTCTTCCTTCCCGTTTCGGCTGCTGCTTCTGCTTATCTATTGTTGCTCTCCTACTGTTCTGTACAGCCTTGGAGACAAGTTTACTGCCTTGGACGCTTATGTTCCTTCGAGCGGCCAGCACGCCTTCCAGGCTCGTGTGCAGCCAGATCCAATTGAGGCAAGTGTTGTGGAACTCAACAAGCTTGATCCGTTTGAGGACTTGGTCAGTCGACCAGCTGCTTGCCTTTTTCCTTCCTGAACTGTTTTTTCCTGTGCGGTCCAGCTTTTAATGGTATTATCTTGCGTTTCCTGTGCAGGACAATCGCTACATCTGTACGGTCACTGTTACTCGAGTTAGCGCTGGTCAGCGTTGGTGGTTTGCTTCTTGTACCTCGTGTCGTAAGTCTGCTAGGGTCACTGGTTACGAGTTCAGGTGCACTGCCATTAACTGCAACTCGATGGATGCAGATCTAACGTAGGTTGCCCCTTTGGTCCGTTATCAGGGCTTCCTTGTGCTATCAGCCATACGCTTATCTAAACATGTTCCCGCAATGCAGGTACTGTGTTTCTGTCTTTGCTTCTGATGCCACTGGTGAGGCAGAGTTTGTCCTCTTTGACAAGGTGGCGGCTGGAGTGGTAGGAAAACCGCTCATCACCTTGATGTATCAGCGGTACCCAGGGCATCGCACGCTTCAAGACTTAGCCTATGCTGCTAGATCTGACATGACTACTCCTCCAGAGATAGCTCGTCTGGTTGGTCAGAAGTACAAGCTGCTGGTTGCTATATCAAAGAAAAGTTTTTCCGCGACCAGCACAGCAATATCCTTCCAAGTCAATAGGATAATAGAAACGTTCAGACCTGAGCTTCCACCCACTGTCCCTGCTGTTGTCTCTGGATTCAGCGGAGCATCGTCATCTGCCCAGGGTTTAGACACGCCTTTGTCTACTCGTGGGGCATCCATGGTTCTTATGCCAAGCACACCTTCAAGCCTGGGTTTCCAGTTTCAACGACCCCTTCCTGGCCTGCAATCACCCGTGCTTCAGGTGCGTTTCAGAGGTCACTGACATGATATATATTACGCGCCTCTATTGCATCTCCTATGGTTCTTTCTCCTTTCGTTTGAATATTGGTCTTTCGTTTTCAGCCACACACGCCTGCTTCCTATGCCAACAAAGTTGCTGCTTCGCCTCAGGGGTCGAGGTGCTATAGTTTGGAATTTTACTAGCACCTACAGCTGCCCTTGCTTCTTTGTTATCTTTTCTTACATTGCTTGCTTCTTATCCCAGCTCATCTGCCCCTATGCGTGGTGCGAGGCGCTCTCTTTTTGGCCTTTCTTTCATAGACAAAGAGGTGACTCCACTCCAGGGTGCTCTTCTAGCTGAGAAGGTACACCCTGTCTTCTGTGTGTTAGGAGTCTTCTGATTCACTCTTCTAAATGTGTTTTAACGTGTTCCTATGTCGATTGGTTTAGCCTACACCTAAAGAGCTAGCTACTGTTGTCCAGTGCATGCCGGAGGATAAGGTGGATGAGGTAGCCACAGAGGTCGGAGGTAAAGAGGTCGGTGAACTGACCGTGAAGGAAAAGGTCGACGAGGCTGCTGCAGAAGGAAAGGCTACTGTGCCTATAGCTCCAAAGATAAAGAGGTACTTACCAGTGTGTCCACAGCAGTCTCTTTGAGGTCGTTTAGTCCATGTTCCTTTGAATCTTTCTAGGTTCAGGTTCGGAGAGGGCTCCTTTCAGTCACTGCTGCACAGTTCCCTTTGTTAGAGTGTTAGTCAGTGTTACCGTCGGTCCCCCCCTGCATAAACTGTGTTGTTAATTTACTAGCGTGTATGTCTCCTGCGGATATATTTCTCCTTCATTTTCTGGATAGTTATCTTCGGTCAGTTCTTCTCTGAGATGTGTCCCTCTATCCGCTGTTTCTTTTCCGGTAGAAATGTCGCTGCTACAAAGGCTGCTAAGGATGCGAAGAAGCAGAAGGCGTGAATCATCTGACGCCTTCATGGTCGTACTTACTATATAAGGTACATCCCCTTTTCATTTACTCATGTACAAGCCTCTCTTCCTGGCTGCCCATAATGATTTGTCGCTGCTTTTTGCAGGTTCTTATGTACATATACTTATGATCCTCCTAGGCGGTGCTTGCGAGCTATGCTCCCAACGCGATATAGACCGCCCGCCATGCGTCTTAGTACCTATAGGTTTGACGTCTGTTGATGCACGAAGGGTTTTCTTTGGTGTATCGTTAGCCAGTGGGACAGCACAGTGACATCGGGCTTGTTGTTCCTCTTTTGCTAAACTATCCCCCTAATATAACTACTGCCTAAGTATCTGGTCGTATTATTTTGTATGACACACACAGTCACCTGCGTGTGACCCTCCTACTGTGTCTCCAACTGCTCGCTGAGCTTGTCACACTAAGCTATGGTTTCGGCAGTGCACTGAACTTTACTTGCATGTGTGTGATTACTCTCTTCTGTTCAGACGTAGTTTGCTGTCATGGATTTACTTGGATGTTTCCCTTGTGTTTGCGCTTTCCCCCTGTGTAGTTCAAGCGGAAACAATGAAATGGGTCTCCTTCCAATCGGCAAAGAAAGCCAAAACTTTTGGAGAAGAAGCAACCAGCTTAGGTCAGGGGAAAAGAGGAGATATAGGCAGGAAACCGGTGCAGGCCTGGGCTACAACGAAATGGACCTGGACACGGTATATTGGCTCGTGAGTGTATGTGAATCCTTACTCACAGGCCCAGTCTAAAGGTCCAAATTCTATGTTCAACCTCATAGGTAATATGACAATTAACCTTCTCATTGTAATTCTATCTTATGGAAACAAAAAAAAGCACAAATCCGCTATTTGCGCCAGTGGCGCAACGGGTCATCTAGTGCTACCAAAGCTTTGCACCGTGGCCTGGCAACATCGGTGGCCCTTACTTTTCACCAGATGACCTACCATAGTACAACATGGCACCTATTAATGTTGTTTAAAATGTAAAAATGCAGAAAAAAGATGACATCGAAGATATAATGACCCAATGTACACGAAGTTTAAAACAGATTTTTGTTATCAAGAAATGAACGCGCAAAGCGTAGACTCAGAAAGCCGAAAACACTTTCACAGTGGGTTGGGAGATGGGAAAAGGGCGTTGTCGTGTATGTGTGGGTTCGAGTGAAATTCATCCGTATTTCATGGTGTGATTCTCCTATAAGTCAAACAACTTACAAAAAAACAGTCTAAAATATGGGCTCTCCAAGTTCTCTTTCAAAATCCTTGTCACCATGTGTCTATATCGAACCTAACTCCAAAACATTTGCGGATGGCCAATGCCTCACATTGTGTCTTTGTCAGACAAATCATGCATTTTACCTGGAAGAAACACAGAATGGGTGGCTCAGGTCATCTCCAGCGGGGATGCTCATTTGCCCCGGACCGGTCCGTTTTGAGCAGCCTGGGCCGAAACCAGCCCCCAACGGCGCTGCTCATACGGACCGCGGTCCGTTTTTGTCCCCGGATGCTCAAATCCTGACCAAATTTGGTCTAGATTTGAGCAGCCCCTCGGACAACAAAGTGTCCTGTGGACACACTCCTCTGGCCCGCAGAGAACACCCCCTCCTCCCCCCCCGCGCCGCCCCCGACCCACCTCGCCGCCGCCAGCTCGCCGATTTGGCGACCACCACCACCGTTCGACCCCCCGCCGGCGACGGCCACCTCCCCCTCACCTCTCTCCCACGCTGCCACGCCGCCGCCTGTCCCGCAGGAGGTTCGCCGGCCTGCCTACTGCCCGGTCCACCTCCCCCCGCCTCCACGGGCGCACACAAGGTGTTCGTCCGTGTGCCTGCCCCGACCTCGGCCCGAAAAATGGCGGACAGCGGCGACGAGTTCTTCTTCAACAACGTGATCATGTACTCGTCCTCGTCGGAGTCCGATTCCGAGGACGAGAGCGACATCCTCGTTGCCACTCTCGTGGTCAATGACCACATCACTAGGATGCGGCCGGTGTTCAGAGGGTCCATTTCCGGTCGTGCGCCGGGCTTGGAAAGGGGCAGAGCGGCCGGCCATATGCAGTTGTGGAATGACTACTTCCACCCAACCAATCCGGTGTACACGGCCAAGCTATTCCGGCGCCGTTTTCGGATGAAAAGGGACTTGTTCAACCGCATCCGACTCGGTGTCCTCGACTACAATGATTGGTTCAAGTGCAAGCCCGATGCCACCGGTAAGCTTGGCTTCACTTCTTATCAAAAATGCACCGCGGCAATTCGGATGTTTGCATATGGAGTAGCTGGTGATCTGGTTGATGAATACTTGCGTATGAGTGACTCCATGTGCCTGCAAGCTATGTACAAGTTTTGTGAAGCTATGGTTCAGGTCTTCGGCCCGGAGTACTTGAGGGAACCGACTGTTGCCGACACTCAGCGGCTGTTGTCGATCAACGAGAGCAGAGGGTGGCCTGGGATGCTTGGAAGCATCGATTGTATGCACTGGGAGTGGAAGAACTGCCCATTTAGTTGGCAGGGGCAGTACAAGAGACATGTTGGTGAGTGCACTGTTATTCTCGAGGCAATTGTTTCGTATGATCTGTGGATTTGGCACTCGTTCTTCGGCATGGCAGATTCACACAATGATATCAACGTGCTCCAGCGCTCTCCGGTGTTTGGCAGACTTGCCGTAGGCAACTCCCCCGAGGTGAGCTATGATATCAATGGCCACCACTACACAAAGGGATACTACCTAGCAGATGGTATCTATCCCCAGTGGGCTACCTTTGTGAATACCATCTCCAATCCTCAAGATGAGATGAGGAAGCGATTTGCCCAAGAGCAGGAGAGTGCCCGAAAGGATGTGGAGCGTGCTTTTGGTGCGCTTCAATCTTGATGGGCTATTGTTCGCCACCCTGCTAGAACATGGAGTCCGGAGATTATGTGGTCGGTGATGACTGCTTGTGTGATCATGCACAACATGATCATAGAGGATGAACGCGATGACAGCGTCTACGACGAGAACTGGTTGTTTCAGGGTGAGAACGTGGAGCCCCAGCCAGGAGTGGCAACATTTGAGAATTTCATCGACTTTCAGTACGAGTTGCGTGATCAGGACACCCACCGCACACTTCGGGATGATTGGTGTAACACATCTGGAACTTCGTAGGGAATCAATGGATTTTTTTGTAATTTTAATTAAGACTTATTTATCTTCTTATTGAACGGTCAAATTTGTAATAAATAACTCGTATTTTATTTAGTATTGTGTTTGTTTTTAGTCTCAAAGTAGCATTGAGAAAAAAAACTTAGGAAAAATGGGTCCGGGCCACTAAATGAGCAGCCCCGCTGGGTGCAGCGCCCAAATCCACGCGGACAACGGCTCAGACGGTTGTTCAAATAGACAAAATCGCACCAATTTGGTCCGCAAATGAGCAGCCCGTTGGAGATGACCTCACATTCCGCATAGATGCTGACTCGGCACGACAGGATCTTCTGCAAAGAACGTGTACTACTACCCATCAATACCCACCTGACCCATAGAGCCAATCGCCACAGGACTGGCTGCAGAGTAAACAGCACGCATAGCAATCCCAGGCGGAAAATAAAAACAATTTTTTGGATAGTTTAAAATAGGAGGGTTATATCACCCGTGACGTCACGACCTGCCTCATGCGGTTCGTGCTCCCTCTCGCGGTTTCCACCGCGGCCGCTTTCCGTCTCTGCTCCCACCTGTTATTTCGTCTTTTCTAATCTTCAATAAGAAAAACTGCGGCGGCTGGCCACACCGGCAGAAATCGGACTCTCCCCGAACCCGATCCCCCGAGCTTCCCCCACCTGATTCCGCCACACCATTTCTCGACGAGGTACGGATCGGCGCCGCCGAGTTTTTCTCCTTTTCCTTAGGGGATTTTGGGGTGGGATTGCTCCCCCCGTGTTGTGGACGGTCGGGGATAGGCAGCTGTTGGCTGTCGCCGCCGAGTTACTCCGTTCGTTGCTCGTGGTCTTTTTAGGGTTCGCGTGGGATTCAGATTTCCGTGTCTTCCACAGTAGTTGCGCGATTGGCGTCCATGTGTTGATTGGTGGGTTAAAACGGGTATATTGATTTTTTTAACTATAATGCCTGTAATCTTAGCTCGGTTAGCGTTTGTAATGTACTAGGAAAAAGGTCGTTGCTTCGGAATTTATTCGAAATTGTTGAAATCCTGTAATGTGCTACGATGTTCTCATTGTACGTTACAGGAGTATATGACAAATGTTAGAAGACTATAATTATCTTGAAAATTTAGAATTGGGATGACCTTGATAATTTTTATCAGCTGTTGCTCACTACACTGTGATCATAGTCATAAGAATTATCTTCATTAGTTAACTAGCTTCCTCATTTTTAGATTTTGACCATATGCAAAAACTGCGCAGGTTCAGGTTGTTGAGATTCCTTTTTTGATGGTACAAAGCAAAGAGCTGTTGTAAGTTCACAAGGGTGACATAATTGTGTTTAGTGAGCATGGACCATCTAGCAATCTTTGCGTCGGAGCTAGGCGATGTGTCGGATTTTGAGGTTGATGGCATGCAGAACCTCAATGAGAATGATGTCAGTGATGAGGAGATTGACGCCGAGGAGCTGGCCCGGCGAATGTGGAAAGACAAGATCAGGCTCAAGAGGATCCAGGAGAGGCAGCAGAAGCTTGCTTTGCAGCAGGCACAACTGGAGAAGTCCAAGCCGAAGAAGATGTCTGATCAGGCCCTACGCAAGAGGATGGCAAGAGTGCAGGATGGGATTTTGAAGTACATGCTCAAGTTGATGGAAGTATGCAATGCACGGGGGTTTGTCTACGGGATTATTCCTGATCAAGGGAAGCCTGTCAGTGGAGCATCAGATAATATTAGAGCTTGGTGGAAGGAGAAGGTGAAGTTTGATAAGAATGGGCCAGCAGCAATTGCAAAATATGAGGTTGAGAACTCTGTGTTGGTTAATGCGAAGAGCATTGGAACCATGAACCAGCATAGCTTGATGGATCTCCAAGACGCCACGCTGGGCTCATTGCTTTCAGCGTTGATGCAGCACTGCAGCCCTCAGCAGCGCAAGTACCCACTGGATAAGGGTATTCCACCCCCGTGGTGGCCTTTGGGGAATGAGCAGTGGTGGATTGATTTAGGCCTTCCGATGGGTAAAATGCCTCCATACAAAAAACCACATAATCTTAAGAAGGTTTGGAAAGTTGGTGTGCTGACGGCTGTGATCAAACACATGGCACCAAACTTTGATAAGCTCAGAAATCATGTAAGAAAATCGAAGTGCTTGCAGGACAAAATGACTGCAAAAGAGAGCTTGATTTGGCTGGGTGTTCTGCAGAGAGAGGAGAACTATGTTCACAGCATTGACAGTGGTGTATCAGAGATTACTAACAATTGTGATCTAGGGCACAAAAATGAAAACCCATATAACAGCTGTGATGAGTATGATGTCGACTGCACGGAGGAGCCTCCTCTTTTGTCTATAACATACAAAGAAGACATGGCAGCTCATCAGCCAGCTGTGCAGATCAGAGAAGACAATGCCTCAAGTAGAGGGAGCATAAGACTTCATGCTGAACATTCTACTCAAACGCCTCCTTGTAATAAGGAAACTAAAGAACCACGAAAGAGAAAAAGACATACTGGAGAGTCTCATGTTGATGAGGCTGAGGTTGAAGGAACACAAAGAAATGATAATCCACCAAATGTTTTGATCGATGCTATTCCTGATAGGAACAGGAACCAGATGGAGGTGCAGTGTGTGGCAAACCAGCTGAAAAGCTTCAACCATGTCAGTGCAGGTGGAGCTTTACAATATCATGGAGATGCTCAAGGGAACTTCATATCTCCTGCTGTGGTTAATAACTATAGCCAGGCTGTGACTGTAACTCCTTCAAGCATTTATATGGGAGATCAGCCTTTAGCTTGTGAAAGTAGCGATTACACAAATTCGTGGTCTGGAAATACTTTTCAACCGAATGTTGGTCCTGGATCTATTGGTTTTAGTTCTTCACTTGATTACCAGTCTTTTGCTGCAAAACAGCCACTACCGATATCTGTGGATAATCATGTGCCTGGCATGGGAACAGAAGCTTTGGTTGAGCACAGTTCTTACAATCATCATATGGCAAGTAGCGGGAATTCAACGTCTCTTGCTGGTGACACAGATCAGATCATTAGTGATGCTTTATACATCGACCCTGATGATAATTTCATAGGCAGTTCTTTTGACGGGATGCCTTTAGACTTCATTGGCATTAATAGTCCAATACCTGACCTTGATGAATTGCTGGATGACGATGATTTAATGCAATACCTCGGGACATAGCATAGGTAATCCCTGATCTTATCTAGCTATTTTTTTCTCACATAGATGTACCTTTTGCTAATATACTACGTATTACAATGTATGTTATAATGCTTGCACTATCTCCTCTATGAGCAATTATATGTAGTTAGGATCTCAATATACAGACATGTGAGAGGTGGGGTTAGTTTAAGAGCAAATTAGGTCATCTGTATGAAAAGGATGCCAGGAAAAATTGCGATTTTCTGGTGAATTCGCAAGTAACTGAGCTCAGTTGTGGAGTGTTACTCCTGCCACAGTGGAAGCAGTACTGTCCCCGCTGCTACTTTCTTAGTGTCTCTGTTTTTTTTTCTGTTTCGAAAAACAGCCACCTTTGAAAACTCTGTGCAAGTCTTGTTGTCAGTTCTGATCCTGCCGAAATTACTTTCACCTCTCTTGTTAATGTGTGCTCATTCTGTTGATTTGCAGCTCTCGGTAGTTATCACCGCGAAGAGGCGCATTTGCAGCCTGCAAACAGCAGTTCCATGACATGCTGATGCGATGCTAATCCTGCTACAGCTAGAAAAAAAATCCGTCTCTGGTTTGTAATTTGTAGGGTGCTCTCTTGACTTGTGCTGGATATGATTAGCCTGTAAAAACTTGGTAGTAGAGGCGTGCACAGCACAGCTAGGTGGAAAATTCCGCGTCTGATGACGAGAATCGAGATTTCTTGTTCTTGTGTTTGCGGGGGTGTTTGTTTGGGCTTTCCTTGGCCTTTCACCGGAAAAAGCACGTGGAACGAACCAAACAGGGTGCGTTGGCTTTGGGCTTTGTCGAAGCCACCAAGGGAAACATGCATGCAAATGCCATTCGGAGGCTCAGACCATCGAACCTGAAAGTCATTTTTCTCTCGTATCCTCTTCCGCGCGTGACCCGACCTGGATCTCCTCTGAACACGGCCGCTAGCTTGAGTCTCGCTGGCCGGCCGCCCCCGCCGCCGAATATCTCCCAGCCACCGGACCTATTCCCTGCCGCCAAAGCTGCTCCCCAACGTCCTCGCCTGAACCCCGTCGCCACCAGATCTCGATTCCCGCCGGACGTCTCCCAGCTACTGGACCTCAGCCGCGGTAGGGAGATCCCGATTCCCGCCGCCGATTCTCGGTGGACACGTCCGCCACAGCGATGGCGGTGGAGCTTGCCCGTGATGTTGTTGCGGTGGAGGCCGGTGCCCAAGTCATTCTCGTGTCGGACGCTCCAGCAGATCTCGATGACATCCACGCGACGGGCCACCGGTGCCAGCAACAGGAGTCGTCGTTGTCGTACGTGAGTCCGCTCCTGGATCGCCAACGCAGGGCTGTCGCCACAACGTCCCGATCGGTGTTTTGATGTCCTGATAGATGCAATGGGCACCTAGACAAGCGTGATGCGTGCCTGTGTGTGCTCTTCGCCTGTGTAGCGTGCCCATCCAGTAAATGCATAGGATTATTGATTGGTTTTTTTTTCATTGAGGTTGAATAAGATTCTGATGGGTCGAAAATGTTCAGAGTCGGGGCATTTCCGACGGTACACAATTGTAACGCAAACGTCAATATTATAAAATCAGGGGGATCAGATGTCTAACCGGTCATTTACAAATTTATTGATTATGTATGAGCACATATCTTGTTGATGTAATGAAAATCAACAATAATACACATTTTTACGAGCTTGGGGCATTTCGGACAATTTATAAGTTCACAGTTAGACAGAGAGCTAAATTGGCAAACAGGGCAACTCGGAACAGCTGCTTTCCCTGCGCAACAGCTTTCTCTGCACAACACCACAACCAGCCCAAACAAACACACCTAGATGCATCATGCATGTCCAGCTGTTCAAATAAGATCGTTGTACCCAGTTCAGACATGATAATACCGCAGAAAGTCACGTTGATGCATGCACGATGCGGCATCCTGAACGTTGCTGGTAAAAACCTGCATAGCTGCAGTTCGCTACACAGTTTCCTTTTCTTCTTTGCGGGCAGGAGTGAGAAAAGGGTAAAGCCGGGTACGACCATTAGAGCAACTCTAGGGGCGCCTCAAAACCCTAAGCTAAAAACCAAGTTTTCAGGTCTCTTGAAGAACTCCTAGCTCGTAGCAGACCCCGTAAATAGAACTGAGAAATTCGATTCATTGTCATTGATAGCAGGACATCCGTGCGCGAAAGTTTGCATACATAGATAACTTCTGCGGCCGAACTACGACGAACCTACGCACTACGACGAACCTAGGGACTACGGCGAGCGCCTAGAAGTATGCGACCTCCGGAGGATGTCGATGGACTCCTTGGCGTTGTCCTCCGCCACCTTCTTCCAGTACGCCGCGCGCTCCATGTGGGCGGCGTCCGCGGCAAGGCCCGCCTGGAAGAGCTCCGTGTCCGCCTGGCGCAACTGCTGGAGTTGCTTCTCCTCCGTCGCCGTCTGGACGCAAAGGAGCGCCATCATCGCATCCACCTGCTCGTCGGGGACGAAGTCGTCCTGCGAGACGGTGGAGGCGAAGGCCTCTGGGTCGTGCCCTTGCGGAGGGGGCTTACGGATGACGAGGGAGCTGTTGCAAGGGCCGCCTATAGAAGCTCTTAGTCCGCCTGTGGAGCTCCCTTCGCCGCCGTTGAAGCTCCCACGGCGCATCCTGTCGTACTCCTCCACAACAACCTCTCCGGATGGGCGCCCCGGCGCGGACGAACCTCCACGCACCCCGCTTGCGGCCGGCATCGGAACGAACGAGCCGCTTGAGCTCAGGGTCATCCCCGGTGCCACCGCGGCCTGTCCCGGACCCGTCTGAGCTAGGGTTGCGTGCCATTGTACGGGGCTTTGCTAGATCTGTCGCCGGCGCGTGGTTATTGCTCGCCGGAGTTGGGGATTCACGGGGGCAATTTGTCATCGGCGGCGCTAGGTTTTCGGTCTTGACCCGAAAAAGGCTCGCGCGGCCGAATAAATATAGTCTAGGAGGGGGGATTCGGGGGGGGGGGGCGGGGGGGGGGGGGGGGGGGGTTGTAAGATGTTTTCAGGTCGGGCCGAGTTTTCAGTCTCTGATAGCGCATGAAAACTGAGCTCAACCCCTAAAAAGTCCGGAACTGCTAGAGATGCTCTTAGCTAAAGGAATGTTCTTGAATTGAAAATAATCTCGATGTCGGTCGTCGCGATTACAAAGCGGCTTGCCGTCTTTTCAGGCGTTTTTTTAGGGATTTAGCGTGAGTGCTTTGACTCTTTGAGGTTGAGTGGCCAAGACCATATCTTAAGGCTGCTTAGCCAAGACCATATCCTATGCACATGGGTTTGATCCATAGGATATGAAAAGTGCAGGATTAGAAAACCCATAGGATTGAATGTCATGTCTAGTAGAATCCTACGGGAAGAGCAACTGTGTTTGATGACAAAGGAAAAGTAAAGGAATTGTAAAAAGAGGTTGGAGTGAATGTTAGAATTCCTATAGGATGTAGTGCAATGATTCCTATGGGAAAAATTCCTGTAGGAACTAATCCTATAAATCAAACGATATAAATAGGAAAAAATCCTATAGGATAAAATCCTTCAAAAATCATATGAACTTCCTTTAAATCAAAGGAGCTCTGACAGACTCTTTTGTTCATAGGATAGGAAAAATATAGGAATGAGAATCCTATAGGATTGGGATGGCATGTCAACTTGAATCCTATGGGAAGTGTGATTCTCTTTGATTGTATAAAGGAATTTTTTCATGAGGTTGGACCTTATGTTAGTTTCCTATAGGGTTTGCACTACAAAATTAATATTCCCATAGGATGCAATCCTATGATCGAACAAGCTCTAAAGGAAAACTTCCTATAGTATTCTATCCTACAAAAATCCTATGATGTTCCTTTAAATCAAAGGGACTCAAAGCTGCATGCAAATAAACCGGCATACATTTGTGTTAACGGGTTTTCCTCAACTCACATACCCGGATTCGTCTGCAGGCCAAGGGATCAAGCCCAGTTTTTTTTGCTATTTACGTATACAGTGTTGTATTTCTTGGTATTATAGTATATACAGGTGCAAATACATGTATTTTCTCCTACTAGTGCCTTTCTCTGTCTTGAGTATGTTGTACTTCTCAACCCCCTCCCCCTCCCCTTTATGTGTGTTAAGTATGTTGTATGAATTCAGATTGGTGGTTGCTTTATTTATAAACCGGGCGAAAAGTCTTTTTTGTTAAAAAAAGACTATCTTTAGCGAGCAATTCTTTTCTGCTAAGGAATCACAAGAAAACTTTTATCTTAATCGATACCTTCAGCTGCCAAAGATATTTGCAAAGGTATCGAGTATGACCATTATTTAAATCTTGTAGTACATAGATTTTTAGAGTGAACCCACCAGACCTAGTGAGCTTCCAAATCAAAGTGTGAGGCGTATCCAAAAGCTGAATATCAATCAATATACTTTAGAATGGACAAACATATACCACATCGATTCACACAGGTCTACTGGATTCTAATTAATGAACATATAAGTTTACCAGATCGATTCACGTACTCCCTCCGATCCATATTAATAGGTGCTCAAGTGGATGTATTTAGACATGTTTTATTGCTAGATACATCCACTTTAGCACCTATTAATATGGATCGGAGGGAGTATATCATCTTCTTAACTAGAGTTCGTCTTGGATCAGATGGAGGTGCTGTTGGGGATGCCCTTGCCGGTGACACCGGGCTGCGAGAACGGCTTCATGAGCTGGTAGGGCAGTATGCCGGCACCGCACCGGTTCTTGAGCTTCCTGTCCTTGTTCCTGCTGTCAATGATCCCCTCCACCTCCTTGAGCCGCTCGTTGAAAGTCAGGTATGCCGCCTGCACCGCAGTGTCATCTCCCCACGGCGCGGTTTCCATCCCTCCGAGGTACTCTTCGTCGGGGGAGTGGCTGGACAGCACGTCCAGCACCGCCATGACCAGCGTCGCCTGCACCTGCGAGGGGAAGCACTCTCGCAGTGCCTGGTCCGGATTGTCCAGGAACTTCTCGAATGCCGCGGCGTCCACGGGCTGCTCCACCGGCATGTTGGTGCGCGCGATGGAGGGGCGGTTCGGAAAGTACCCTCCGAAGTCGTACTGCCCGAAGTTGACGGCCGCGTGGTGCGCCGCCGCGACCCAGATGATGGTGGTGAGCGTCTGCGCGAGACTCTCCGGCGTGTCCATCTCTGGCCACCACGGCGCGTCCTTCTTGTCGCCGTGGCCCACGGTGCGCACCTCATGCCAGAACGCCTGCAGCTCCGCATCGGCGGCCACGCTGCCGGCGTCAGGGTAGTACCTGGACACGTACGCCTGCACCCACCCCTTGATGGCGTCCCAGATGAGGAGCCCGTCGTTGGCGAATGGGTAGTCCTTGACAGCGAGCTTGAGGCCATGCTGTGCAGTGGGGTCCTCCTCTGCCATGCCCCTGCGGACGAGGTCGGCGGGGAGAGCCTCCATGTCGAAGCGCCAGAGCTTGTCGTACGCTACGGAGCTGAGCTCCATGGCGTATTTCTGCGGGGAGAAGGTGAGCTCGATGATGCCACCTCCGTTGATGAGCGCGGAGCGAGCGAGCGCGTTGATCCGCATGGTGTAGCGGAAGTGCGGGTGCAGCAGCTGGTAGATGGGGTGCATCTCGCTGAGTTGCCGGTTGGCCGCGATGATGTAGGGCTCAACGGCGCAGTGCGTGCGCAGCCAGTGGGTGATGAGCTCGTGGTGGCCGGCGTCGTGCGCGCGGACGTGGGCCTTGGCCATCCGCCAGAGCCAGGACTTGGTGGTGTCCGTGGACGGGGTGAACACCTGCCTCCACTGCGGCATCGACGGGGACGCCGGGCGGGTGAGCTCGATCGCGAGCAGGCGCAGCGTGCCGTCGTCACAGAGGAAGAAGAGCGTGCGGGAGGCGTACATGGTGGTGTGCTCCAGGGCACGGATCTTGTGCACGTAGGGAAGGAACAGGTCGTGGAAGTCCAGCATGAACAGCCTCTTGTTCTTGACCGCCTCGTCCACCGTCATCACCCGGCACATCTGCGCCTCCAGCAGCTCGGCGGTGATCGCCGACTCCGCCGGCCCGTACACCGCCGGGTCCAGCTTACTCTTGAGAGGAAATTCCTTGACGAGCTCGATGGCGTACGGGTTGATGCCGGCCAGCGTCTCCCTCGCAAACTCCTCGTCCCTTAACCACCCGAACTTGTCCTCTGCATTTTGTAAAGAACGCGCGCTTAGAACAGATTTGTGCATGTGCTGATCAGTACTACTACTGTGGTGACCGGGATATACATACTTTGGACATTTGCGGGCATGTCGAAGAGGAGAAGCTTGTCGCCGGGGCCGTCGCGGAGGAGCTCGAGGAGGCGCGGCACGGCGCTGCGGAGGAAGCCAAGGTCTTCGGCGCGCGGAAGCTCTACGCCGTCTTCGAAGAGCTTGTCGATGACGAAGAAGGAGGGGAAGCCCTGGTTGCGGTCGATGAGCGTGGACTGCACTGCCGGAACGGCGGCGTGGAGCACCGACTGAAGCGCCTTCAACGAGAACTGCGCGTTCTTCTCCTCCGAGAACGCCTCGTCCCTCGGCACGTACACGTCGCCATCCTTCGTCTCTGACTCCGGATCTTTGCTGGACCGGGGACGGCCGGTGCGGTTGCGGCGCGGGTAGGGGAACTGCTTGTTGCCGCCGAGGACGGGGCGGGCGCTACCGGCGCCGGCGTCAGGGTTGCCGAGATCGTTGTACACGTCGTAGTCGTAGATCCGATCGGTGGCCTGCCTCTTCCCGGTGCCATCGCCGCGCTTCTTCACGAGGTCCTTCTTCCGGTAGCTCTGCAGCCCGGAAGGGGTCTGGCTCGGCAGGTACGGCTGCACCCACGATCGAGATGAATTTTCAGCGTTAGAATATATGTAGTATTGTCGTAGTCGTAGTAGTAGATTAACAACTTGTAATAAGCTTTTTGGGACCCAGTCTCGGTCGGAGTATTCAACTCCACAGAGAGCTGACGCGCAAAAACTTAGATCTCGTGTTCGCTATCTATCGATTTGCCTTCATTAAACTTTCCAAAAGCGACTTGACTTAATTAGAGGTTCCTTACCTTAGCGAAGAAGACGCGCTTGGCGTCGCCGGACTTGGGCTCCAGCCAGGAGTTGCACCGGATGACGAGCGGCGCCGAGTTGCCGGCCGTGACGACCTTCAAGTCTTCGAGGAGCATCTCCGTGCCGTGCTCGTTACCGACGAGCACGGCCCCGACCGTGCCGAAGCCCGCCGGCACGTTGAAGTCTGCCTCGTAGGTGACGATGTCGGGCTCGTCGTCGGCAACCTTGCGGGCGTAGCTCTTGATCGTCTGTTTCTCCTTCCCCGTCTCTGCATTCACATTAATTTGTACAGTGTACTGCGGTCAATATTTGTGGAAACTCCAACACCTTGCGGACGCAGGTACATATATATGCTCGAGGTTTGACAAACCAAATATATACACAAAGCCATGCAAAAGTATACTCCTCCATGCATGGATGTGAACAGTAGTACTGTATGCTTACTGGCGTCAAGCTCGGCGCTGACGAGCTGGAGCTCGAGCGACCTGCCGACAAGGTCCTTGATGTCATCGAGCGTCCTGGACGGCCTCAGACCATCGAGGAATCCGCCGACGGTGACCTTGACCCTCGCCACTGCCTTCACGCGCGCCGAAGCGCCACCGTTGTTCCCCATGGCAGAGCTGCTGCTGGCTGCTCGGCACCGCCTTATCGGACGGCCCAACGGAGGAAGTCGTGGGCGACGACGCACAGCGAAGGATCTGCCGCCGCGTTCTGCCGGAGGAGAGCGACGACGGCGGGAGGCTACTGCTGCTGCTGAAGGTGGAGGAGGAGGACGGGAGGATGCGACGAGGACTCACGCTGGTTTGGTGGTGGTGGCTCTGGAGGCTGGATGATGGTTTGAGATGAGGAAGCGACATGGTTTTATAGCTTGAAATGGATATCTATGTAGGTACGAACTCCCCCGGCGCGTCTAATAAATTCGGAGGGGAGGCTTACGTGTGCGTGTGCTTCTACGGCGCGGAGGGGAGGCTACAAGTTCTCCGATCGCTTCGTTTCCTGGTCGAAAATGGACATACGTGGATCGGCGGATGCATGTTACTATCGCGTATGACTAGGTACAAGTTCTAGCCTAGCATGTTTGGAATTTGCCACACGCTTTTCCGCAGCAAGTTGGCTTGTCCCAAAAGATGCGACCCAAACGGGGCTTAGAGCATTCAGCCGTCGGGGCCCCGAGACGTTTTTCGGCGGAAAATAGTGGCTCTTGAGGGTTGTCAACGCTATTTTTATTCTGGGGACGACAGTTCCCAGCCATGCTTCCAAGTAACAGGGCAAATTTTATTTTTATTTTTGACAAATGTAAACAAATTTGAACGGAATTTAGACGATTTATATTAATATTGCCGAATATAGACGGATTTACATAGGGGCATTTCGAAAATTAAATTGCTAAAATCTACGCCTATTCCATACCGAGAAGGCGGTAGAACCGCGAGTAGTCGCCGCCGCAGTCGTCGTTGGAGTCGGAGTCGCTCGACGGCTGCTTCTTCGGGGAGACGTAGCTGCATCCCTGGCCGGAGTCGCCGCCACTCCACGGCTTGCTTGGCCCTGGCGCGTCGTCGTCATCCAGCACGATGACGCCGTTCTCCTCGCGGCCGCGACGCCGAGCGACTAACTCCTCCAGGGTACGGTGCTGTTTCACCACCTCAGCGGCGAGATGGCACTACTATGATACCACAATCTCAGCCGGTTCCCGTGCATAGGCTTGCGGCAGTTTTTCTGACCGGTTCGCTGCATAATGTGCTAATAATCAGGCCCATCGGAGCCGGTTCTGCAGACCGTCTGGGATGCACTACCCTTTAGACGATTTTCGAAAACGGCCGCCTCTGAAGGATATTCATCGAAAGCGGCCCAAACAAAAGCCCGTCACTTAGCTTAGAGGCGGATTATTTTAACGAACGACTCTAAGAGATGCAGGACCTCCGTTTTTTCAGACTCTCCTGGTAAGAAACAGAGAACTTGTTTGAATAAAAAACAGACTCGGCATGAGCAGAAGCGTTTTTGATTTCTAACCGGCGGGCAATGCATGGAGCCTCCGAAGAAACTTGGAGGGGATACATTTTAATATTACGGTTATCCCTGAGTCGGTTTGTTTTTTACGCGACTTTGCTTTTATTCGGCAGGGCCAGATTTGTTCGAAAATTCCTGCGATGCTCCGGGTGGGGCAAATAAATGGAAATTTTGTATATATAATTATATTTTAGCAGAAATACATTTCAGTTTGTGATGACTACATTAAAAAAATGACTTGTTAACATGATAGATAACCTAATATATACTACTAGTCGAGATATCTCAGAGGATTGATATGATCACTTCTTGAGAGTCGTCGAAAATACATATGGATGTCACCATTGAACCTTGTGACGCAGAGAATGATGATTGATCCGATCTGAATGCCAGCTTTGCTAGCAAATTCATTTCATATTTCCTTCTCCATGGAAAATCTTCCTATTGCATTTTCATACCATTTTCCAAAGTCACGGGTTTATCGGTTCCATCAATAAACAGAGTCGACTTGGTGAGGGAATGTTGTACTGTTGGTGAAAACCACTTCTAATTTTCTGTAAAATGAAGTAAGAGAATTAGTACTGACGTTTATTGCACATAGGATTCTAATCTTTGAAATATCAGTTGAATTTATTGTAGATTTATTACTTACAAGTGTACTACGCCCAATGTTCTTATCCGTGAGCTTATGGATAATAAGAGAGCCGATTCGTTCATAATGTTCTCTGTCAAAAGTAACAACTCTACCAATTTGTGCAGGAGATAGTGGCAATGCTGGATGTTTTTCCAAAGAATTAAGAATGTCGACACGTCCTATAAATTTCGCGTCGAGCCACCACATCTTCAGTTAATAGCAGTGTTCTAATATATATGAGGTTATAGAGAGTACAAATCAGGTATTAAGATTGTTTATTATTTTACCTTGTATGACTAGGGGATAACGAATCACGTTGACTTGGTCCTCTGCAATGTACATTTACAGTTACTACAATATGTATGCCAACAAATATAATAAACTCCGAAGATAGAGTCGCTACATTTTAATATTAGTATAACCTAACTCATCGACCATAATCTTCATTTTATTGTTGGCGCCAAATATCGTAGCCTTGAAAATTTCATGGTCACCATCCCAATTCAGCACAATCTAATCGTCGTAGTTCAAAAAGTAGTGCTCGATAAGTTCGTCCCACTCTCCACCTGTTATCAGTGTTCTTTTCTCTTCTTTGTTGAGATAAAGTTCATATAGAAAGCCATCTTTAGTCATAACTTTGAACTCACCACCGGTAGTCATTTCATTAAACTGTTCTCTGACATAGCAAAGAACATACTACAACAAATTTTCATGTTAGCAATATTCTTTATCGTAGAAACTTGAACTAAAAGCAAGTACATGGCACGTGTGTTGAACTATTTTTGAATAATGTTGCAATATGAAGGGACATACGCATTTATAAAATTGTATAAAAAAATTGTACATACGCCATGTGATCCACAGAGGCCAAGCTATGTACAAAAAACAAAAAAAATGATTGTTTTATGATCTAGGGACATGAACAAATTAATACAATAGATACATGCACAAATTTACTTGTAATTAATGCATCTTTAAAGACATTTTATTCCAATTAGCAAGACCATGAATGATATAATACTCCCTCCGTCTCAAATTAATTGTCAGAGAGATTGATAAAAGTGGATGTATCTAGACATAATTTAGTGTTAGATACATCCATTTTTTCCATCTTTGTGACAATTAATTTTAGACGGAGGGAGTAAACGCACATATCATGTAATCTCGGAACCCCATATGCATGGTTATCAACAAAAACGGGGTTCGTCTGTTCTTCATTCTGCACCGGCCTTCAGTGTTGAGGCACAATTGGTAACAAGCCTAAAATAATAACACATTGAAATACAATACAAATCGAGCCATACAGATGTAGTGTGAAAAATCCACGTACCATTTCTCGGTGAGGAGAAGGGACGCCGGCCAGGGGCAGATGGGGAGTGCGTCTGTTCATGGAGGTGGAGGGGGACAAAATATGGGGTGGGGGTTGGAGTGCTGGGGGTGGAAGGGGATTGTCGATTCCTTGACTCGGCAGATCTCTCGTTTGGGATACTAGGGTTTGTAGATTAGGAGACGAATACACGCTGGTGATCTCGACGGCTAACAGGGAGCATGGTTTACCCATGTTCGGGGCTCTCGTAGCCGTAAAACCCTTACTCCTGATTGTCTGATCTGTATTATGGCGAGATATTCGAGCTGTTACAATGGCGATGCCATGGTGAAGCGTACGAGGTGTCCCCCATGTATTGTTTAGTCTATCTTTGCGTCTAGTTGTGGCATGTCTCTCGCTTGTCTTTTCTCTCCCCCTCCTGGCTTTATATATGCACACAGGAAGAGTTTACATGAGTCCTAGTAGACTACGTATAGGAGTTCTTGTCTTGTGCATCAAGAAATCGAGTATGACTTCTTGGATCCGGATGGGCCTTCGAGTGGGCTCCCCATAGCGAAGCAGCCGGTAGGCTCAAGTAGGGGACATGGAGAGTGTCCCCACGTCAGGGATGATGGGCGCGAGGGTTAGATGCAGAGAGCTTGGATAGGCTGAGCAGTCTAGGGGTGGGGTAGAGCACGCCAGAGCTCCAGCGCTCGGGTGTGGGGGCCGTGCTACGACTGTGGGGAGGGGGTGGGGAGAGGTTGTCGGTGGAGGTGGATGAGCTTAGGGTGGAAATTAGAAATGTGTGAATGTCGAATTCGAGTGGGAATACAAATTGTGGTTAAAAAATGGCCGGGAATAAAATTCCCCTGCCAAAACGAAAATAGTTGGACCATCCGAGCAAAACTTCGAACGACCCACACCTACGCGACCCGTGGATTAAGCCAATTTTTGTCCAGATTGGAAACTTGGAAAATACCAAAGACCATATTAAACTAGGATATGAGTAGAGATTAACATAAACTATATCATAAATTTTACTAAACTTGAACTTATACCAAAGTAAAGGCAAGTACTTTCATTGATAAATCGAGCACTCTAGATTATGAGTAGAAAATTACAAACTATCGAACATAACTTAGATCAAACTAAGCGTAATCTTTGTTCGTCTAGTCGGCGACGGTCAGGACGTCCTCCACGGACCTACGCAAGGCGGTGATACGTCATAAACGTATCCTCAATTTCTGATGTTCTATGTTGTTTTCCACATGTTTGCTATACTCTTTATGTCATTTTTATCGATTTTCCGGACTAACCTATTGACAAGATGCCACAAAGCGAGTTCCATGTTTTCTGTTTTTTTAGCTTCAGAAAAGTTGTTCTGGAAATATTCTCGGAATTAGAAAATTCAAAGTCCAGAGGTCCTAGAATTCCCAAAGCTTCCACGGAGTCCCGAAGAGACCCGGAGGAGGGCCACAGGGGGGCCACACCATAGGGCGGGTGGTGTGGGGCCCCTGATACGTCCATTTTGCATCACCGTTTTATATTGTTATTTTCTGTTATTCATCGATATATTTCATGTCATGATGCACCACTTATGTTATTTTATCTTATTTTGCATATTTCATAATTTTTAAAGAATAAACACCGGGACCAGATATCTGATGGAAAAAGCACCGTCAGGATAGCCTATTTCAGAAGATCAGAAGAAGAGGGGGGACACCGGAGATGTCTTAGAAGTCCAGATGAGAGAGCCATCCACGAGGAGAGCTAGAGGGGGGCCACCAGGGGCCCACACCATGGGGTGGCGCCCCCCTTGACCGCGCCGCCAGGTGGTGTGGCCACCCTGGCCCACCTCTGGTCGACCTCTTTCGCGTACTTGACCCCAGGGAACCCTAAGCCCCATACTATCATTGAAGATTTATTCCGCCGCCGTCTTGGGGTGGAAAACACCCGAGAGAGAAAATCTCTCTGGCAGGGAGAAATCAGCTAGGAAAATTCCTCTCCGGAGAGGGGAAATCATCGCCCTCTTCACCGTCATCGCTCCGGGCATCATCAAGATCGTCATTTTCATCATTATCACCACCAGCACCATCACCCTCATCATCCACCGTCATCCCTCTATAACAATTAGGGGCCTCTATCGTTCTTTTACATTAAATCTCTCTCCCGGTGTGATTATTTGTTAGTAGTTGATGCGTGTGAGATTTACGGTGTTAGCACTTTATGACCAGATTGTTATTATCCATTATATCACCTCTGATTATGATCCATATGATGTCTTGTGAGTAGTTCGTTTAGTTCTTGAGGACATGGGAGAAGTCATGATGTTAGTAGTGGAGTTATGTTGAAGTAATATCTCGTGGTTCGGTATTTAAGTTGTGGTGCTATTCTTCGAGTGGTGTCATGTGAACGTCGACTACATGATACTTCACCATTATGGGCCTAGGAGGATGCATTGTGTATTTGGCTACTAATTATGGGGTTGCCGGAGTGACAGAAACCTAAACCCTTGTTAGGAAACCAATGCATGAGGGAGCGTAGAATCCCGGAGTTTTAAGGTTGTGTTTATATTTATCTTAATTACTTTCTTGTATTTGCGGATGCTTACGAGGGGTATTATCACAAGTATGTATTAGTCTTAGTTGGGCGATGCATTAGCATAGGTTCACCCACACAACACTTCACGAACCAATGGATATTAATCAACCGTAACGAAGCGAAAGCACTTGACGAGATTCCCATGTGTCCTCGAGAACGTTTGGTAGTCATAAGTAATATAACCCTATTTGTCATTTGCTCTCAAAAGGATTGGGCCACTCGCTGCAACATTATTTACTACACTTTTATTTATCTGCTATATCAAAAACCTCCAAAAAACCCGTTTGCTAGTGTTTACAATGACAGAAACGTGACGGATGGAGGATGTGTTGTTTCCATTAGGGAGAAAACAACGTTGTTTACCTAGTTTACATTGTTTATATTAAACACTTTTCTTACAGCGATAATCTGTTGCTAGCAACTTAATACCCAACGTTTGTTCGGATGATATTCGGAGGGTGGATTATTAGACATAGATGCAGTTGGATGACGGTCTATATATTTTGTTGTAATGCCTGCATGAATCACATAGTAATCTTTATGTCTTGCATATGCACTACGGTGCATCCTTCATTTCTGTCAATTGCCCAACTATAATTTGTTCACCACACATGTTTTTATCTTCTATGGAGAGACACCACTAGTGAACTGCGGACCCCGGTCCTTTTTCCTCATACTGATAAAACACCTACTGCTTTCATATTGTTACTACTGCTTTCATACTGTTTTCCTTCCGATTTCCACACCATACGTTTAACCTCTTTTGTGTTCACCAAAACCGGTGAGATTGACATCCTCACTGCTACGTTGGGGCAAAGTGATTTGATTGTGTTGTGTAGGTTCCACGTTGCTACTGAACCGGTAGTGCGCCCTACCACCTCAGCTGCATCAACCTTCAGAGATGGCTTGTCCTCCTATTGGTCGATTCAGCCTTGGTTTCTTTTCTGAGGGAAAACTTGCCGCTGCACTCTTCACAACCTTCCACTTGGGGTTTACCAACGACAGTCCGCATCAGGCGGCGTGCCCGGCCACGACGGATCATCGCCAGACTTGGCCCGAGGACGCGCTGGCGGCGGCGGCGGCTGCTGGATCTCCTCCATCTCATCTGTTTCCTTCTCGATAGCGGACCAATCGACGTAACTTGAGGTGTCGGAGCCCTAGGGCTCCGGCTTGACAGCGATCTCATGCGATGCGCGCGTGAGCTCTTCCAGGCCCTCCCACTGCGCATCAGGCTCCTGCTTGAGGATGGGTTCAAGTGACGGCAGGTTCAAGCCCTCCCATTCTTCCTCGGGCTTGGGCTCTGCAACTTGTTCAGGAGCGGGTGCCACTCCCGATGCAACGGTGGTGGGGGCTTGGTCCTAGAGATGGTGTCGCGCCGCCAAGTTCCACCACCGAGGCGTTCGGGCATTTCGGGAGGAGCGGCGTATGTACTCGTGTTCGCGGTCGAACAGACGGCGCTAGTATGGCGCATTGGGCCCGTACTTCGGGTCCTCCCGTAGCACCAAGGGAAAACGCGCCCTGCGTTCGACGATGGACAGTGCGCGCGCGACACCCGACGGCGGAGGCACGGGGGCATCGTCCAAGTAGAGGTGCCACCGCCTCGGCAGGTGCCAGTTCGGCGGTGCGGGGACACCAGAAGCAGTCCATTCAGATGCCATGTCCGAGTTCACGCTTGGCCGATTGTGCGACGGTTCGAGCATGAATTGTGCCTTGTCTTCCGCATCTTCTCAGCTCCGATGTTGGCAGCGGGTATGGATATACGGTGTGCACGGGTGGAGTGATGGCGGTGCGTGCGTGCGTGTGCGTGTGCGTGTGTGTGTCTATGTGTGTGTGTGTGTGTGTCGGCGGTGGGGGAACTTGCCGGCAGCCCAAACGGGGATAAAATAGAAGGTTACTCTGGACTTGATGTGTCTACTTTATGTGGGGGCCGAAATATGTTGGGGTCCAAACTAACTCGGATATTCAATCTATGGAAACATTTTTTTTGTGGACTCGAAAATATGTGTGCACGGGAGATTCCTGTTCCTATGAGATAACTATTGAACACAAACAAATGAATTGTCACTTTTGTACCCCCACCACCCCCGAAAAAACCGTTCATAGGGGCAGGCGGATCGGGACCACAGAGTAGAGTTTGTCATGCGTGGCCCCCCAATCCATCGCACACAAAAAACTGGCACCACCAAAAAAAAATCTGCACCAACATTTCTGATTCAGTCGTGTAGGATTTTGTTCTATAAGATGAAACACAAAACCTTGTTGTGGCATACTTTCGGACATTTCCGTGGTGAAGCCCCCCTACCCTACCCTCGCATCACCCGATCGAAGCAACAAAGGATGGGATTACGATAACTTGGGACCAATTTTTGTTTTCCATGATCATACATACGACAAAGCTTAACACCGCAAAGATAAAATTTCGTTATGGCCGGACCCCTCAAAGTTGGCCAGAGGGCAAGCCTAAATTTAGCTAGGGTTTCTCTCGAAATCGTGCAACCGAGTTTCGGGAACCATCCCCCCTTTTTCGTGTGGTTGTACTCTTGTTACATGATCATGGGTGTACTAGGAAATTAATGCACAATTTCGATGTGCCAAATCCGTTCAGAAAACACGGGTACATATAATTTTGATTGGGGCCAAAATTTTAATGGAGTTCCTAATATATACGGACACTCCGAACTAAAACATACATTCTGTAATACTTCTAAAATTATTCAAAATAGAGTTTGCATAGGAAAATGTGAGTCCACATACACTTCATGTTTCTACGACATAACTATTTAGCGTAAACAAATAAATTTTCAATCTCTAGAAATGGCTAGGGCGGACGTTGCGGGGCCATGGAGTAGGGGCCGGGGTTCGTCATGCGTCGGAGCCCCCGACCCCTCGCGATCGAAAAAATCAGCACCAACATTTGTGTTCAATCATGCAGATGTCATGCTATAAGATGAAACACAAAACTTTGGTGTGGCATACTTTCGGACATTTGGACGAGGTGAGCCCCCCCCCTCCCCTAGCCTTGCGCACCACCCGATCGAAGCAATAGATGAGGGGATTACGTCAAGTTGGGACTAATTTTAGTTTGCCATGACAATACATACGACAAAGCTTAACACATCAAATAGAAATTTTGTTTATGGCCTAACCCCTCAAAGTTGTACATAGGAGACGATCCCAAAATTAGCTAGGATTTCCCTCGAAAATGTGTGACGGGGTCTCAGAAACCACCCCCCCTCTGCGTGTGGCTATTCTCTTGCTATATATGATCATGTGTGTACTAGGAAATAAGTGCACAATTTTGATGCGCCAGTTACGTTCAGAAAACACGAATACACGTAGTTTTGGTTGGGCCGAAATTTACTGGTGTTCCAGAGAAATGTGGACATCCCAGACGAACAATACTTTCTATACTACTCATAAAATTATTTAAAATAAAGTTTGCACATGAAAATGTGACATTGTACATGCTCCTATCACCTAATGTGACACTTTATTTCAAAAAAAACTAATCTTGAGTGGTCGCAGAACCCACTAAATTTTGTTTCAAATCTATCAGAGTGTCCACGTAAAATTGGACCCTCCAAAGGGAGCCGAACCGTAGCACAACCCCAAATAGGACCCTTCTCCTTTGCACATATTTATGGATTTTCACACTAAAATTAAGAAATAAACATTTTCATAAACATGAACACGGTTATATTTTTCCCCCATGTTCTGTACTTCTCCACGGTTCCACCGCGCATTCCCCTCATTGTTTGGTTTTCTACGGCGGTTCCTCTGCTCTTCTCCCTTTCCGGCCATCGCCATGGCTGACAAAGTAGCACCCATTACGCACCATCTTCCCGTTACCGCCCATAAAGCGGCATAGATTCAGGTCATGTACACGGACGACGTGGAAGAAGTACACCGCAACCTCCAGAAGTTTGAGGAATGGCTCGCCATCGAATCATTCAAGTTCATGGGTCTTGACTTCGAGTACACTGCCGACGAGAAAGACATCTCCATCATCGAACTGGCGATGCGCAACGACGTTCTGGTATTCCAGCTGTCAAGGTATTTTTTCACTCCGATCCGGCCTATATATAGGATTAGCAAAATGAACTTGAAACGCGAAATGAGGTTGGATTGAGCCCTAGATTAGCTATATATCGGAAGAAGTGTACAAATTGGTACATGTATAGTGCATTAATTTGCAAGTTCGATCAATCCTACAAATTCGTGCTAGTGCATTTTACAAGTTCGATTTGACTCTCTCTCTCAATGTTACAACTTCGTACTAGTAGTGCACTTACAAGTTCAATTTGACTCTCAATGTGATCCTGATCTCACTTTATATATTGAATACTGCAGTTGTGTGAAGGATTTTCAGCGTCTGATTGATTTCCTTACTAAAAGTTGTATAATTTTTGCTAGCGTTGACATCCGGGGTGACAGGAGAGTGATGTACAATACCTGGAAAGCTACAATTCCTCCACAGTTCCATGCGGATATCCAAGATTTATTACAGTTCAACAAAGAAAGGACAAGAATGGCTGACATCGCTGCAGAACTAATCCACGCCAAGTACACAGACATGAAAAAGGAATTCCCAGAAGAGAGGCACACATTATGGGCATAGAAGCCACTTGACATTCTTAACATCGAGTACGCAGCTAGAGATGGTTATGTCGCATACGAGTTGTATCGCAAGATCAGAGTAGTGAATAAAGCGCAACGTTACCTCGAACAAGCACCGACAGAAATTGTCTGCCCTAGTTGCCGTACCAGAACCAGGGAGCAGCAAGCCTCTTTACCGTTGAACAAGCGCTAGAGGTGGACGGATGCATGAGGTGTGATAACATCATGGGAGTCATGATGCAGCATAATTTTAGATAGGTTTCAGTGTTTTTTAGTTAAGTTTGTACATATATATGGCTATATTCGTGTGTAAGCACTATATATGATCTTCTTGTGTTATCGTACATTGCAGTTGTTTAGTTCCACTTTTTTCGTTCAGTTTATGTATATCCGGTGAGCCTTCAGGCCTTACTATATTAAAGAAATGAAATCTTTTTGGATTCCATCCAGGAAAGGGCCAAATGGCGGCGCGCGCTAGAATTATAGTCTCGTAAATTGGGGCTACACCATCGATTGCTCGCAGCGCTATGTCCCTGTCGCGATGACAAATTGGGGGTGTGCCATCAACGACATGTCGCAGAGCGTCAGAGCCCATCCCGTCGAATTAAACATGCAAACCAAAATGTCCAAAGCACACGGTCGAATGCCACTTTACCTCTTTCTCCACCTATCCGGCCGGTCAAACAAGTCCTCAGTACAAGCTCAGAAAAACCTTAGGAACAGAGTAACAGAGGAGCGTAGAGGATTCCTTCGCCGTTGCCGTCTCCGACGATAAGTGAGGATAAGTAGAGGAGGCAGACCGTCCCCTCTGCAAGTATTTGTCGCCGGCGTGCGACTTTTCTCCGGCGCCTATCGACGAGCCAAAAACCCTGGGGTTTTTCCCCGCCCGTACCAGAAAGTACGACTTCAAGGTCAGTCCGTCCGGACACATAATTCGATAGCAAATTCCTGCATTATCTAGATGTCATCTTCCATTAACAATGCCCCATCTTTCTAGATCAAAATTTGTACTACTTTCTGCCCGCGTATGTGTGGTTCTAAACATGAAATGGCTGTTGAATGTGACATAATTGTGTTCTTATATGCTTTTTCTGTTATATGAAATGCAGAATATGCCATGTTGTTTCCGTGATCGTATACATACCATGCTGGCTGGTTCTCATCAGCGATGGATGTGTGCTATGTGTGGTCGCGGATTTGAGTACTACTTCTACATGGAAAAGGGGTTAGGTTCTAGTATTATATGTGGACCGCACTGGAAAGGATTGTTTGAAGCTTACCTCATCAAACAAGATGATGGTGTCACATTCACATATGATGAAGAGGATGGTTGGTTTGATCTGCAAGTGACAGATGCAAACCATGTCCCCAGACCATTTTTTCAACTACCTGATACGCTACTCGTTCTGTGTTTTTTTTATCCTACACATTGAGTAGTTTATATTTTTCAAAATTTTGATTCGTCTCTCTGATTAGAGTGTTGGGAGGATCCAGATCGTGTGAAGTATGCCTTCAAAAAGCCCTGTTCAACAGCCCATATGACATTACTGCTTCAGAAATGAATGCGATAAATTTTGCTATATACAAGGAGGCGTTTAGGCCATTGGTTGTTGACGAGGTCTTTGAGATCCCTCAATTCTTCGTACACAGGATAGAAGATGCTCAAGATTTGCAGAAATTGATAATCATTTTATTCACGAATTTTCAACATGATCACTTAATATTTACTTATATACTGCTCATGTCAATTTGATGAGGTTGTCAATGTTGGCGCAGTGCAAGGGTATAACATGCCAAGGGGGGCTATTCCCGTCTATACTTGAGGAACATCCAAGTTATCGGAAGATATTTAATCAAAGATTCGAACATCGAGTTCACTGGGAACCGGCCCGAATTCTGCACATTCACGCACATTTTCCGTCATGATATCTTCGCCATTAGGATACATGTGAAGCCGATGTACATCAAGATTATCTTCAAGAAGGCCGGTCGCAAGGGAGTACCAGCAATTCAGGTTTTGAATAATTGATCAATACCAAAGGCGGAGTACTCGTCTTTTATTATTAGTTCAGAAAGTTGTATTTTGTTAAGTTATATATGTACGATACTTGTTATATAATGTATGTATTCTTACAAGACTTTTCTAGCTAGATAGTTAAATATAATTTTGTTAACGAGACATTTCGTTCTTAATGGTGATCGTTCTCCGTCTTATAATGGTGCTAATATATCTACAGTTTGTTGTTTTTCGATTGATGATAATTTAGGTCAACTCCATTAACAATATAAATATACAATTTACGAAAATAAACGGCCAGAGATCTGATTTTCATTGATTATTTAAGATCATCACAAAATATGATCTACATACTAGATAGGTAGCACTAGCTACTACTGATCCTACTCTGATGCTGATCTCTTGTTGTCGGAAGCCTCCTCCGCGCCACCGTCTTCGCGACGACGTTTGCGCAGGGCTATCGCCTTCCCGTCGGTGGCGGAAGCCTTACTCGAGGAGCTGGCACGAACGACGGTCTTGCCCTTCTCCCCGGCGCACACGGCGGCGTCGACGAGGCCAAGGACCTCCTCCGTGGCAGCGTCGTGGGCCATGCCTTGCTCGGCGCCCATGGCGGCATCGGCGGCAATGCCCACGACCACAGCCGCGGCGACGGGTGACACGGCCTCCTCCACAGTGGAACGGGGGCCACGACCTCCGCGGCTGCGACGTGGGCCACTGCTGCCTCGACGGCAATGCCCTCCACCACCACCTCCTCCTCCTTCTCCACCGAGCCACTCTCAGATGGCGGCGTCTGCGACGTTCCATCATGGAAATATATCCAAAGAGGGTCCTCTGACGGAACGGATCTTGACGTCACTGACCCAATCAAATGATGGAAGGGAGACGGGGAATCTACCCCGCTAGACTGGCCACTAGAACCATTGTTCATGGCTACGGTTGTGCGAGTTGCAGAGAGTGTGTGTGTGCGCGAGGAAGAAGATGGTCGGGCGAGATGATGAAGGAAACTAAGCAGCCAAGGATTGGATTTACTGGATCATTCTGGCCGGTCCGTCTTCCAAAATTATGAGCTGCATTCACGCCCAGGACTTTGAAATCACGCGGTTACAACTGCATTCCAGTTCTCGAGATCGGGTGCATGTAAAGTTCGCACGCCGTCTTCAGTTTTTACAGCTTCCCAACAGAACCTCTGAAAAATGTTGGATGGTCCGATGACTTGCATCTTACGAACAATAGGGTGTAGCGCGGGAGATATCACGTTCAAACCCATGTCCATCGCTCGACTTAAAAAAACAGTCTCTAAAAATATGCAAGTATGAGCAGGGTGGTTTTGCAGACCAGCGCACGAAATTGCCGAGGCCATCCGTAAAAAAGTCCCGGCTGCGATTATGTACAACTCTGCGTCGGTTATATTTAGCAACTGTCTTAGGCATTTTGGGAGGCCGATTTTATTTTCGCCCACCGTAGATTGGGTCTTATTGGAGCGGGGTTGTTTCTGTGTTGGCGGTTTATATACACAAACCGCCTAAGTGATAGCGTTTCCGAGCCCGTTCTTTTTTTCAAGGGTAAAACCGCCTCTATTAAGAGTCTCTAATACTCAGTTTTCTACTAGTGTGGTCCTTGCGAGATCAGACGAGGTCCACATCTAGGTCGAGCTCCATCTCTCTGTCCTCCTCCTTCTTCGGCCTGACGAGGCAGAGGTGGCCTCTGGGCGGCGATGGAGCGCGCCGCTCCCTGATGACGATGCCCCGAGCGCGCGCTCGTGCAGGCGGAGCCGAGGTAGGCTTGGCCTTCACACGATGCAGACCATCACCATTACGCTGTCGCGTAGTCGATTGGGCTACTCCACTCGGCGAGTCCACGTGGCGACGGTATTAACGCGCGTGGGAGCCGAGGAGGGTGAAGCTCTCTTTTGCCGACAGGGCGGGTCCACACGGCGGGAAAACGCGAGACTCGTTTTCGGGCCATTTCCCTTCAGCCGAGGCCTCCAAACGCCCTCCGGCGCGCTGGGTTCGGCCTGGGTACACCGGCTCTAATTTTGGCCCAAACCGACGTTATTTGGGCTTCTAAGCAGGCGACTGGGCGAAAATTGTTGCGCCGACGAAAGAAAAGGCAGCCTGGACTCTCGGGGAACGGCTGGAGATGCTCTTAGCTTCGGGAATGGGGTAATACTTTTCTATCTACTTACCTAGTTACCTTAGCTAAGGCCTGAGGTATAGCGTTTCCGAGCTCGTTCTTTTTTTCAAGGGGAAAACCGCCTCTACTAACGGTTTCTAATACTCAGTTTTCTACTAGTGTGGTCCTTGCGGGATCAGGCGAGGGACACCTCCAGGTTGAGCTCCATCTCGTGTCGTCCTCCTCCAGAGGCAGAGGTGGCCTCTGGGCAGCGATGGAGTGCACCGCTCTCCAATAACGATGCCCCGGGCGCGCGCTCGTGCAGACGGAGCCGAGGTACGCTCGGCCTTCACACGACGCAGATCCGGCGATGTCGCCGCGCCGGACGACTCAGAGCGGGATGACGATGACGACGATGGGGTCGCCATCCTTCTCGCCGTCCAGGCGTGGGGAGGAGCTCGAGACCTGCGGCGGCCGCGGGGTGTGTGGGGTGGGGGGGGGGTGTGAGGGGTACTCCAGGCGAGGGTTGTTGCCTTTCTCGATGTGTGTGAGAACGGCGGCTGGAGATGCGATTAGCTTCGGGAAGGGGGTAATACTTTTCTATCTACTTAGGGCATCTCCAGCCGTCCCCCCCAGCGCCCCCCAGGACACGAAATAGCGCTGATTTGCTCCAAAAGCGCCGTTTTTCTACCAGCCGCCCCAGAACCCCAAATAGCGCCGTTTCGGCGGAAATTAGCGCTGGCGCACCCAGGCAAAACCCAGCCCGTTAGGTTCGGCTTGGGGGGGGCGGCGGAAGGAAAAGCGTGCGTGGGCCAGCATTGTCGGCGAGGCAACGCCGTTTCCCCAACTTTCCCCATCCCGACTCGCCTTTTCCTCTCGCTCGACTCGCCTTCACCACGCCGTCGGCCACCCCCACGCCGTCGCCGTCGGCCACCACCACACACGAGCAACTAGCCCAGCCACAAGGAACATCCACCGTCTAGCTCCGCCATGCCGCCGGCGCCGTTTACTCGCCCCTCCGCCACGAGGGAGGTTGTGTTCGGCAAAACGCGTCCACCCCCGCGAGGTGTTCGACGTTCTGCCCGGCCCATGGACTCCGACGCCGAGGAGATGCTCGCCGAGCTATTCGACGAGGAAGATCAGGCCGCCATCGACGACGAGTAACACCTGCTGATCCTGAGCTTCCTGTCCGGCTTGCAGGCCCAGGCCGCCCAGCCGCGGCGTGCTGGATCAAGGCCCGGTCTCTGCAAGAGCAAGCGGAGGCAGTGGTACGAGGGGTACTGCATTCTCTACTCCGACTACTTCGCCGAGGATCCCACCAACGATGAGAAGGTGTTCCGGCGTCATTTCAGGATGAACCGCAAGCTCTTCCTCAAGATCATGCATGCAATCCGGGATTTCGACACCTATTTCAAATTGAAGCATCGGCACGGTAGACTTTACCTCTATTCAGAAGTGCACGATGGCCATGAGGTTGCTTGCATACGGTGCTCCCGCAGATGCATAAAATGACTACATGCGCATGAGCGAGTCCACGGCCCTTGAGTGCTTGAACAAGTTCTGTCGGGCAGTGGTTGCAGTTTTTGGCCCAACATACTTGCGATCACCCAATGCGCAAGACACTGCTCGTCTCCTCGCAGAGAATGAAGCAAGAGGCTTTCCTGGGATGCTTGGTAGTATCGACTGTATGCATTGGGCATGGAAGAACTGTCCATTTGATTGGCAGTGGATGTATAAAGGAAAGGAAGGAGAGTGCTCGGTAATTCTCGAGGCCGTGGCTTCGTACGATCTATGGATTTGACATTCATTCTTTGGTATGCCTGGAAGTCACAACGACATCAATGTCTTGCTGTGCTCGAATGTCTTTGTCGAGCTTGTCGAAAGCCATGCCCCCCTGTGAACTATGAGATCAATGGACACCAGTATACAAAGGGGTATTATCTTGCAAATGGCATCTACCCGAAGTGGGCAACATTTGTGAAGAGCATCTCCAACCTTGTGCCAGGAAGCGCAAAAACTTGGTTTTCCAAGTTCCAGGAGGCTTGCAGGAAGAATGTTGAGCGGACATTTGGCGCGCTGCAATCTCGATTCGTTGTTGTCCGGTACCTAGCTATGACTTGGTCGAAGTCCAACATGTGGGAGGTGATGCAGTGTTGTGTGATCTTGCACAACATGATCATTGAGAGTGAGCAGGATGACCCGGTGCCTGACAGTGAGCCAAGCACACCATACTACCGACAGGGTCCTCTTGCAAATGTTGATCACCAGGTGCCGGCATCATGGACAGCCTTCCTCGCCACGCGGTAGGAGATTCGACACGCTGGAACACACCAAGCTCTACGGAATGACTTGGTGCAGCATTTATGGGCGCGAAAGGGGAATGTCAATGTCGAGGACGATGACAATGCGTAGTGTAATTTGTTTTATTTGTTTAAATTGTTGAACTATTTATTTGTGTGGCAAAACTCTATTTATTTAATTTTTTACATGCCCAAATATGGGAGAATCGCGGGCGGGCGGGGGGGTGGGGGTGGAGAGACCTGGGTTTCACGGATGGGAAACGCGCCCCCAGTTTCCTGTTTTGCGCCATTTCGCGCCGCAACGGCCGAAAAAGCGGGATTTTTGCGTCCTTGAGGCCGAACGGCTGTAGCTGCCCTTACCTAGTTACCTTAGCTAAGGCCGTCGACAGTGTTGATAGTCCTCGCTGATGAGGTGTTGACCTCTAAGTTGGCCCGATCTTCACGAATCGACAAGAACAAACGAAGAACGCACGAAGAACGCGATGAACACGAGAGGGGGAATCGAGGGAAATCGAGGGCAAACGCGTGGAAACACAAAAGGGGGAAGATAACTCGTGAAGCCTACGAGGGATCGCAAACCCAAGTCAACAACACGCTAATTGAAACCGTTTCTCTTACCGGCCGGTCCACCGATCCAACAGAAGCCGCAAGGGGAAGGTTGGCAAGCGCTACTAGAATCACTATGTGAGAGAGTAGCTCCTTGGAGAGATCTTGATACAATCCTAGATGAACATCATCAACATAGGAGTAGCCTCATAAGAGGAGTCACCTCAAAAGAGGGATACAAGGGCAAAGCCCGAAACTCTCGAAAACAATGCTCAAAACTATTCCTATCCCTAGATCTAGCCACTGGAGTCCTTTATATAGTCGGGGTCGAAACGGGGGTCGAAACGGTGCCAAAACGGTCAATTCCCGTGCAATTCGGGGCCACCCCGGCCTGGGAGCCGGCCTGGCCGGCCTGGAACCCGGCCTGGGGCCAGGGTGGGGCGCAGAGGCCTGGTGCCCGGCCTGGTGCCCGGGTGGGAGGCCGGCCCCCTCGGGCTGGTGCCCGGCCTGGTGCCCGGCCTGGGGCCAGGGTGGGATGAGGAGGCCGGCCTGGGGCCAGGCCTGGGGCCAGGGTGAGGCCGGGAGCCTCCTTTTCCCTCCGTTCTTCCTCCTCGGAACTCCGATCTTGACGCCGTCTTCACCCACGTTCTTCCTAGCTTCATGCGCACCTTCTTGGATGTGTTCTTGAGCATCTTGGGCACCATCTTGGGTCTCCATGTGGTGATCCCACCTATGCATGTAGAGGGGTATTTCATGAGGTAGAGCACCGTTCACCAAGTCACCGGAAACGTACGGAGATAGGAGTGAGTTCACCTTGTGGTGTGTCGATGTTGTGCTTGGTTGAATACGATGGGCTACATCATCTCCCCCCCTTGAAAAAGAGTCGTCCTCGACTCTCGTTCCATCCATATGTGAGCGGGAGAAGGAATCTTGACGACGAAGATGTCGTTGAAGTTGAGCCGCTTGTCGAAGTCCAAGTGCATCTCGACGAAGGGGATGTAGACGTGGTAGTCATTGTCGTTGACGCGCTTGTCGAACTCCAAGTACATCTTGACGTAGGGGATGTAGATGGAGAAGTCGTTGTCGTGGAGGTGCTTGTTGAACTCCATGCACATCTTGACATGTGGTATGTAGGCGTAGAAGGTATTGTCGTTGACGTGCTTGTCGTACTCCATGCACCTCTTGACATGTGGAATGTAGGCGTCGAAGGCGTTGATGTCGAAGTTCTTGTGACGCGCCGTGTAGATCTTGACTTGAGGAATGTGGATGGAGGATGCTTTGTCGTAGAAGCTCTTGTCAATCTCCATGTGGATCATGATGAGCGGAAAGTGCTCCTTCCAACCCTTCAAGTCGGTGTCGATGTTCATGCGATGTGGAGAGCCTTGTATGTGGAGAAGGCGATGATGTCGAGGATGCTTGATAGGGTCACCAAATCTCTGCAAAATAGACAACAAAGATGGAGAGAAAGTTGGTAAGCCGTTAGTGTCAATAAGCACAAATGGGGTTTTGCTCTCAACTCTCATCTCACTTTTGGTGGCGAACAAGGCGAGGCCTCTATGAACACTCATGATTTTTCCACTCATTATGGGCTTGTGGCTCTCACTCACGTGATGGTGGATCTCTCTCTCACCACTCATCTCACTAGAAGCTTGATAGGGGACACTAGAAGGCTCCAAAGTCTTGGCACAAGAGGTGTGCGGGTTTGTCGAAGTCGTTGCATTGCTTGGAGTCGGTAGTGTCATAGCATGTGGCGAGGAGGAGTCGATCATCTCATCTCTTGGGTTGATCTCCAAGTGTGGAAAGGGTGGCTTTCTTGGAGGAGGAGGTAGGGTCATGGCTTGTGTCGAAGGAAGCTCCAACATCTCCGTGATGTGGTAGTGTAAGCCATGCCTTGTAGCATCCTCAAATGGTCGATGATGATGATGATGAAGATTTCCTTGGCTAGAATGGTGTCTTGAGCGTGGCCTTGTGGAGGTTGGCATGAGATGCTTTGAAGTCAAGCGGAGAGTGTCACCCAATTCGTCATTACCTCCATCAATGATAGATGGGCCATTGACGCCGGCTCTAGATAGGTTGCATCGTTGGTCCTTATCTTGAGGATAGGCTTGAAGAACTCGTGTGAACACTCGCGATGAGTTCGCGGCCTCATTGCAATAGACGCTTTCGTCACCATTGGTCGGCATGTCCAAGGAATTGAGAGCTAGTTGGTGCAAGGCATAGTATTGGCCTTCACTCATGTATGCATGGTCACCATTTTGGTTGGCAACCAAGATCATCTCATTGGTAGCATTGGGAGCTCTCTTGTCGATGGTCGGAGTTGCCACGTGTGTCATTGGAGACGAAGAAGAAGAATGCCTTAGAGATGATGGCAAGGGATGAGCCTCTTTGACAATGTCACATGCATCAACGTCTTCATCATAGAGTGGTAGAGTGGTCTCCTCATGCATATGGTGATGATGTTCTTGTGTCATGGGAGGAATAGCTTCACACTCGTGATGTTGGTGTTGCGCTTGTGGCGATGATGGAAGCTCACGCTCTTGATCATGAAGGTCATTGTCCTTCCTCATGGAATGTCGCACATGATGTAGGTGTAGCGGTGCTTCATCCAATATGGTAGGAGAAGAACCATGGATGGCATCTCCATTGGACGCACCATCTTGGTCGCCGCCTTGGCAATCCCACATTATGTGACCATGGCCCTTGCAAATGGGGCATAAGAGGTCTTCATCTTGAAGGAGAGGGGAAAGTAGGCTCATAGCATCCTTGCCTAGTGGTGGTCGAAGTGGGCGCTCATAGGGGTCCTCATCAAAGATGGGAAGTGAAGTAGCATGTTGAGCAATCCCACTTGATTGTTGATGATGGTGGCGCTCAATGGAGTCTTCCTCGAAGATGGGGAAAGACAAGCCATAGGGAGCATGCGCACTCGCTTGATGTTGAGAAGGGCTCTCATTTGGGTCTTCATCAAATATAGGCGGTGGAAGCTCATGTGGGTCATCCTCGTTGGTTTGGCGATGGCGATCATGATGGAGAGGATGGCGCCGGTGGTCATTGTGGTGGAGTCGAGGGAGGCATTCACTAGAAGCCATGTCGGGAGCACCTTCTTGATAATGGCCTTGGTCTTGGTGGTCATTGTGGTGGTGACACACATTTTGCCTTGGAAGCCTTGAATGTGGGCAAGCACCATCCACGAAGCCATTTAGACCAATGTCATGAGTCGAGCTTGGAGAAGGTGGGTGGTGAAGAATATCCGGTCATAGAGGGTGATCTTGAAGATGGTCACCACGGCCTTGTCGGTGTCGAGGTCGAGGTAGTGGTGATGGCGAGCGATGCTCAAACCAATGTCGTCGCGGAGCTTGTGGTGGAAGATGCGGTGAGGTGGGTGTACCACTCTCTTCCATATGTCGATGATGATCATGGCGGCGATCTTGGTGATGAGCTTGGTGATGATGGCGTGGTTGATGACGAAGCTTGCGGCGCTCCCGCACTTCATGTGTGGGATGACTCCGCAAGTCATTCGGATGCCTTGGCTTCTTGGCCTTCTCGCATGATGGAGCCTCGATGATGTCCTTCTTGTGGCGCCGTCTTGATGTTGAAGGAGACCATCTTGACGTTGCCAACTTGTCGGATTTCTTGTCGTTGCGCCATCTTGAGGTTGAAGGTCGTTGTCGTGTCTTGGCCTTGTCAATCTCCTTGGAGTTCCTTGGTGGTGAGCATGAACCATCGGACATGTGATGTCTTGGCCACCGAAGCTTGGCGAGGAAGCGCTTGTAGGTGAGCTCGTCCATGTCGGAGTCATTGTCGGTGTAGAACTCCGCCATGCTCGAGGATGCGTTGTCGGTGTAGTAGGGCTCCATCTCGTCATCCAAGCTTGCGGCGTCATTGTTGTAGTAGTGGTTCATGTCGATGTAGCTCATGGAGTCGAAGTCGGCGTGGTGGTTGTGGTACTCCTCCATGTCGATGATGCTCGGGGAGGAGTAGTCGGTGTAGAGCTCGACGTCGTGGTCATAGTAGTGGTGGTGATCCACCATGTCATGCTCGTAGTAGTGGTCATCCACGATGTCGTGCTCGTAGTCGTCCACCACGTCGTGCTCATAGGAGTGGAGGTCCATGTCTAGCTCGTTGTAGTCGTAGTGGTCCATCATGGACTCATCATGATCATCATGGCCTCCAAAGTCTTCACTCTCGCTATACATGGTTAGTGACAAGCGCAAGTGTATATATAGAGTGTGAGGACCTAAGAGCTCAACCCTCACCTTTTAGCAAATGTTGGAAACTAGTGGACCAAGCCAAGAGAAACCGACAACAAAAAGAATGAAGTGACTTGAGTTCGAAAGATCCCAAAAACACGCTCCAAAACACACACGGCTTATGGGTGGATGGCAATGGGTTAGAAATGTGGCGAGAAAACGACAAATCCAAAGAGAAGTATGTTGTAAAACGTGGAGAAGAATCAAAGAAAAGTTAGCACGAAAACCAAACCTAGTGGAGGAAAATGATATGGTGGAAAACGAAAAACACACACACACAAATGATAAATGGGGTTAGTGCGGCCAATGGACGAGCGGAGACGAAATGTACCTATCGAAGACTAAGCTCAATGCCACACCAACGCAAGGAGGACGCTAGCTCGAACCGCAAATAACAAGAGGCAACAAGATTCGCAATGTGGCAACCGGTCACTCTCTTCTCTCTTGCAACTCAAAGCTAGGCGTTCCTACAAATGATAGCAATTGGCATCGATCTTTGCTTCTTTTGGCTCTTTTTGCTTCTTTTGCTCTTTCTCCTTTCTCTTTTTTTTTTTTTGATTTTTCGCTTTTTGATGATGATGATGCGGAGATGATTCCCAAATGCCAATGCCTACTCGTAGCTATTCTCTCACAAGCGCAAAACTCGCACTCTCGGTGCCACAATGCGATGCCAAGCGGTGTAAAAGAACTAGTCCAAGTAGGTAAGGTACACAAAGGATGGGGTGGTTCAAGCGGAAGCAAGTTATACCTATCTTATTGATGATCACGGACTTGCGGCCGTGGGGGAGTCGATGTCGTGGCGATCCATTGATGTGGAAGCGTAGGTGATGTCGTGGGCGTCGCGTAGCACTTTGTTGCGCTCAATTCGGATAAAAAACGACAAAGAAAAACAAGTTTCAAAATCTGTCCAAGAATCGAAGAGCAGGATTTTTCTGTGATTTTTGCTCAAATTCGAAATTTCTCCCAAATCAAGAAAAATTTTGGACAAATTCAAGAATTGTGGCTGAATAGGAAGATGGGGAATGGTTTTTGGCAACAAATCTATGAAACAAAACCACGAAAAACTCAACGAATCAAGAGATCGGTCGAAATCCCTTTCGGCTATTTTTGGTCAAATTTTCGAATTTATGGTGGATAGAAGAAAAATTGGTGGTAGGGGAGGGGGTAGGGTGTCGGATTCGTGTCAATCTAGCTCTGGATACCAGATGATGAGGTGTTGACCTCTAAGTTGGCCCGATCTTCACGAATCGACAAGAACAAACGAAGAACGCACGAAGAACGCGATGAACACGATGAACACGAGAGGGGGAATCGAGGGAAATCGAGGGCAAACGCGTGGAAACACAAAAGGGGGAAGATAACTCGTGAAGCCTACGAGGGATCGCAAACCCAAGTCAACAACACGCTAATTGAAACCGTTTCTCTTACCGGCCGGTCCACCGATCCAACAGAAGCCGCAAGGGGAAGGTTGGCAAGCGCTACTAGAATCACTATGTGAGAGAGTAGCTCCTTGGAGAGATCTTGATACAATCCTAGATGAACATCATCAACATAGGAGTAGCCTCATAAGAGGAGTCACCTCAAAAGAGGGATACAAGGGCAAAGCCCGAAACTCTCGAAAACAATGCTCAAAACTATTCCTATCCCTAGATCTAGCCACCGGAGTCCTTTATATAGTCGGGGTCGAAACGGGGGTCGAAACGGTGCCAAAACGGTCAATTCCCGTGCAATTCGGGGCCACCCCGGCCTGGGAGCCGGCCTGGCCGGCCTGGAACCCGGCCTGGGGCCAGGGTGGGGCGCAGAGGCCTGGTGCCCGGCCTGGGGCCAGGGTGGGAGGCCGGCCCCCTCGGGCTGGTGCCCGGCCTTGTGCCCGGCCTGGGGCCAGGGTAGGATGAGGAGGCCGGCCTGGGGCCCGGCCTGGGGCCAGGGTGAGGCCGGGAGCCTCCTTTTCCCTCCGTTCTTCCTCCTCGGAACTCCGATCTTGACGCCGTCTTCACCCACGTTCTTCCTAGCTTCATGCGCACCTTCTTGGATGTGTTCTTGAGCATCTTAGGCACCATCTTGGGTCTCCATGTGGTGATCCCACCTATGCATGTAGAGGGGTATTTTATGAGGTAGAGCACCGTTCACCAAGTCACCGGAAACGTACGGAGATAGGAGTGAGTTCACCTTGTGGTGTGTCGATGTTGTGCTTGGTTGAATACGATGGGCTACATCACTCGCTTTAATTAATTAATTTACAGGCTATTAATTCTAACGGTTGTTTCAGTACGGTTCATCGTTCTTAGTTAAGGCAGTGGTTTGTGCCGGAGTATGGTTCACTTGAAGTTGTTCCTCTTAACAACGGTACAGTTGATCGATCCCCTGAGCTTCTCTTTTACCCTTGCTGAATCGAACGGAGAGAGACGGCGCAGCTGGTTGGTTACCCACCGGTGTAAGAATCCAACTTGCTGATATATATGCGGCATCCGTACGTATGGTTTTAGAGTAGGAAAAATAACACATGCCTACGTACCCATGTCCATGTACTGCACAAACCGCTCGATCGATGCTAGTACAAGTTGACCTACCATTCTTGGCGAGTAAAAATAATCTCCAAGACTTGGTGCACACAGCAGCAGCAGCCAAGTCGTCGTTTTTTTTTTTTTTTTTTTTTTTTTTGAACCAGAAGTCGTCGTTTATTGGTGTGCGCATACGGGAATGCACGATCGATTCGGTATGTACAATACGAAGGTTCCATGCATCGCATGGGTACGCAGCTAGCAGAGACGGCCGTACGTACATTTGAAATGATTTTGTGCACGTGCAAAGCATGAGATGTCGACACTTACTACCAGCTGCCGATAGTATCCATGACGAGGTAGAGAGGATATCGCGTGCTCGCAGAGGCAGACCTGGTGCCCCGTGACTTTTTCTAACAGTACGTGGTTTGGGTTTCCGGAGCTGTGCATTTCTGGAACAGCACGGTGCCCGTACCCTCTGGCTTGCCTTTAAATTGGTTATATTAAATAATCCCAACCCAGAAACACACAGTACTATAGTAGGCTGCCAACCGCTCCAAGTGTGCGTCCAATCAGAAATATGATGTTTCCAGAAGTAGTACTATATATTGTTCTACCTTTAACGCGCAGTGCAGAAAAGGGCACACATATAAGCCAATCAAATAAAAAATGTATCATCAGCTGATTTTTTTTTTTTTGCAACTATCATCAGCTGATTTGACGCCAACAATCAAAGTTGCATTTTATCCCGTACGTCCTTGCTCAGAGTCAAAAGTTGGATTACGGGCATAGCGTACCGAAGACCTTGTCCGTGAAGGGTGGATAATTCAAAAGGTGAAGGACCAGTCGTGTGAGTCCCACGTGCGCGCGCGTACGAATTGACCGTGAGAGTCCGTCGTAATAATCCTCGGCACATACGTATGCAAGTGGTCCAGCTCGTCGATCGTCTTGCGCGCGAGATGGGATCGATGCATGGACTTCCGATCCCCTACTAGTATATACGTACTCCTACCTAGGAAGGTTCCATGTATAGGTACAACCTTGTTTCCGCAGACGGCGCCAACACCTATCCCCGGCCGGCTGCGATCGACCACGACGTACGTACGACGTTTGACCGTAACTTTGGAGCTCTCCACGATCATATCGACCAAGACGAGGTGTTCCATATCGGTGCAGCTGATTCGTTTTTTTTTAAATGGGTTTTCCCCATCGGTGCAGCTGGTTAATTGCCAACCGATGAAGAGTCCAACTTGATGGTATGTGGCATCCGTATCGTTTTAGAGAAAAGAAAAGTAATCCAAGAAAAGCAACACATGCCTACATACTCATGCCCATGTACTGCACAAGCTGCTCGATGCCACAAGTTGACCTAACAATAATCTCCAAGGCTTGCTGAACACAGCAGCAGCAGCAGCCAAGTCGTCGGTTGTACGCATAACCAGTATATAGAAGACAAACCCTATAACCGGTTAGACGAGGGGAAAAAAACGACTGCGAAGTGAGTCTTGACGGACAAATTTCTAGATTCGTCTCTAATGTTATCAGGCCAATATTCCTGGCCGTCACTAAATACTTCTGATTAGAGGCGACTATTAGTATAGACCGACTCTAATCTATAGTTGGCGGCAAAACTTTCAGGAGCCAGAAGGACACTTAGAAGGGGGTCATTGGCGTGATTACGCATCACCAGGTATGATGTAGTCTAGCAGAAATATTCCCCCAGTGTGGAACAAGAGTTTATCCAGTAGGACTTTGTAGTCTTGAAGAAAATTGCTTGTATCAACATCGCCGATTATCGATGTTGACCAAGCACGAAACCTGCACATAAACATAAACTCTCTCTCTTGCCCCAATTTTCCGGAAGGTTGTCAATATTCGGGTCTTACTGAAAACGGGAGAATTAAACATATATAGTTTTTTTAGAGTAATAAAAGTAAAAATGGAACAGCGAGAAAACACTAATGAAAAGGCTTCAAAGAAAGTTGCAATTATGAGAAAAATAGGACCGGGGGTCATAGGTTCACTAGTGGTATCTCTCCAAAGAAAATAAACATACTGGATGAACAAATTACAGCTGGGCAATTGATAAATCATGAACGTATAACAATATTATTATGACGAGATATAGTTCACGGGTTCTAACATTGTAGCCATTACGTCAAGGCATATCGACCACTAACCAGCATACATCCATATCTAAAAGTCCACCTCAAGAAAGCTATCCAGCAAATCTCACTGATATTAAGTTGCAGCATCGAAGTGATTGCTTTGTGTGCAACATACAGATGCATTAAGAACAATACGTAATGTAAGCAGTGGTCCTCATCCGTGGACAAGAGCACCGCTGTTTTCTCCCTAGTAGCAACATCACATCCCCCATCAGTCATGTTTCTGTCACTCAAGCACAGATTTAAGGGAGGCATGAACCTACCATCAAGCATATAAACGTTCTCTTGGAGGTGAAAACACCTATGTGTCCAAGGTAATCATAAACACCAGAGAGCATTGCAAGACAAGATTACAACTCCCTACAAATGTAAGTGAAGCATCTCAGATTGACATGAACAAAATAATCATAATCTTATGGTTCATCGGATCCCAGCAAACACAACATGCACAATTACATAATGGTGGTCTCGATCATGTGAGGCAGCTCACGAGACTCTAAACATGGAGGCATATGGGACAGAACAACCATCTAGCTACTGCTATGGATCCGTAGTCCCGAGATGAACTGCTCACGCATCTGTCCGGAGGAGATGGCATTGTACAGGCCTCCGATGACGATTCCCCTCTCCGGCAGGGTGCCGGAACAGGGCTGTAGAAGCCCTAGATTGGACTTTCAAGGTGACGGCGCCTCTCTGTATGTTTCATGGAAAATAACTCTGTCCCCGACGTTTATAGGGTTAAAGCCAATTTATAGGCGAAGAGGCATCGATAGGTGGTGGCCAGGGTGCCCAGGGGCCCACCAGGCGCAGCCTACGGTGAGGCCGCACCTGGCATCCCACTACCAAATTCCGTGCGATCGGGGACGTTTTGAGCGCGATGTTTCGATAACGTCGCGTGTTTCCGTCGCAGATGGCTGAAAAATGTATTTTTCTCTCGGCGTTTTGGTTTGGTCCGTCACAGACTAGTTTTGCGCGACTTTTTGCTAATTTTACGTCACGAATTTTCGTCTCCGGCCCAGTAGCTCATTAAGAGCCAAGTTGCATTCGACGAAACTGGCTTGGTCACGTAGAACATCGTGAATTTTCGTCGGACCATACATCCTGCATGTTTAACTGCTTTGACCGGCAACGACCACGCCCTTGGTGCCTGGCCCCACGCTTCAGGCTGTGTGCACCGTGGTAGCCGTTGATACTGTGGGACCCAATTTAGCCGCTGAAACTGCTGAACATACCAAAGCCACTGCCGCGACTACAACTCCTCAGCCGCTGTCGTAAATCCTGCACCGTTACCACACCGCTTCCACTGACGAGGGCGCGCAACTGAAATTCCCTATCTTCCCTTTCTCCCCTGGCGATTCTAGGGTTCTTTCTTGTCTCCCCTTTCTCACATGGCACGTCGGGAAAGCATGGACGCTAGCGGCGAGAGTTCGTCCTCGTCGCACGAAGGGGGGTTTCCTCCTCCCCGCCGCAAACCTATCCCTTACACTCCGGCGCTCTTGGACCACTCCTGTGAAACAAAATATAACTGCGGTTTGAAGAAGGCCATGTGGACTTCTTGGACCGACCATAATCCAGGCCGAGATTCCTGAAATGCCAAATACGCTCGATAAATATTCATGCTTTAGTTTCAGTTTGGTTGCAAGATTATGCTTTTGGTTAAATTTTATCTTATTTTGGTTGCAGAATTTTGGTATTGCTTTTAGTTGTGGAAAGTTCTCATGGCATGACCCGGAATGGACAGAATTCCAGAAACAAGTGGTTCTTCAACTGCGTAATACAGTGTTTAGAGAGATGGACGAAAATATCATATTGTAGGAAGAGATAAGTGCACTGATTCAGAAGCTAGATCAGGTGTTGCGGCAAGGGGTACACAGAGAAGGTGCTGATGAAGCTGCTGGAAAACCTGCTCATGAAGCCAAGATTTAAGATTCTAGCCACAATCTATTGATGATTTGGGTTTTTTCAGTTTTATTTGCAATGTTTGTTGGTATGGTTATGTCTAGCAGTTGAGTAATGGCATATTGGCAATGTACGGAAGATAATTGGGTAATGGTAGCACTTGAGTAATATCATGTTCGCGGTCAATTTTATGAGCACTTGTATGTATTCTATGTTTCATGCTTTGATTTTGACATATACGAGACAAATAGCAGAAAATCACACACACACACACACAATTCAAGAAAATCCAAGAATGCTGTCGAATCTCTGACTCTACAAATCCCTTAGGTGAACCTATCGGGTTTCGACTAGGAGAACTCATGAGCGCTGGTGGAATCGTCGGCTAGACAGGGGGCGAGATTTACCCAGGTTCGGGGCCCTCGTAGAGGTAAAACCCTTACTCCTGCCTCTGTCGATCTGTATTAATGAGTAGATCGGTTACAATGGTGGTTGCTCGAATCGAGAGTATGATCTCGAGTTCAAGGCTTTGGTGTTGCGGTGTTGCTTGGTCTTCTTCCGGTGGCTCTCCTGGCCTTATATAGGTGGCCAGGTCTCAAACCCTACCCGGAGAGGACCCGAACTCTAACCTTAGGTCGGTTACATATTTCTAAACTTAACCCGCAAGTTAGTGCGGGTGGGCTTCACGTGGGCCTTCTGGAATATTCCAAGGGCTCCTCTTCTTGGGCCTTAACCTTGGGCCTGAGATGGGGTGTCCTTACCCGCAGGGTCCAGGATCCATGTCTTCATCAGTAGCCCCCGAGCGTTTGCTCGAGTGGGATTTCTCCAGTCGAGTAGACGGTCAAATCTTTCTTGGTTTTTCTTTCTTGTGGATAACCAGTTGGGCTGTTTCCTGTTTAGAGGGCGCGTACCCTGTATAATGAGTTTTCGTACTCGAGTATCGAGCAATGCAAGTGCCTGTTTTTATGGCTTTTTATCGCAGAAGGATGTGGCGCAGTAGCTTGGCTCTCCCGAGAGATCGGGGCCAATTAATTGCGACTAGGGCAAAAACATTTCTGGCCTACACAGATTCGAGACCTCCGACTCGAACCCGATAAGGTGATTGTTGCGACTGGGCCGTTGTGGTCTTATCGAGTCGAACTTAACCTATGGGGGTACCCGGCGCGTCCGCTGGGATTTTTCTTCGTGTTGTTGACACGGAATCATACCGGAGGACGCAGCTTTGAGTGCGATTCCAGGCCCTCAAGAGAGATCTTTAGGGTCTTACCTTCATATTCGAAGAATATGGCATCCGGATGTGCCTAGTCGGCCGAACAATCCAGGTTTTTATGATGTAAAAATATCATGCGAGTGAGAAAAGGATAAGTTCTGCCTACTCGTGTAATTTTTGAATGAGTAGTTCTTTTATCCATACGAAAGAGTTTTCGTGTTTAGGAGTTTTTATGCCCATATTAAAGAGTTTTCATGTTTGGGAGATCGTGCCCATACGAAAGAGTTTTCGTGTGCAGGGTATTTTTCTCCGGTTTTAAAGGAGTCTTGCCTCATGATTTGTTCATGAAAAAGTTGCTTCTATTCGAAGGAGTTTTGTTCATACGAAGTTATTTTCGCGTTTGAACTTTCCATTCGAAGCTTTCTTCAATTTGATGATGCACGCTATGACGTCATGGCGCACTTTTCTCCTCCCGATGGGACGTGACGGAGTGAGAGCAGAGAGCCTGGCCCACATAGACAACTTTTTGACCGGAAAACGAGACGTCGTTCCCGGTTTTTACGCAAACCGTGCAGTAAATGCGCACAATCTTATGTTAAGATCGTGGCAGGAAACAACGCTCACCGCCTCCTCGTTTCGTCTTCACATGTGGTGGCGGCGATGGGCACCACGTGGAGCATCAAATGGCCAGTATCGATTCGTTCCGTGTATAAGTACGGGTTCTTGCGGTGCGGTAAAACTTTCCCATCCATCTTCTTCCAATCCATCTTCTTCCTCGCCCTCATCTTCTTTCTTCCTCCAAGCCCGTGCTTAGCAGCGATGGCGGGAGGCAAAAGACGCGGTGCTGCCATTTCCGCATCCGGGGAAGCTTCCGTGCAACCTGCGCCGCGTTCGGGCGACTGGCGTTCGCCCAACACCACCGCGAAGAGCATCAAGGAGATGCAGCGGGAGGGGCTGCTGCCTGCGGAGTCCGAGAAGCGGGTGCGCCTCGGAAAGAAGGAAGAGGTACCCAACCCGCAAGCGAATGAGCGCGTGGTCTTCGCGGACCACGTGTCTCGCGGTCTTTCCTTTCCCCTCCATCCGTTTCTCGTCGGGTTGCTGTATGTCTATGGCATACAGCTTCACGATCTTCCTCCAAACGCGGTGCAGCACATATCGTGCTTCATTGTGTTCTGCGAATGCTTCCTTGGCATTCGCCCACATTGGGCGCTCTGGAAGGCCCTTTTCAAAGTTCGGATCTTCCGCGAGAAATCGCGGGTAGACTCCGAGCCCGGCGAGCCGCTACGCACGGGTGGCTTTGGGATCCAAGCGAAATCGGAGACCGGCTACTTCAGCATGTACTTCATCGACTCCACGCAGGGCTGGAGGAAAAAGTGGTTCTACGTCATCGACAACAACTCGGGTGGGATCGTAGAATTCCACCCGTTCGCTGTTTTGAAGAGGCGGAAATCCTGGGCGCACAAGTTGTCGGCTGAAGAAACCCAGGTCGTCGCGCCACTACTCGCAAGGGTGACAGCTCTCCGTGATCAAGCTGCTGGAGTTGTACTCAACGGGCTGCACCTGGCGGGTATCTTTCTCAAGCGCGGGATCCAGCCTCTGCAGCTCAGACCTTCCACGATGTGGGAGTACCAAGGCTCTGAGGATCCTGGCCGAGTGAGTCGCGAGGATCTCTCGAACGCCGAGTTCGAGAAGAAGATCGCGACTATCACTAGCCTGAAGGCGGGAGAGAAATTTCCCGACTGCAGAGTCGCAGCCTTCAACGCGTCGAGGCCTCCACCAGCTGAGGTGAGTTTATTCTTCTTCTCCTCTTTTATTTTCTTGCTTGTTCAGTCGATTGAATTTTCTCTTGCTTTCTTCTGTCTTTTTCGTAGAGCTTATCCGTGGCCAACTGCTACCCTCCAACTTCTGGAAAGGAAGCCTCGGATTTATTGGCGAGTAACCTGGACGGCCCGGCCGATACCAGTGTTGCCAATGCTACTTCGAGTTCCGAGCACGATTCTTCGGATGGTGCAGAGGACTCGAATGGCGGTCTCCTTCCCCCCAAGCACCGTCGAGTAGAGGATGACGAGGCTACCTCCAAAGATAACTCCTTGGAGGACTTGCCCAGGAAGGATCCCATCTCTGCGACTCCGCTGCGCTCACTCGCCCCTTCTCCTTCGTTCCCAGTAATCCAAACCGCCTGGAATGCGGATATGCTGGATGAGGATGAAGATGATGAGTAAGTCTTTCTTCTCGTTCTTAGTCGAACGTTTTGCTTTGCATCTTTGTTGACACTTTGTCTTTTGTTGCAGCCTTCAAACCATTAGTCCTCGCAGGTACGCCTCTTTCCTTCCTCCCGAAAGGAAGAATAAAGCAGGAGCTGCGGGTGAGACTCCTACTGCTGGCACTGTCCAGAATTCGCCCAGCGCAGCCCCCAATGCGGCGACTACGGAACATGGAGTTCCTAGTTCTGCTGCCGGAGCTTCAGCTTCAAAAGAGGTGACGGGTAGCTCAGCAGATCCCCTCTCCCGTGCCAAGGGCCAGGTAAATTCTGCTACTTGCCTTTAATTTGTTATCGGGTGCACGGCAGTGCTCCCGATGGGAGTAGCCCCCGAGGCTATAGTTGATCGCATGTGATCGGCTCCAGGCTCAAAGACTGTCTTTTCCTTCTTCTTGGTTTTATCGGGTGCACGGCAGTGCTCCCGATGGGAGTAGCCCCCGAGGCTTTACTCGGTTGATTGCAATCGGGTATAGGCTCCAATTTTTCTCTTCTAATTCTTCTATTTCTGTGTTCTTTGCAGTCGCTCGTTGACTCCCTTGCGGCGATTAGCCGCCGTGTTGTTTTTGCTGAGTCTGAGTGCGGGATCCTTCGGGCGGACCGTAGTCGACTCACCACAGAGAATGAGCTCCTTCGAGGTGAGTTTTCCATCCTCTCTTGCTTTCGTTTTCCACCAAATCTTCGACTCTGATAACTGTTGTCGTGTGCAGCTCAACTTGAATTTTTGAAGACCAAGAAAGATAATGCCTCCGCCCAGGTAACAACTCTAGAGGCAGAACTGGCGACTGCCCGGCAGGAGCTCGAGTCTTCCCGCATGTTAAATGCCGATTACGAGGGAAAAGTTGCGGCTGCCCAGGATGCCCTGAAGAACTTGGAGGATGCTGGCGCCAAGGAGGATGCCAATCTCGTCAATTTTATTCGTCCCCTTGCTGAGCGCTTTCGGGTAAGTTTGTACTTTTCTACAATCTTCTTTTTGTCTTGGTAGATCTTTTGGACTAACACCCTTTTTTGTTCTTAGGTCTTCTGGGTGTCCCCCTGGAGCTTGCTGGGGTTCCTCGAGTGGACGCATTGACAGACTCTTGAGCCCAACTTAGGAGGCATGCTGCAGGGGTCTGCTCCTTGGTCGGCAATGCTACTGAAGTGTTGACGCAGCTGCATGGTCGCCTTCTCGTCAATGCTTCATCTCCACCCGCGCTAGGTGACCTGCTGAAGATCTTCTCGGAGAGCAATCTCCTTGATGCCTACGCGGTTGCTCAGTCGGAATCTGTGGCGAAGACGGCCATCCAGTTCGCGCTGGCGCATGGAGTTAGCGGCTTGGATGAGGCCTACTCGGATCTCCCAGTTGATCCTTCCACGGGCAAAAAGGTAGGGCTTCGTCGATTTGGCGAGCCAGCCGCCGTCCTCGCTCGGAAGTTATCTGAGCTGTTTGCTCGGCTTAAGGGAGGGACGACTGCCGCGAGTGGGAGTACCACTGTAGCTTCTTAGTTTACTTTGTTTGTACTTTGCAACTTCGATTGTAATGAACCCTGGGATATGCTCCCGTATTTCTATTATTTTAATCGAGATGCTTTTGCTGAAATGCTTCCCGCGATTGTAAGTGTGCTCCCGATGGGAGTAGCCCCCGAGCACCTGTCGAATAGGTGGTAAATATATCTCGAGTGGGCCACCTTATTCCTTTAATCTTCTTTGTGCTTTTCAGGTATCCGAGGTGGCCGCAGAACCTTCAGGTGGACCTGCTGCCCCAACAGATCCGTTTGTCGCCGCTGTGGGGTCTTTGGCAGGTCTTCGTGATCGTGTAGCTGATGGTGAGCGTAGGCTGAAAGCTTTGCTCGGGGTGGCCGATGTGGTGAAGTCCAAGCAAAAACTGGCGACTGAACGCGAACAGTTTCTGATGGACGAGTTGGCTTCCGTCGCTAGGGACTTGCTGTGTAAGTAATACAGCCCCCGAGTCTTCTTTGTCTTGTTTCCTTGCCTAATCGTGCATATTTGCTCTTCAGTTGTTAAACCGGATGATAGGGAGGAAAAACAGTGGGTAGAAAACCACATTCTTCAAGAAGCTGGCAGCTCAAGGCCTCATGCGGGTAACTTTTGGTCTGATCGCAGTCGAGGCTTTGTGCTGGCTACTTTGAAGTTCCGTATCACCCAGGTAAAAGTTCTCGTGAGTTCTTTTCACGAGGTCTTGGTCGCGATGAACGCTGCGTTCTATCCGCTAGAAAGGGGTCCTGAAGACTGGAGCCATCTCCTCAGACTGTTCGGGCAAGAGGGAGAGATCCGCGAGTGTGTGCGCAATCAGATGACTTGCGGCGCGGTGGTGGCTCTATCCTTTGGCCGAATATGGCATCCTGAGATAAATTTTAACTCCGTATCTAGGCTTCCAGATGGCCCAATCGATGATATTTCACCGCACTATGATGTTGTTCGTCCTGCAGCGGAGAAAATCATTCGACTAACCTCTGAGGAAGTAGATAGAGTGTTGGCGACTGAGAATGCTTATCGCCATGATTGATTGTTGGATGTGTACGTCCTGTGATGCTGTATAGTTTGTAAAAACTGTTGTAAGGTGTGTGACCCTGTATTTATAAATTTTCCTGTGATGCTTAGTCGTAGGCGTAACCCCCGTGTGTTTATGGGGTGTGTACCTGTAACTATTTTAGCATATAAGAATGAATAATCTTCGAGTAAATATGGTTGAGAAACCATGTATTTTATTGCGATGACTGAGAAGTCATGTACTCGAGCTACAAGAGTGGCTAGTATAGCCTTATTTGTTGTGAGAACAAGTAAATCTAGGGATAAAATTTTCGGAGGTGTGCAATATTCCAAGGATTGGAATAGATTCCTCCAGTCGATGGGTTCTTCAGCCTGTAGGCTCCACCTGGGATAACTTCGTGTATGACGAAGGGTCCTTCCCATGGTGGCTCGAGCTTGTGACCCTCCTTCTGCTTGAGCCGCAGCACTAGATCTCCTACCGCGAATGCTCTGTGGCGTATGCGGCGACTATGATAGTTTCGCAGTGATTGTTGATGTACTGCGGATCTTGCGAGCGCTATATCGCGCATCTCATCGAGTGCATCCATATCTTCCACGAGTGCCCTGTTGGAGATTTCTTCGCTGTAAGCCACGACTCGTGGGGCGCTGAACCTAACATCCTCGGGAAGGACCGCTTCTGCCCCGTATACCATGAAAAATGGCGTGTAGTTTGTGGATCGATTTGGAGTTGTGCGGAGGCTCCATAGTACGGAGGGTAGCTCTTCGGCCCAATGTCTTGCTGCTGGTTGTAGACGATCGAGTAGACGTTTCTTGATGCCAGCTGAAACTAAGCCGCTGGATCTTTCGACTTGTCCGTTCGTTTGCGGGTGGGCAACTGAAGCAAACTTGAAGTTGATGCCCTTTTCCTCGCAGAACTGTTGTGTTTCCTTTGCCGTGAAGTTTGTGCCGTTGTCTGTAATGATATCGTGTGGTACCCCAAATCTGCATACGATGGAATCGAGGAACTTGATGGTGCATTGGGCGCTAGCCGAAGTTACTGGCATGGCCTCGATCCATTTGGTAAACTTGTCGACTGCGACCAACAAGTGTGTATATCCACCCGGCGTGGACTTGCGTAGCGGTCCTACCATGTCTAGCCCCCACTGTGCAAAAGGCCAGGCGATGGGTATCATGTGCAATTCCGTAGCAGGTGCATGTGGTCTTGGTGCGAATCGCTGGCAAGCGTTGCATCGTTCGACTAGCTCCTTTGCATCCTTGGCTGTCGTGAGCCAATAGAATCCTGCTCGGAAGGCTTGTCCCATGATTGTTTTCCAACTAGCGTGATGCCCACAGTCTCCTTGGTAGATGTCCTGGAGTAATTCTTTGCCACCTTCGGGTGCGATGCAGCGCTGAAGTATACCCGAGATGCTTTGCTTGTATAATTCTCCGTTGATTACCCGAAAGGATTTACTGCGTCTGATTATCTGTCGAGCCTTGCGAGGATCGGCCGGGAGCTGTCTGGAGGACAGGTAGTCGAGGTATTTCTGCGTCCAGACTGGCTCGACCAGAAAAACCTGTCGTGAAATGTTATGAATAAGCTCGATGATGACAACTTGCGGGCTGACCTCTGTTTCTGGTGCTGCGGGTGCTCCTGCAGCTTTTTTGACTTTGACTGAGCGCTTGATCATCCGTTCGAAATATATTCCTAGCGGTATGGGTGTGTTTGTGGAACCCATGTTTGTCAGTCTATCTGCTTCTTCGTTGCTGGATCTCGCAATGTGCTTCAGCTCGCATCCTTTGAAGCTCCCTTCGAGTAGGTTGTACATGTCGCGATATGCGATCATGTTTTCAGCAATTGCGTCACATTCTTTCATTGTTTGCTGCACGATGAGATTGGAGTCGCCGTAGATCATTAATCGGGTAGCTCCACAGGCGACTGCCATCTTCATCCCGTGCAACAGGGCTTCATATTCTGCGTCGTTGTTCGATGCTGGATCATCGGGTGGAAAGTCCAATCGTAGGACGTATTGCAGCTTGTCTCCCCTAGGCGATATGAGGACGATTCCAGCTCCTGCTCCTTCGTTTCTTTTGGACCCGTCAAAGTACATTATCCAATTGCTCATGTACTCAGGCGGTCCGGGCGTTTGTAACTTTGTCCACTCGCTTAAGAATTCCACGAGTACCTGGGATTTGACTGCGTTGCGTCCTGCATAAGTGATGTCCCAAGCGCCCAGCTCGATGCTCCATTTGGCTATTCTTCCGGATGCCATAGGGTTGTTCATGATTGTCCCGAGTGACGCATCATTAACCACTGTGATGGCGTGTTCCTGGAAATAGTGCTTGAGCTTTCGGGCTGTAAGAACAACTCCATATGCGAGCTTCTGGTAATGAGGATATCGTTGCTTGCATGGCGAGAGCACTTCACTGATGTAATAGATCGGTCGTTGGACTCCGTATGCTTTGCCCTCCTCAGGTCGTTCGACTACGATTGCTGTGCTGATGACCTGGTTTGTGGCGACTAGGTATAAGTAGAGTGTCTCCCTTTCTTGCGGTGTTGCAAGGACGCGCCTGCTTTGCAACGATCGCTTCAAGTCTGCAAACGCTTGTTTAGCTTCTGGTGTCCACTCGAATTTGTCCGTCTTCTTCAATAGCTTGTAGAAGGGTAGCGCTTGCTCTCCCAATCGGGCGATGAACCTGCTCAGGGCGGCTAGTCGCCCTGCGAGCTGCTGGACTCCGCGTAGATTGGTTGGCTCCTTCATAGTCAAGATTTCTTGTATTTTCTCTGGGTTGGCTTCGATACCTCTGGCGGATACCAGGTACCCGAGAAGTTTTCCTGCTGGGACGCCGAAGACGCATTTCGTCGGGTTGAGCTTGATCCTGTATGCGTTGAGGGCGTCGAATGTTTCTCTAACGTCTTCGAGGAGTGTGTCCTCAACTCGAGTCTTGATGACGATGTCGTCAACATACACTTGTACGTTCTTGCCAATGAGCTTGGCGAGGCATTTTTGCATGCAGCGCTGGTATGTTGCGCCTGCGTTCTTGAGCCCGAAGGGCATTGTCGTGTAGCAATATACACCGTGTGGTGTGATGAATGATGTCTTTTCTTCGTCCTCCCGTTTCATCCGGATCTGATTGTAGCCCGAATAGGCGTCCAGGAAGGAGAGGCGTTGACAGCCTGCCGTAGAGTCCACGATCTGGTCGATTCGCGGGAGGGGGAAGTTATCCTTGGGGCAGTGCTTGTTTAACGACGTGTAGTCAATGCATACCCAAAGGATGTCCGTGTTCTTCTTGGGGACCAGCACTGGGTTTGCTAACCAGGTGGATATCTTGATCTCCCTGATGAAATTTGCTGCTAGCAATCTGTTTACTTCTTCTCCAAGCGCTTTCTGCTTGGGTTCTGAAAATTGTCGAGTAGTTTGTTTGATGGGTTTGGCATCTGGAAAGACTTCGAGTGAGTGCTCGGCAAACTCCCTGGGTATTCCTGGCATATCTGAAGGCTGCCAGGCGAAAATTTCCCAGTACTCACGGAGGAGTTCGACGAGCGCGCTTTCCTATGCTGGCGAGAGGGTGTTTGAGACCATCGCTGTCTTCGCAGAATCTGTCGGGTGTACCTGATGCTTTCGGGTGTCACTGTTGGTGCTGAACTCTAGCTCAGGCGCGTTTTTCTTCATGAGGGGCATCACGGAGAGATCCGTGGTTTTTGCCAGCTCTTGAAGTTCTTCTTGCATCCCGAAAGATTTCACGATCTCATTGAATTCAATGTCGCACTTGTTGGATTTCTGAAAGTCTCCGTCGATGGTGATCACACCATATTCTCCAGATAATTTGAGCTTCAGGTATGCGTAGTGTGGTACTGCCATGAATCTGGCGAACGCTGTTCGACCAAGAATGGCGTGGTACTGTGAAGGCCATTCGACGACTTCGAAGTCGAGGAATTCTCTTCTGTAGTTGCTTTTAGTGCCCAGCACAACTTCTAAGTTGATTGTTCCGAGTGGACAGATTGTCTTTCCCGGAACTATCCCGCGGAAGGATGTTTCTGATTCCGCAAGGCCGTCCCGGTTCCTGTTCATCCGACGGAGTGTATCCGCGTAAATAATATTAATGCCACTGCCACCATCCATGAATACGCGGGCCAAGTCGTAGTTGCCAATCTGTGCTTGGATGACGAGGGCGGCGTGTCCTGGTCGATGGACTCGTGGTGGGTGGTCTTTCATCGAAAATGTGATCGGTTGATCCGCCATCTTCAAGTACTCGGGCTTTATTGGCGGAGTCTGCACAGCCATGCACAACTGCCTTGTGTTAGTCTTTTGAGCTCTGCGGGATGGACATACCTTCTGGATCATCGCGAGTTGCCCTGCTGGATTCGGGTATGCATTGGCCCCGGAGTTTTGTGTAGGTGGTGCTGGCAGTGCGGCCAATGCCTTGTTTGGATTTGCTGGTGGAGGTAGGGGTTGTGGCGGCTGGAATCCTTGGTGGCCTCCTCCTGGAAGCGGTGGGTAATTTTGAGTGGCTGCGGATCTTTTTCTTGCGAGGGCTTCCGAGATGTCAATAAACTTTCGGCAATCCTTAAGAAGGTGTGTTGCCTTAGTTTTGCCCGTGCGCTTATCTGTAAATAGATGTAGCGAGCAGTGTGCGTCGAGGTCTTCCTCGGGAGACTTTTCTTCAGCCTTCGGTCTCCACTCGTGATACCCACGGCGACCGGAGTCGCGGCTTCGCGTGAATTCCGCCGCTACCAGCTCCTCTCGATCCTCGTGATCGTAATATTTCCTCCTTTTCCTTCGGCCATGGCGGTCTTCATCGTGCGCAGGTGTCGTGGTGGTGTCACGGCAGATGCCATGGGATGGCTAAAGATGTGGGGACGATGGACGCTGGAGGTGTCCGGGGAGGGATTACGCGACGAGTAGCCGCGTGAGGTAAGATCCACACAACACAAACAACACGATGTACCCAGGTTCAGGGCCCTCGTGAGGAGGTAAAACCCCTACTCCTGCCTTTCCCTATGTATTATGGTGTCTCTCCGAGTAGCCACAGTACAAATGGTAACGCTACCGAGTAGCCCCTTGCCCCTCTCCGAGTAGAGCTAGGTCAAGGACTTAGGGTTTCTAGGGTTTCTAGTGAGCCACTATGGGAGCATATGAGCCTCTCTGAGTACGTGCCCCGCGCAGGAGGCGGCGGGGCACCTTATATACATGGTGCCCAGCCGGATACGTCCAAATCCTAGACAAGTGTCGACATAGTGTCCACACTGTCCTTTCTCCGAGTACCCGCTGACAGCTTTGGTCGTTGGTCTTGGCTGCTTCTGTAAAGTCGTTGGGCAAAACTAGGGGACAGACTGGTATCACTGTACCTAGTCACAGAGTAGGTCCCCCTTATCCTGCCACCGACTGCTTCCATGCTGTCACTGTCAGACAGACCGTCCCCACGTGAACAGTAGTTCGAATGCTGCCAAGTACGGACCCAGGATACGCGGGATCCTGTGTCAGAACGGCTCCTTTGACTTCCTGCCCGAGTAGTTTCCCGCCAAAGGTTCCCGCCAATTGTACTCGGGCCAAACCTTCTACTCGACATGGTAGGAACTGATTGATATCTCCTTCTGATCATCTTGAGGTGAGACCGGGTAGCAGTCGACCGGGTAGCAAGTACCCGGTAGTCGGCTACTCGGCCAAACCTCTCTTCTGTAAGCGGCCTTTACCACCTGTCTTTACCCTACTCGGGGGTAACCCCCCGACAGCAGTCCCCGAAGCTGGTTGAGTCTTGCGAACTTGTTCACTAGGCTCTGCCAGCTTTAAACCAGCCTTTGCATCCCAGCCATCGAACCTCAAGATGCCGAGTAGGTCCTCCGAGTAGCTATCCGGAAAGTATCTTGAGTCTCCTCTTTCCGAGTAGCACTTGCTTTCTACTCTGTATCCGAGTAAAAAGACTTAGCGAAATTTCGCAAACTGAGCCTCTGCAGCGCAGAGCAACATCCAGCCCTTCACGCAGGCACTGCCTACGTGTCAAGCATCCACGACCTTGTCGTTTGGTTGCCCAGGACACGACGCCACGTGTCCAGTTTTCACGCCGTGGGCCCACCGGCCGTCATGTCCCATCACGCGCATTTACTGGCCACGATCTTGTAGTGGGATCCAATGCGGCCGTTACGCGCGCGGTTCTCGCGTGTGTGCGTTTCTAGCCGGCCACAGGACCCACCACACGCCACAATCGATCCCACTCCCGTAGCGGTAACGGTAATCTCGCCGAGGAGGTATAAATACCCCCGCGGTAACTTCCTTTTCCCCTTCCCTGCTCATTTCCTCTTCTTCCTCCCGTTCTTCTCCGCCACCGAGCGCTCCGCCGCCGCACTAGCCTCTGCGCCGCCGCGGACTCGCTCCACCACCAACCCCGTCTGATTTCCGATTCTTCCACTCGCAACCATGGCCAAGTCCTGCTGGGCCGGTTCTTCCATCACCCAAGCCAACCTCGCCTGGCTCGTGAACGAGAGGAGGGTTCCCCCCGGCGTGGAGTGCCGGGCACCTGACGACGAGGTCGTGCCCAAGCCCAGGGACGGAGAACGCGTGGTGTTCATGTCCCACTTCGAGCGCGGATTCGGGCTGCCAGCATCGGACTTCATGCGTAAGTTCCTGAATCACTTCGGGCTGCAGATGCACCATCTGCCGCCCAATGCAGTCGTTTTCCTCGCATACCACGCCGTGGTGTGCGAGGCCTTCCTCGGCATCAGGCCCACCGTGGAGACGTGGCTCCACTACTTCCATCTCCGCCAACAATCCGTCGGGAAGAAGGACAGCGCGGGCGTTGCCCGCGCCACCGACGTCGGCTGCGCCATGATGGTGCAGCGCAACGGGACGAACCACCCCCGCATCCAGGGGCTGGATTCCTGCCGAATGTGGCAGCAAACGTTCTTCTACGTGAGGAACGTTGCCGCCGCTGATGGAGCCCCCGTCGACGACCGCATCAACCTGCCCCCTTGGAGCAAGCGTGCTCCACTCGGGTCGAATTGGAAGGAGAAGCCCGTCAACGACGAGAACGCCACCGAGATAGAGACGCAACTCGCCTGGCTGAAGACGCATGGCCTCAGGAATGACGACCCAGTAGCGTGCTGGATCAAACGCCGGGTGCTTCCTCTGCAGGAGCGATGCCACCTCATGTGTTACATGGGAGGGCCTCGCGATTGCACCAGGACCACCACCGTCGAGATCGACGATGCTGACGTTCCCAGGCTTGCCAGGAACATCCTGAAGACCAGCCTCAACGAGAAGTGGCGGTACGGGTTCCTCCCGTTCAGCCGTAGGACTCCAATCTTACGGGTACGTCTCCCTTACTCTGTTTTCGTCTCTGCCTTCCGAGTAGATAGCTTCTCCTTTTTCCTCGACTAGCAATCGCCTTGTGCACCGAGTAGGACACTTAGCTAACTCGCCTTAGGCTTAGTGTGCTTTGTGCCTGCACGCCTCGTCGAGTAGGAATTTTTAGAAAAAGGCCTAGGCTTAGTGTGCTTTGTGGGTGCACGCCTACCCGAGTAGAATTCTATTCTGGTACTCGGCTAACTTGTGATCCTTCTCTGCCTTTCAGACTCTTACTCGCCAGCTCACTGAAAGCAGCGAGGTCTTCGAGGACAACTGGTCTAAGGATCGCGAGGAGGACGATGTACCCCCCTCTGATGACGCGGAGCAGAGCAGCCCCGCTCCCGAGAAGCGCGACGTCCTTAACACTTGGGCGGACGACGGCTCTGACGGTAATAGCATCCTCATCTTGCTTGTTTCCGGGAAGCATCAACTCCTTGTATTGCTATTTCTGATTCACTTCTTCTTTCCTTTGAATTTCTCAGATGAGGCCGCTGCGGAGAAGGACGACGAGGATGAGGACGAGAACGAGGGCGATGCGCCCCTTGTCGTCAAGCCTCTGTCGGTTGCCCCTCCCGAAACTCGCAAACGGACAGGCGGCGAAGCACGAGCGCCCCCTGCCAAGAAGAAGAAGAAGCCCGCCGAGGAGGGAGAGACCCCCGAGAAGAAGAAACCCACCAAGCTCACCACGAAGAGAAAGAGGAAACAGCTCTCTTCCACTACCGCGTAAGCTTCCTTCCCGGTCGTCTTTCTTCTCGCGCAGTACCACTTTCCCCAATTTCTTCCAATTCCTGATTCCCTTCTCCTCTTTCCGCAGAGCTCCCCTGGATGTGAACGCCGCTTGCGCATCCGGCCAAGCCAAGGAAACTCCAATTCCTCTGATCAACGTCGATGACGACGAGGAGGACAACACTGCCCACGCTGCTGCCGCCAAAGCACCGATCACTTCCGCTCAGGGAGCAGGATCAGAAGCGGCAGCTCAGGACGCTGCCGTCCACCCCGAAAGACCACCTTCTCCTCCGGCTAGCAATGCCGAGGAGGTCCGAGACCAGGATATGCAAGACACTGCCGCCCCCGAGCGGCCTGAAGTAGAACAAGAGCAAACCAGCACAGAGGCTGGTGCACGAGACAATCTTGCTGCCGAGCAGCAAGTAGGAGACAACGCCGCTGCGGACGCCACCGTAGAAGATGTTTACCCACTGCCAGGCGGCGTACCGAGTGGTGTTCTGCCAGGAGCTGCAGCGGCGCCTCCAACTGCGCAGGGCCCTACGCCACCGACTGCACAAGGCCCTACACCACCAACCTCCTCCTCGTCTCCTCAGAGCAAGGACACTTCCAGCCCTCCTGGGCGAGTAACCAGGCAACGGGCCCTTGATGCTCTGAGGGACTACTGCTCCGAGAAGGGCCCTTCCGAGAAGAAGACTGCCGATAAGGTGGCTGCCGAGGAGGCCAAGGCCAAGGAGGAAGCCGCCGAGAAGGCCAAAGCCGAGAAAGAAACTGCTGAGAGAGCCAAGGCCGAGCAGAAGAAGGCCAGGGCTGAACAGAAGAAAGCCGAGAGGCGAGCTGCCGAGGAAGCAGTCGCCGAGAAGGCAAAAGCCAAGACAGAGGGGAAGAAACCCGAGGATCCCGAGAAGCGGAAGATCGAGAAGGAGCAGACGAAGAAAAGGGCCAGGGAGCAAGGCGCATCCGCAGGCGGAGCACTCGTGATCCGCGACTCCGGCCCGATTCCTGCTGCACTCTCTGCGGGCGCTCGCGCTGCTGGCCAGCCCTGCTACCCGGAATATATGATTGAGGTTAGCCACCAACACCGCATCGGCTTCCCTCCCCAAGATAAAGCTGTAGCTATTCAGAAGGGGAGAAAGGCAGTAGCCAGGGATACTCCTCCCTTCGATCCAGCCCAGAATAAACCCACCAATATTGCTTCTCGGGGACCCCAAGACAAGCCAATAACCTCCAAGGGTCTTGAGCAGGTACTGGACACTGTCGGCTACATCAGCGCCAAGTGGGACAGCGGGGTTCTCGGAGAGGATAAGTGGCACGGCTTGACCCTTGGCTCCGTCGACCACTACCGCGTGGAGTGGAACAAGATCGACCTGGGACACCAGCCCATGTCCGTTTCCACCGACACCGCCACCCTCGCAGCCAAGATGTTCTTGCACCGCAAGAACGCCGAGGATATCGAACAGAGCTACGCAGTAAGTCTTTTTGCCTTTTCCGAGTTGAATTTTCTTCTCTTCTACTCGCCCTTCTTCTTTCTCACCATCACTCCCAGTCCCCGAGATTTGGGTCGAGTAGGTGGACACTCTCCGAGTAGCCTCCTACTCGGGCCGAATCTTCTCTGCTTTGCCTAACTCATTTTCTTCTCGGTTTTCAGGATAGCGTTCTCAAGCGGACCAACTTGTACCGCATCCTTCTCTGGAACCACTCCATCGCCAGGAGACGCATCACCGCACTGGAGAAAGAGAAGGCAGATGCCGAGGCCGCAAGCAAAAACGCCAATGAGAGCAGCCAGCAGCTGGCTGAAGTGCAGGGTAGGCCTTTTAGCTACGCGGTTTCTGCGTTTTATTTTTACGCCCGCTCCTGCTTTCTTTGGCACTAACCTTTCCTTCTCTGCAGCTAACCTGAAGGCCCTAGTCGACGAGCACGAGAAGTGCCGTGCTTTTGTGGCAGACTCCGAGGCCACCATAAAGAGACTTGAAGGTGAGCTTGTTGTTTACTCGGTTCTGTCTCGAATTTGTTTCTTCTCTGCATATCTGCTGACCTTATCTTATCTTTTCGCAGAAGATTATAAGTCATTTGCTGAGGCGCACCAAGATTGCGTCCAGCCAGCAGCGGTGGAAAAGCAGCTGTCCGATCAGGCCATTACTCTGATTAAGGACCACACCAGCGAGATGGAGAAACTGCAGGTCCAGCTTCAGAACGCGCTCCAAGACGCCGTGAAGATTGGCGCCGAGAGGGACAAGGCCATCGCCGAGAAGGCCAAGGCCGAGACCGCTTTCAAGGCCAAGGAGAGGGCCCTCGAGGCTGAATGCGAGACTCTGAAGAAGGCCAATGCTGATCTTTTCGCTCAGATGGACGCCCTGCGCCAGATCCAATCAAAGCATATTCGCAACGAGGAATCTTGGAGAACCAAGCTGCAGCAACTGCGCCGACAACTAGTCGGTAAGTTCTTTTCTTCATTGCATCTTTTCTTCTCGGTCTTATTCCTTCTCGGCTTCCTTTTCTCTTTCTCGGTTTTTGATCTTGCCACTTGCTATTTCAGATATCTGGCCTCGCCTTGAGTCTACCTCTGCGCCCTCGATAGCCAAGGCCCGAGCAGTTCGCCTTTCGCTGGGCGAGCCGATCGACACCAGGGCTGATATCGAGGACAGCTTGCAGGTGCTCAAAGGTTACTTCGAACAGCTGGCCGGCTGCGGGACTGATTTGATGCATGCGGGCTTTGAGCTCCACCGGCTGTTCTGGCCCCATGATCCTGAGCCAAAAAGCATGCGGGCGCTCGCCCTCAAGCTGGAAGGTGTGAAGGCCGAGTTGAAGAAGTGGCGAGCCTCCGGAGCCCGTGCTGGTGCGGATGTGATGCTTCTCTGCATTGCGTCCTGGTATGAGAACCTGGACATGCAGCTCATCCGCGGGAAGCGCAATGACTCCAAGTGGGAGACTGATGCCGACAGCGTGGCCTTGCGCAAGCAGACTGCATATGATGTCGCAGAGTGCGCCGAGACGGAGGTCTACATCGATGGCGTCCCCGAACCCGACACCGAGTACGAGGACGACGAAGATGACGATGAGGAAGAACTTGGGGAGTACTTCGAATCTCCCAAGGGCAAAGCCGGGAAGGGCAAGGCCACCGTCGTCGCGAGTAGCGATGAAGACGAAGGGGCGCACATCGACAGCGAGCCACTCGACTTTGGCACCTCCTCAGGTGCTGCTCTCGACGACACGGTGCCTCCTCCTGGCCACGCTTCAGGCTCCTCCTCGGCTCCAGGACCCGTCTCGGCAGCCACGGCCACTTCCGAGCATACGGCCACTCGGGAGGATGCCGAGATGGAGGAATCCACCGTCGTGCAGACGGGAGCGGATGCCACTCAAGCCGGCACCGAAGAAGCAGCTACCGCCACTGCTACTGAAGAAACTGCTGCCAAGGCCGCCGCCGAGGAAACAGCCGCCAAGGCCAGCGCCGAGAACATCTCCACTGCAACTTGAAGCAACCTGCAATCTTTTCTTTCACTTGAACATTTTATCAGATCCCCGGGATGCCGGGAGCAGATGTAACAGACTACCTTTATCTTGCTTGCTACTCAGTTTTTATGCCCACTCGGTTTACGTTGACATTAATCAATTTGCACGACAATGGCTTAATGCCGAGCTGTGTTTCCATGCGAGTCCCCGAGTAGCTTTTCTTATTCACCCTGTCTTTTCATCTCTGCTCTACCTGCGACTTGTCGCTTGTTTGGTATTCGAGTCACAAGAATCAAAGAACAAGACTGCAAATACTTAGCCGCTAGAAAACAATCATGATAACGCAGCCCACCACTTAACCGAGAAGACGAAAACGAGGAACAAAAAGTAACCGACAATCTACTCGGTTCCTGCACTTTTTCTTCCTTAGTGATTTTCGTGTGCTCATTGACCTTTTGCTTGTTCTCTTGCTTGCCATGAAGCCGGGTTTCGGACAGCAGCAAAGTCGAAGAGTTGGCATATAGGTTTAAACACAGTACTCAATGCACTTTTGAGTTCTGAAGTGAAGCAACCGAATAGACAAAGGAACGAGCCGAGTAAAAAACACTTAGAGCAATTTTGGACGAGGGCAGTCCCCGAGAACAATTTTAGATTGCAGAGTAGAATTTCAACTCGGATGAAAGGGTACATACACATCTTTGCTTACGAATGAAAACGACGAAGTAGAGCTATATTCCAAGGACGCTTGGTTTCCTCTCCAGCTTTATCTGCCCTGTTCGCCTGCGACGGGCGCACATCTACAAGATAGTACGCGTCATTGTGCAGCGCTTTGCTGACAATGAAAGGCCCTTCCCATGGAGGAGACAGCTTGTGCATCCCGGCTGTGCGCTGCACAAGCCTAAGGACCATGTCTCCTTCTCGGAAAACCCTTGGGTTCACCTTTCGGCTATGATAGCGCCGCAGGTTTTGCTGGTAGATAGCCGAACGTGACAGAGTCAGCTCTCTTGCTTCTTCAAGCAGGTCAACGTCGTCTTCTCGAGCTTCTCTCGCCTCCACCTCAGTGTAGAGGGCTACTCGGGGGGAGTCATGCTCTAAGTCTATTGGCAACACGGCCTCAGCCCCGTATACCAAGAAGAATGGCGTGTAGCCGGTTGACCGGTTAGGGGTAGTCCTTAGACTCCACAACACCGCTGGCAACTCTTCTAGCCAACACCCAGGTGTTTTCAGCAGTGGCTCAATCAGCCTCGGCTTGATGCCTGCCAGTACCATCCCGTTTGCTCTTTCAACTTGCCCATTGGAGGCAGGGTGCGCGACTGACGCAACGTCTAGTCGGATATGCTTATCTCTGCAAAATCGCACCATTGCCCCCTCTGCAAAGTTGGTGCCGTTGTCGGTGATGATACTGTGCGGGTAGCCATATCTCATGATCACATCTTTCACAAACTTCACAGCTGTGACTCCATCGCACTTCCGAATAGGCTTCACCTCGATCCACTTGGTGAACTTGTCCACCATGACCAAGATATGTGTCATATTGCCCTTAGCCGGCTTGAAAGGACCAACCATATCCAAGCACCAAACAGCAAACGGCCATGTGATAGGAATTGTTTTCAACTCGGATGCTGGCACGTGAATCTTACTTGCGAACATCTGGCAGCCGGCGCACTTCCTCACGATGTCCTCAGCTTGCTGCAATGCAGTGAGCCAGTAGAAGCCATGCCGAAAAGCTTTCTTGACTAAAGCCCGAGAAGAGGCGTGATGCCCACACTCTCCTTGATGTATCTCCACCAGGATTTCTTCTCCTTCCTCTGGGCTTACACAGCGTTGCAGCACACCAGTGGCACTTCTCTTATGCAGCACATCTCGGACTAAGGCGTAGCCCTTGGATCTTCTCTGAATCTGCCTCGCAGTCACCTCATCTTCAGGTAAAGTGCCGTCCCTTAGAAAGGATAATATGGGCATTGCCCAACTCGGTGTCTCCCGCACGGGAAACACTGGTTCGTCCATTTCCATTGGGACAGGCTCTGGTGGTTGCACAGGAGGAGTAGGAGCGCTTCTCTGCAGCCCAGATCGATTGGCGAGAACTTCACTGAATGCAACAGCTTCATGGTTGAGGGCGGCAGTCCCCGAGTAAGGAATGGCAGTCCCCGGGTAGGGAGTGGCAGTCCCCGGGTACGGAGTGGCAGTCCCCGGGTAGGGAATGGCAGTCCGCGGGTAGGGAATGGCAGTCCCCGAGTATAGGACGGCAGTCCCCGGGTTCCCTGCAGCACTCTCCCAGTCAATCTCCATTGGGTCAGATTCCTCACTTGGCAGAGAAGGGACAAAGATGGATTCCGAGTTGGGGGAAGGCTTGATGGATGGCTTCCTCAAATGCTCCAGGGCAATCCCTGCCGGGATGGACTGCCGAGAAGATCCCAACTTGGACAGCTCATCTGCTGCTTCGTTTTCTGCTCGGTGAATGTGCTGGAACTCACAGCCTTCGAAAAACCCAGTCATTGACTGCACCAGGAAGCGATACGACGCCATGTTGGCATCCAAGGCATCCCAGGTACCCGAGACTTGCTGCACCACCAGATCTGAGTCGCCATAACAGATAATGCGCTGCACGCCAACCTCCTTTGCTACTCGCAAACCATGCACAACTGCCTCGTACTCGGCTACATTGTTGGATGCCTTGAAATGGATCTGCAACACATACTTGAGCTGATCCCGCTTGGGTGATGTAAGCACAACGCCAGCACCAAGGCCTTCTTTCACCTTTGAGCCATCAAAGTGCATCTTCCAATAGTTGGAAACTGGAGCAGGAGGTTCATACTGCATCTCGGCCCAGTCGACAAGAAATTCCGCCAGTACCTGAGACTTGATTGCTTCTCTTCTCGTATACGCGGGAGCGTACGCGGCTAGCTCGATCGCCCACTTGGCTACTCTGCCACTCGCCTCCTTGTTACCCATGATGTCCGAGATGGGAGCTGAGCTCACGACAGTGATGGGATGCTCCTGGAAATAATGCTTCAGCTTCCTGGCGCCCAGGTACACACCATAGGTCATTTTCTGGTAATGCGGGTAGTTCTGCTTGGAGCTCGACAACACCTCGCTCAGATAGTACACAGGGCGCTGCACACTCTTGCCTTCTTCTTCTCGCTCCACCACTATCACCACGCTGACTACTCGGTTAGTCGCGGCAATGTATAGCAGCATAGGCTCCTTGGGTAGCGGACTAGCCAAGACAGGAGCGCTAGCCAACATTGCTTTCAGCTCATTGAATGCTACATCCGCTTGCGGAGTCCAGACAAACTTGTCGCTCTTCTTCATCAGCTGGTACAGAGGCAGAGCCTTCTCGCCCATTCGGCCCAGAAAACGGCTCAGTGATGCCAGACAACCCGTGAACTTCTGCACATCCTTCAATGATCTCGGCAAAGACATGCTTTCAATAGCTTTTATCTTAGACGGATTGGCTTCAATGCCCCGACTAGAAACCAGGAAACCGAGTAGCTTTCCAGCTGGTACACCAAAGGTGCACTTACTCGGATTCAGTTTCATTTTGTACCTGCGTAGGTTAGCAAAGGTTTCCTCCAAGTCGGCAAGCAGAGTATGTGTTTTATTCGTTTTGATGACAATGTCATCTACGTACACCTGCACATTCTTGCCGAGTTGGTTGTGCAAGCATTTCTGCATGCATCTCTGATAGGTTGCACCCGCATTCCTCAGGCCAAAACACATGACACGATAGCAATAAGCCCCGTACGGGGTAATGAAAGCAGTCTTTATTTGATCGGCAGGATTGAGTGCAATCTGGTGGAAACCAGAGTAGGCATCTATGAAAGACAACAGTTCACAGCCGGCAGTGGAATCGATCACCTGGTCGATGCGAGGTAGCGGGAAAGGATCCTTGGGGCATGCCTTGTTCAAGTCGGTGTAGTCGACGCACATGCGCCATGCAGTGGCAGCCTTGGGATCTTCCTTTTTCTTCTCGACCATGACCGGGTTGGCTAACCAGTCCGGGTGCAGCACCTCCATGATGAAGTTACTGATCAGCAGCTTGGTGATTTGATCACCGATGGCCTTCCTTCTCTCGTCCCCGAAACGGCGCAAGGCCTGCTTCACGGGCTTTGCGTCAGGACGCACATGCAAAGAGTGCTCAACCAACTCCCTCGGGACTCCTGGTAGATCTTCATTGGTCCAGGCGAACACGTCCCGATTCTCACGGAGGAAGTGGATGAGCGCGCTTTCCTATTTCTCGGCCAGCCCGGCACCAATGATGGCCACGCGCTCCGGGAACTCGGGGTCAACCTGGACTGTCTTGGTCTCCTTGGCCGCTTGGAAAGCAGTACCGTGCTGAGTACTCGGCACACCTTGTGCGCCAGCTTGTGCGGACTGAGCCAAGGCCACCACCTCGTACATCTTCTTCTTCTCGGCAGCAATCACCATTGATTCCGCCAGCTGAGAGCTAGCAGAGGCACACTCCATGGACTTCTTGTAATCTCCCGAGATGGTGATGATGCCATTGGGCCCGGGGATCTTCATCTTTAGGTAAGCTACATGGGTAGAGGCCATGAACTTGCTCAGAGCAGGCCTGCCGAGTAGAGCGTGATAGGGACTCTGATGATCCACCACCTCAAACTGCAGGCGCTCTGTGCGGCAGTTCTCCCGAGTACCGAATAGCACATCAATCCACACTCGGCCAATCGGGTTGCATGAGATCCCGGGCACAATGCCATGGAAAGTGGTCTTGCTGGGCAGCATCATGTTCTCGGCCAGGCCAAGCTTCTCGAGTGTGTCCTTGTACACAATGTTGATGCTGCTGCCGTTGTCGATCAGCACCTTGCTGAACCTCACGTTCTTCTCGGGGCCCAGGAAGGTGGGATCTAGCACCAAGGCATAGGTACCCGGATTGGGCATCACCTTGGGGTGATCCGCCCGAGTCCACCTGATCTCCTGGTCGCACCAGTACATGTAGTGAGGGACAGCCGGAATCACTGCATTGACCTCCATGGCCCGCCTATGCTGTGACTGCTTGTCGACTGCCTCGGAAGTGAAGATCATATAGCTCTCATGGTGCTCTTGGTACTGGTTAGGGCCATTGCCCCCATTGTTGCCGTTGTTGCCATTGTTGTTGCCCTGATAGTTGTTGTTGCCTCTGTTGTTGTTGTTGCGGTTGTAGTTGTTGTTGTTGTTGCGGTACCTCTCGTTGTTGAAGTTCTGGTTGGCTCCTAAAGCCACCTGGTTCACATTCTCTCTTCTCGGATAGACTGGCGGCCGAGCTGCGGGTGCCCGAGTAGGCTGAACAGTGGCATTCGCGGCTGGCAGAGGAGGTGGAGGAGGCAAGCCATCACTCTTGATCACATCCCACCATTCGCATTGCCGAGTAGTGTGGTTCGCAGGCCTTGAGGGGTGATGAGTGTGGAAGCTGCATGGACCATCCTTCATGTCATCGAAGACAAACTTCTTCGGCTGCTCGGAGTTCCCGCTACTCGGCTGCGCAGTGCGGAACGGTTTCTTGTTGCCTTGGCCCTGGTTCTGGTTCTGCCCGTAGGCTCCAGCAGGTTTCTGCCTTTGGCCACCACCGCCTCCAACATTCACTGCATTCACTTCCTCGGGATCATACCGAGTATCTACTCGGCGCTTGTTGCGGAACTCGTTGCGCTTGTTGCTGTTGAAGTTTCTTCTCGGCTCAGAAGAATCCATCAGTGGCTGAGTAGGGTCACCGAGTGCGTACTGATCCGCAATCTTGATGGTCTCGGCCAGGGTGTTGGGCATTTCCCTCTGCAATCTCTGCCACAGCATGCTGCCATGTCGGCAACCCTGCGCAAACCAAGTGATGGCCTGCGCTTCATTCACACCCTCACAGGTGTTCCTCAAGGTGCTCCACCGAGTAAGGTACTCGCGGTCCGTCTCGTCCTCTCGCTGTCGGCAAGCCGACAACTGCTGTGGCCTATTCGGCCTCTTGTAGGTGCTGGTGAAGTTGCTGATGAAGGCATCCGAGAAGTCCAGCCAGCAGTTGATGCTGTTTTTGGGCAGGTTGTTGAGCCAAGTGCGAGCTGGACCCTCTAGCATCTGCGGCACATAGCGCACCGCCCATCTCCTGTTGCCGTTCGCGATATGGACCGCGGTGACGTAGTCGTTGAGCCAATCTTCAGGCTTGGTGCTACCATTGTAGCTCTTGGTGCCTCTCGCGAGCTGGAAGCCCTTCACGGACGGCTCGTTCATGATGCGCGGGCCAAAGCACTCGGGGCCAGGAGGACCCGTGCTCTCAAGCCGCGCCGACAAGCTGATACGGTCCAGCTGGTGCCTTGCATCTCCAGGCGCCAACACGCGCTCACCCACGCGGTCATGGATGTCATAACCAGCCATCTCCATAGCCGAGTAGCCATCATCATACCTATCCACCTGCATAGCAGCAGGCTGCTCCACCGGGCCGGCGACCGGTGCCACCGGGCGCGGCTGCTGCCTCTGCCGAGTAGGCGGAGCTGCGGGTTGCCGAGAAGTACCCGGGCGTGCGGCTTCTCGGACACGGCTTTGAGCTTGATGGGCTTGAGAGCCTGCTCTTGCAGCGTTGTGTTCCTGCCCGGGCTGCTGCGGCACAGCAACCTGTTTCGCGGCAGCAGCCGGGTCATACACCTGCATTTGCCTGTCTCTTCCCGTACGCCCGCTGCGGCTCTTCTCGCGGCTAGGATGCGGAGATGAGGCTTGATCGTTAGATCTTGCCGCGTGCGAGTGAACCACCTGCGAAGCTCCAGCTCCCGGGTTGGCCTTCCGAAACTCCTCGTTCTGCCTGGCGGCCTCCAGTACCAACTCGCCAAGCCTTTCCTGCTGCCTGCGACGCGCCTCTCCCTCTAGGCGCGGCAACTCGGCAGCCACAGCCTCTGCAGCCCGCAACGTCTTGGCGGGCGTGCTGTACCTTGGCCTTGTGAAGGTGTTCGCTGTGGCGGACTGCGCGGGCTCCTCCGCAACAGTGGCCATCTCGGCGCCCAGGTTGCGCCGGGTTGCGCCTACCCTGCTAGGCCTCCTGGCAACCGGCGTGAAGCCGTGAGCCTTGTTATACTCAAGCTGGTCTAGACTCAGCTCAAGCCTGATCTTCTCCAACTCCGCCTGCTCGGCGAGCAGCTCCTGGCGTTGCCGCTCGAGCTGCTCCCTTACGGCTAGGAGCTCGACGTCGGTGGGAGTGGGCATGCCGGTTCGCGCTGCAGACGCGGGGATGACCGTAGACGTGGAAGGCGGCAGGTTGCTCTGCTTCTCGTAGGGCCGGTGAGTCCTGCCACCCGCGGGCGGGTCGTCAACCTCCTCGACGACGGCCGCAGCGCCAGTAGCAGCTGCGCCAACGTTGGCCGCCACGCCCGTCACCATCACCTCAGCGCAGCACGCAGAACTGCATGCAGGCCTTCCGCGAGCAGCAACAACCGCGGGAGGGTCCTCCGCGTCGTGCACCAGCTCGGGGTAGGCGTCGTTGGCAACGGTGGCGACGTAGACGAGATGCGAGCCGAAGGAGATCACCGAGCCGCCCTCCGGCATGGCCTTGCCGCCGAAACAGCCGGCGTTGTCGATGACGAAGTCGAAGGAGCCGAATCTGTGGACAAGGCCACAAACTACGCGCTCTGCAGATGAAGATCCCGTCCGAACAGAAACTCCAGCCAGCGCCGCTGGTTGCCCCACGGTGGGCGCCAACTGTCGTGGTGGTGTCACGGCAGATGCCATGGGATGGCTAAAGATGTGGGGACGATGGACGCTGGAGGTGTCCGGGGAGGGATTACGCGACGAGTAGCCGCGTGAGGTAAGATCCACACAACACAAACAACACGATGTACCCAGGTTCAGGGCCCTCGTGAGGAGGTAAAACCCCTACTCCTGCCTTTCCCTATGTATTATGGTGTCTCTCCGAGTAGCCACAGTACAAATGGTAACGCTACCGAGTAGCCCCTTGCCCCTCTCCGAGTAGAGCTAGGTCAAGGACTTAGGGTTTCTAGGGTTTCTAGTGAGCCACTATGGGAGCATATGAGCCTCTCTGAGTACGTGCCCCGCGCAGGAGGCGGCGGGGCACCTTATATACATGGTGCCCAGCCGGATACGTCCAAATCCTAGACAAGTGTCGACATAGTGTCCACACTGTCCTTTCTCCGAGTACCCGCTGACAGCTTTGGTCGTTGGTCTTGGCTGCTTCTGTAAAGTCGTTGGGCAAAACTAGGGGACAGACTGGTATCACTGTACCTAGTCACAGAGTAGGTCCCCCTTATCCTGCCACCGACTGCTTCCATGCTGTCACTGTCAGACAGACCGTCCCCACGTGAACAGTAGTTCGAATGCTGCCAAGTACGGACCCAGGATACGCGGGATCCTGTGTCAGAACGGCTCCTTTGACTTCCTGCCCGAGTAGTTTCCCGCCAAAGGTTCCCGCCAATTGTACTCGGGCCAAACCTTCTACTCGACATGGTAGGAACTGATTGATATCTCCTTCTGATCATCTTGAGGTGAGACCGGGTAGCAGTCGACCGGGTAGCAAGTACCCGGTAGTCGGCTACTCGGCCAAACCTCTCTTCTGTAAGCGGCCTTTACCACCTGTCTTTACCCTACTCGGGGGTAACCCCCCGACAGCAGGTGATGATGCTCTCTCGTTGCGCACTGCGTCTTCTCTGTTAGCCCACTTTTCGGCTATGATCATTAGCTCTCCAATAGTTTTGGGTGCAGCCCTGCCTAGCTCTTCTCTGAAAGCAGTTCTTTGGGCGCCTTTCGCAAAGGCTTCAATCACCACTTCTTCCGAGATGGTTCCCGCAGTGTTCCTGAGCGTGGTCCACCGCTGGATATATTCGCGGGTAGACTCACCGCTTTTCTGCTTGCATGCTCGCAGTTCTTCGATGGTGGCCGGCCTCTTGTAAGTCGACTGGAAATTTTTGCAAAAGTCGCGGTGCAAGTCATCCCACGATGCGTAACCAGATCTTGGTCTTCTTTCCAGCCAGCTGCGGGCCGCGCCAACGAGATGCAAATTGAGATATTGCATAGATGTGTTCTTGTTCCCACGTTGGCATTTTACTGCCGTGAGGTAATCGCTTAGCCATTGAGAGGGCTCGAGTGAGCCGTCGTACTTTGTCACTTCCGTGCTGAGCTTGAATCTTCTGGGTAGAGGCGCTTCTCGGATGCTGCGGGCAAAGCAGAGCGCACCGCAGGTTTCGTCATCCGAAGAGCTGGATGGAGAGCGCCCGCGATATTGCGAAGCCCTTGCCTTATCTACCTTATTTTGTGCGATGTCTGATCGCGCGTCATGTTCTGGCCGGTCGCGGTCGGCGTCCTTCCTTGGCTCCTTGCTTCGCTTTTGCGAGCGGCTGCTGTGATGTCGCGAGCTATTGTCTCTCGGACTGCCTTCGCTGCTGCTTCGACTGTCATTACGGCGTCGGGCTTCTTTTCCTCCGCCACGACGTGGCGACCTGTCCTTTCTTGGCGAAGAGCTCCTATGTTTGCGGGACGCCTCTTTATCCTTCTCTTTCTCTTTCTCCTGTTCCTTCTCCAGCTGCTCTGCGGCTTTCTTGCGGTCATAGGCGGCGAGCCTTGCGGCTGCCAATCCTAGTCCCTTGCGCACTTGTTTATACTGCTCCGCCCGAGGGTCACTTTCCGTCGGTTGATTCATCTGCATGTAAGTTGCTGCGGCTAGAACCGCGGCAGCGGGAGTTTACGGGCCGTCGTCATCGACTCGCATGAGAGAAGGAGTCATCGATCTGCTGGTCCCGGCTAGGGATTCATTGTTCCTGGATGTAGATGTGTGCCCCTTCCTCGTGGGTCGGGTTCCGACCGAGGGTGTTAGGGACAGCCTGGCTCGTCTTTGACTTGACTCATCCGCCGCTCTTCTTCGGCGGGCCAGATCTATCCGAGCGTCTTTGATGGTCGTGGCTGCTCTCACTAGGTGATAGTGGTAGGCAACCATGTCTTCGTGTGAAGCTTCGGCTGCGGGTGGCTTGCTCGTTCGCATAGCCTCCTTCGCTCGGTTCCAAGATTCCCGTGAGACGCCGATTATGTTGCGCTCTGCCGCGCTATGTTCCGTTTCCGAGGTTTGTTCCGATCCTTCCATGCAGACTTGAGCCAGTCGAGGCTCGTGTGTCCTAGGCGTAGATTGAAAGTTCCTTTGAACTCTTGAAGGTTCCTCTGTCGAGAGGGTATGGTAGTCGTTGGCGTTGAAGCGGACGGACTCGCCACTTTTCTCCAGATGACGGCGCGAGTCGACGGCTTCGAATTCAGATTCTGATTCTTCCGAGAAGTGGAGGATTCCGTCTCTGTTGGTCACGAACTTTAGGCTCCCGAACGTCAAGGTGACGCTCTTCTCCAGATCCTCGAATACCGGGCGTGATTCCGGCGAGTGAGGTGTGACCACGACAGATCTGATCCGTATAGGATTGTTCGGAACCATAGTCGATGGTTTCCAACGGGAGTTGGTTGTCGATGAAGCCGAAGATGCCGGTGATCCAGCGCCCGCCGATTCCCACAGACGGCGCCAATTGTCGAATCTCTGACTCTACAAATCCCTTAGGTGAACCTATCGGGTTTCGACTAGGAGAACTCATGAGCGCTGGTGGAATCGTCGGCTAGACAGGGGGCGAGATTTACCCAGGTTCGGGGCCCTCGTAGAGGTAAAACCCTTACTCCTGCCTCTGTCGATCTGTATTAATGAGTAGATCGGTTACAATGGTGGTTGCTCGAATCGAGAGTATGATCTCGAGTTCAAGGCTTTGGTGTTGCGGTGTTGCTTGGTCTTCTTCCGGTGGCTCTCCTGGCCTTATATAGGTGGCCAGGTCTCAAACCCTACCCGGAGAGGACCCGAACTCTAACCTTAGGTCGGTTACATATTTCTAAACTTAACCCGCAAGTTAGTGTGGGTGGGCTTCACGTGGGCCTTCTGGAATATTCCAAGGGCTCCTCTTCTTGGGCCTTAACCTTGGGCCTGAGATGGGGTGTCCTTACCCGCAGGGTCTAGGATCCATGTCTTCGTCAAATGCACTTCAGTTCAACATGAGAATGCACATAGCTCATGCACATCAGTTCAACACAAATCATGCACACACGCATGCACATCAGTTCAGCACAAATCATGCACACACGCATCCACATCGGTTCAACACAAGCATGCAAGCAGGCATGCACAACAGCTCAACACACTGCATGCAAACATGCATGCGCATCAGTTCAACAAAATCATGCACACAGAGCATGCAAAATCAGTTCGATACAAGCTTGCACACATGCATGCAACACTAGTCTGCATAGCTATCATCTACGGTCAGTGCACCCTGTTCACTGTCATACTCCGCATATGTGTCGTCTACTTCATCGTCTATGCCTTCTAATTCATCGTCACCATCTTCTACTTCTTTGACACTATCTTGTACTTCACCTTCCTTATGCCGCCAGACACTTTTTTCCGATCTTTGATATAAACCAAAATCTCATCTACTGAGAGGATGCGGGGAGCCATGTCAGTGTATTCCAAAGTAGCCGGAGGCGGAGGATGGGATATCAAGTCAGCAGGATTATCCTCATTGTAAGAGTCTTAAACATCTTAATGTGCTAGAATACTAGGCCTCTCCTCCTCATCTTTGTCATTATCATGTTCGGACACATCAAAGGCCTTTGTGGCGTTGAGTAGGCCTCTTGTGGCGAGCTCACACCCCTCCAACGAGACGTACTCCCCTCAAAAGGAGGAACTCGGGAATACAACATCGTCTCTGTGTGACTCGGTTATTTCTATACCCGAGCTATTTATTTATGCAATTTACATTGTGATATCCTTCGTGCTTATAGTCTTATATCTTGCTATCACCTTGTTTCTTGTCTTTCTTAGCATAACTTGTTGGTGCACATATGTGAGCCTAGAATATTTAGATTGTGTGCTTGTTAATTTAAACACCTATTTTATTTCCGCATTTAGCAAGCCTTAACCGGAAAAGTTTTAATCGCCTATTCAGCCCCCTCTAGGCGACTGATACGTCATAAACGTGTCCTTAATTTCTGATGTTCCATGTTGTTTTTATGTTATTTCCCACATGTTTTCCTTACACTTTATGTCATTTTTTATAGATTTCCCGGGACTAACCTATTGACAAGATGCCATAGAGCCAATTCCTGTTTTATGATAATTTTAGTTTCAGAAAAGTTGTTCTGGAAATATTCTCGGAATTGGAAGATTCAAAAGCTAGAAGTCTTAGAAGTCCCGGAGGGTCAAGGAACTCCCGAAGAGACCCGGAGGGGGGCCACAGGGTGGCCACACCATAGGGGGGCGCGGTTCCCCTCTAGCCGCGCCACCAGTTGGTGTGGGCCCCTTGGCCATCCCCCGCCATCGCCATTTCGCCTATATATGGCCCCCGATGCATAAACCCTAAAAGAATCAACCTTTTCCACCAAAAACATCCGTAGCTCCGCCGTCGCCGCCGACAAGTTTCGGGGGACAGAAATCTCTGTTCCGGCACCCAGCCGGACGGGGAAGTGCCCCCAGAGCCATCTCCATCGACTCCACCGCCATATTCATCGCCGTTGTTGTCTCCTATGATGAGGAGGGAGTAGTTCTCCCCCGGGGCTGAGGGCGCTATCGGTAGCTATGTGTTTCATCTCTCTCTCTCCCATGGTGTGATCTTTATGTGATCGTGACCTTTATAATCTAGTTGAATAAGTAGATGTTACTCTTCATCTGTGATGCTACTCAACTGGTTTTGTTATGAGATCTCCGTAAACACTTTGATCACGGTGTAAAGGTGACAGTGTGTGCACCGTGTGGTTTAGCATGATATTTATATCTTGTGTTGGATGACCCTATGAAATTGTGGTGTTTGTCTAGTACCTTCTAGGGAGCTCATAGTGACAGCGTGGGGTTAACTAGACATGGGAATGCGACTTTGAGGAGTGATGTTACAACCCTACGCAATGAATTGGTGTTTGTTATTCAAACGGAGAGTGGTTCAGAGTAGCATAGTGAAGAGAGATATTTATGCATTCAATTATGTTATCATTGTTGAGAGTGTCCACTAGTGAAAGTAGGATCCCTAGGCCTTGTTTCTAAGCATTGAAACACCGTTTACAACCTGTTCTGCTACATGTTTGCTTGCTGCCATTTTTATTTCAGACTGTTATTATTACTTATAACCATCCATATTATTTGTATTTCACTCTCTCTTCGCCAAACTAGTGCACCTATACAACTGACAATTGTATTAGGTGTCTTGGGGACACAAGAGACTTCTTGTATCGTAATTGCAGGGTTGCTTGAGAGGGATACCTTTGACATCTTCCTCCCTGAGCTCAGTAAACCTTGGGTAATCCACTTAAGGAAACTTGCTGTTGTTCTACAAACCTCTACACTTGGAGGACCAATACTGTCTACAAGAATAGAAGCGTGCGTAGACATCAAAATCTTTTCTCGCGCCGTTGCCGGGGAGGTAAGGTAAAAGGTACTCACATCCTGTGTGGGTGCTCGAAGTTATTTCCTTTAGATTCTGCAATTATATATTTTTGTTTCCTGTTTTTATTTTCACTAGTTAGGATTAATGGAAAACAACAAAAATATGAGAAAACTTTATAATCTTTATATTGAATTAGGACATGAAGTGTTTGAAGAGAAAATTAAAAAACCTATGGAGCTATATTTGCATGCTAGTAGCAATTTTATTAGTGTGAATTCTTTGAACACCATTATTGCTAATGTCATGGAAAAATCTAAGCTTGGGGAAGTGGGTTTTGATGAATATGATATTTTTAGTCCCCCAAGTTTTGAGGAGGAAATTTTCTTTGATGATACTTTGCCTCCAATATATGATGATTACAATGATGAATATGTTATTTTCAGTCCACCTACTATTGAGTAGAAAATTAATTATGGTTACAATATGCCTCCTATATTTTATGATTATGGTGATGAGAATAATAAAGATAGCTATTTTGTTGAATTTTCTCCCACTGCTATTAATAAGAATGACTATGCTTATGTGGAGAGTATTAATTCTTTTATGCATGTGGCTCATGATAAGAATGTTTAACGTGATATTTATAGTGTTAATTTCATTCATGATGCTACTAAAATTTATTATGAGAGAGGGAAACATATTCTTATGCATCTCAACAATATCAAGTTTCCTCTCTTTATGTCTAAAATTTCTGAAGTTGCACTTATTTTGTCTTCCTATGCTAACCACTTTGTGCTTTATTGACTTGTTCCTCTACAAGATTCTTTTTCATAAGACGGGGGTTAAACTTAATTTTGTTTTACATTTTCTTCTTGATTCTATCTTTTGCTTCAATTCATATTTCTCATGTGAGCATCTTCTCAAATTATCATGCCTAGCTAAAAAGCTTTAAACAAAAGTACTTCTTGGGAGATAACCCATGGTTTTATTTTTGTTTTGTTTTTCTCTGTTTTCTTTGAGTAAATGGATTGTATAATTCTGTAAAAACTCCTTTGTAACTTTATTTTCATGTTTTAGTAGTGCCAAGTAAAGTTTCTGACGAGAGTTGGAGTTGGTTTTCGGATTTCTGCGCAGGAAACAGATTTCTGCTGTCCACCGTAAAAAATCGTATAAATCATAAAACAATATGAATGACCTGAAATTTCTTGTGCTTATTCGTCGGCTAATTTTGCAACTTTTTTGTTCTTTAAGTTTTTCGATCTGAGCAACATAAGTGCCTCGAAAACATTCGTATTTACAGACTGTTCTCTTTTTGACAGATTTTGTCATTTTTCTTGCATTTGCTCTTTTGCGATGTCAAGTGGATTTCTTTGCTTCACGAAACATCAGTAGCTGTAGATAATGTCTAAAATTATCAATAGCACTTGTTCCATACAGAACCAATGGATTTTTTAATTGTTGCACTAACCCTCTAATGCGAATTACTCTTTGAGTGTGGTGTGAAGGAAGTTTTTAAGGGTCAAGAGAAGAGGGTGATATATGTGATCAAGAAGAGTGCAAGGTCAAAGCTTGGGGATGCCCCCGTGGTTCATCCAAGTATATTTTTAGAATACTCAAGCATATAATCTAGGGGATGCCCAAGGCATCTCCTTCTTCATCAACTATCTATCAGGTCACTTCTAATGAAACTATATTTTTATTCGGTCACATCATATGAAGTTTATTTGGAGCATCTGTTTGTTTTTATTTTGTTTTCTTTTGTTTTCCTTGCTGCAATAATATAGTTGGACCTTAGAATTGTTTGTTTAGGAGAGAGACACGCTCTGCTTTTTCGTGTGAATATTTGCTATGCTAGTATTTTGTGTTTTTTCTTCTAGCTGCTGCAAAATTCCTGTTTAGCTCTTGTTTTAATTGCATCTCTTATTCAGAGCTGTTAGTTTTAGTAATTTTATGTGAGTCCTCTCATGTTTTCTTTCTTTAGCATTTAGAGATTTTTTTGTTAAAGCATGTTTCGTATGGTGCTTGTTGGGAAAAGAAACTTATGCTTGTAGTAGAATTTATAACGATGCAAGTAGAAGCTTGTATAGACTGTGGCTAGACTTTTTCATATCATGCAAGATGTTATTTTAGTTCTAAAGACTTGTGGTTATTTATTAGCATGATTAGCCTCAAATAGCTGAGATAGTTTAATGTGTCATTGAAATAATCATGAGTTGTTCTTGTCATATTGAAGCATAAATTTGTGGTGTTCTCCTTTGAATGTTTTATTTGGTTGACTTGGCGCATGCTCACACCATGTTTATGACTATGAACCAGTCACTAATAGCCTCCATGATCATTTAGTTTTTGAACCTGTGGTACAACTTATGCTTTGATTAATGATGTTTATGTCGTTATGAATGACTATAGCTCTTATGCTCTCTTGATTTGTCGCTCCCAGTCTTTTGCTAGCCTCCACCTGTACTGAGTATGAGCTCTACTCATGCATCCAACTCCCAAAAACCAAAGTTTTCCCATTGCGTCCACCATACCTACATACATGTAGTAATTAAACGCTACTCCAAAGTAAATTGTTCATGTGTTACCTTTAAATTTTTTAAAATTATTCATGTTTTGTGCTCCTGTTTTAGCTCATGAGGACGTAAATAGAGAATATTTATCTCGCTTGTTGATTGGACTTTCACACCCTGGACTAGTGGCTTCATCCGCTTATCCAATGATAGAAGAGATGGAAGCGGGGTGCCCAGCCCCAAATTAATAACACAAATTCTCTTCACTATTTTTGCCCCTGATTTATGAGTCAAAGCATAATTGTGTAAACAAAAGAGAAAGAGAGATGACCTTCTACCCATACGCGTCCTTCTATGGGAGCCGCTCTTGTGAAGTCTAGTTGGCTTGTGACGTACTGTATTATTTTTTACCATTCATTGACATAAGCATACACCTCTCTTAAAATATATACACTCCTCCACGGTATGTGATTGTTGGCAGGCACCCGAGGATTCGGTTAGCCATGGTTTATGTAAGATGGTTGGGAGGAGTGTCAAGCTTTTTATACCTCTCTTTAATAAAATAAAAGCTCTAGCACATGAGTGATCCATGATTCCGTCTGCAAAGGGCCTTTCTTTTACTTTCATGTTGAGTCTCCATCTTTTAACTTTATGCACATTTGAGAGAGCATAGTTGACATTCTGAGTTTTATGTGCATTTGTCCCAGAAACATTATTAATTGATTCATGATGTGTTATTTCTTGTTCTCTAATTATTTGTTCTAGTCTTCCTCATGAACTTTGAAGGTGTTCTGGCATTTATGTTTTTCCCCACTTTTAAGGACTAGCGAAATATCACTTTGACATGTTTTTCTATACTTGAAACAAACGTATATCTTTCGTTGCATTATTATTCATGATCTTTTATTTGAGTTACTTCTCATGATGTAAGGTGATTGCTATGCTTTATTATTAAAGTTCTATTATCATGCTTTTGTTAAAGTTCTATGATCTCAGCTTACTTATGCTTTTACATTATTGATGTTCAAGTTTATGTTGGTAGCATGTCACCTTAGAAATTATGTGTTTTTATCGTTTACCTACTCGAGGACGAGTAGGAACTAAGCTTGGGGATGTTGATACGTCATAAACATATCCTTAATTTCTGATGTTCCATGTTGTTTTCATGTTGTTTCCCACATGTTTTCCTTACACTTTATGTCATTTTTATCGATTTCCCGGGACTAAACTATTGATCAGATGCCACAAAGCCAGTTCCTTTTTTCTGCTGTTTTTAGTTTCAGAGAAGTTGTTCTGGAAATATTCTCGGAATTGGGCGATTCAAAAGCCAGAAGTCTTAGAAGTCCCGGAGGGTCAAGGAAGTCCCGAAGAGACCCAGAGGGGGACACTCCATAGGGGGGCGCGGTTCCCCCTCTGGCCGCGCCACTAGGTGGTGTGGGCCCCTTGGCCACCCCCCCGACATCGCCCTTTCGCCTATATATGCCCCCCGATGCATAAACCCTAAAAGAATCGGCCTTTTCCACCAAAAACATCTGCAGCTCCGCCGCCGCTGCCGACAAGTTTTGGGGGACAGAAATCTCTGTTCCGGCACCCTGCTGGACGGGGAAGTGCCCCCGGAGCCATCTCCATCGACTCCACCTCCATATTCATCGCCGTTGCTGTCTCCTATGATGAGGAGGGAGTAGTTCTCCCTCGGGGCTGAGGGCGCTACCGGTAGCTATGTGTTTCATCTCTCTCTCTCCCATGGTGTGATGTTTATGTGATCGTGAGCTTTATAATCTAGTTGAATAAGTAGATGTTACTATTTATCTGTTATGCTACTCAAGTGGTTTTGTTATGAGATCTCCGTAAACACTTTAATCACGGTGTAAAGGTGACAGTGTGTGCACCGTGTGGTTTAGCATGATATTTATATCTTGTGTTGGATGACCCTATGAAATTGTGGTGTTTGTCTAGTACCTTCTAGGGCCCTCATAGTGACAGCCTGGGGTTAACTAGACATGGGAATGCGACTTTGAGGAGTGCTGTTACAGCCCTACGCAATGAATTGGTGTTCGTTATTCAACCAGAGAGTGGTTCGGAGTAGCATAGTGAAGAGAGATATTTATGCATTCAATTATGTTATCATTGTTGAGAGTGTCCAGTAGTGAAAGTAGGATCCCTAGCCCTTGTTTCTAAGCATTGAAACACCATGTACAACCTGTTCTGCTACATGTTTGCTTGCTGCAATTTTTATTTCAGACTGTTATTATCACTTATAACCATCCATATTATTTGTATTTCACTCTCTCTTCGCCGAACTAGTGCACCTATACAAATGAAAATTGTATTAGGTGTGTTGGGGACACAAGAGACTTCTTGTATTTAATTACAGGGTTGCTTGAGAGGGATACCCTTGACCTCTTTCTCCCTGAGTTCAATAAACCTTGGGTAATCCACTTAAGGGAAACTTGTTGTTGTTCTACAAACCTCTGCACTTGGAGGCCCAACACTGCACAAGAATAGAAGAGTGTGTAGACATCAGCGACATCTTTGTCCGTTCACCAGGGAGCAGACATGCTATGTCAAGTGAGACCAGAGTCTCCGGGAAAGTCTCCAGTGTTTTCACATCGGTGTCTCCGGCCAGGGAAACCGGAGGCTCCGACCTGATTTCTTCAGGCAGGCGGAGAGTTGCTCTTCTTTCCTTTTTTTTGCATACAATGCTTTCAAGATAGAATAACCCAAACATCTATAACACTTGGCACATAGTTAGGTTATCTAACACTCAAGACCAAACTCAAAGTGAACTAAAAATGTTCTTTCAATCTCCCCCTTTTTGGTGTTAGATGACAACACTAGGATTTGAAAAAATGAAGCATTGACACAAATACTATCATGTTTCAAGGGATAGAATGGCTCCCCCTAAATGTGTGCCCTAGATATTTAGGAAGCACCACTTCTAGGTGCTAAGCCAAACTAGAGAGAAGCAACAACATGGTAGACAAAAAAAATACATAATTACAAGAGATGGTGGAGATCATACCTTTTGCACAATGAATGAGAATATATTGAAAATATCATTTGCATTCTAAATAGAGATCTCAGCCATAGATGATAGTACGAATGCATCTCTTGATGTGTTATCATAGACGTAATTAAAAATTAAGATACAATTAGTACAATGGATTGTTTCTTAGTAAGTGGTGTATCTAAATTTAATGATTTGTGACTCATGCATGTATATGGTTCTTCTAACACATCCTTTTGCCTATAGCCACGTGCAAAAGTTGTAAGTCATGTTACTAAAATCTCTTCATTAGATATTATACCATGTTAGCAAAAATCTCTTCGGTAAATACTATGTGATGTTAGCAAAATCTCTTCATTAAATATTATGCCATGTTAGTAAAATCTCTTCGTTAAATACTATGCCACGTTAGCAAAATCTCTTCATTAAATAATGCCTTCGTTTCTGAATATAAGGTGTATAGTTTGGAAACCATACACCTTACATTCAGTCGATTAAGTTGTTTTCTTTCTCCCCTCTCCTATGAGATGGGTTTGGAAACTGTGGTTCCAGTAGGTTTCAAGGCTTAAAAACTGCTTTTGTAGTTGTCCTTTTCGTACCTCCCTTTATCTCGGGGGTATGTCTGGTGGTTGATGGAGTATAGACTGATACGTCTCCAACGTATCTATAATTTCTGATGCTCCATGATCATATTATGTCAATTCCTACTTGGTTTGTCCCTTCTTTATAGCATTTTATACGTTTTCCAGGACTAACCTATTAACAAGATGCCAAGTGCCAGTTCCCTGTTTTCTGCTGTTTTTGGTTTCAGAAAAGTTGTTCTGGAAACATTCTCGGAATTGGACCCCACAAAGCCCGAAGTGCCTATTTTCCCCGGAAGCATCCAGAACACCGAAGAGGAGTCAAAGACGGGCACCAGGGGGGCCACACCATAGGGTGGCGCGGGTCCCCCTGGCCGCGCCACCTATGGGTGTGGGGCCCCTGGAGCTCCACCGCCTTTGCCCTTTCGCCTATTTAATCCCCGAGGATGGAAAACCCTAAGGACCTGATAAAAATCCCCGAAAAGTTCCACAGCCGCCGTCACCGTCAACCCTAGATCAGGGGGGTTCTAAAGCTGTTTCCGGCACCTTGCCGGAGAGGAGATCATCACCGGAGGCTTCTACATCACCATGCCTGCCTCCGGAGTGATGCGTGAGTAGTTCATCTTTGGACTACGGCTTCGTAGTTGTAGCTAGATGGTTGTCTTCTCCTCATATGCCTCCATGTTTAGATCTCGTGAGCTGCCTATCATCATCAAGATTGATCTTATGTAATTCTATATGTTGTGTTTGCTGGGATCCGATGAATATTGACCTTATGCCAAGTTGATTATAGTCTTTATTTTCATATGTTATTTGTGATCTTGCATGGTTTCCGTTGCTAGTGGTTGCTCTGGCCAAGTAGTTGCTAGTGACTCCAAGAGGGAGTATTTATGCTTGATAGTGGGTTCATGCCTCCTCATCACCTTGCTCGAGTGATACAAACGTGAAGGGGGAGGATGTGTTGTTGCCACTAGGGAGAAACCAGCGGTGAGAGTGCCCGCGTGCATAATCATTGCTTACATTACACACTTTGTTTAATGCAGTTATCTGTTGCTTGCAACTTAATACCTAAGGGGGTTCAGATGATAAACTGAGGGTGGATTATTAGTCATAGATGCATATGGATGTCGGTCTATGTATATTGTTGTAATGCCCGCACTAAATATGATAGTAATCATCATGTTATATTGTGCACTACGGTGCAACCTCTATTTGTCAATTGCCAGTTGTAATTTGTTCACCCAGCATGCTATCTTTATGGAAAGACACCACTAGTGAACCTATGAACCCCGGTCCATTTTCCACACTGTTAAACAAACCACAACAATTTCCTGCTTTCTTTACTTACTGCAAGCATACAACATTTTCCACACTATACGTCTAATCTTTGTTTTCAGCAAGACCGGTGAGATTGACAACCTCACTGTACCGTTGGGGCAAAGTATTTTGGTTGTGTTATGTGCAGGTTCCACGTTGTTGCTGACACCGGTGAAGCGCCATCACCACCGTCAGTGGCATCAACCTTCCGCAGGTCCTCTTTCTCCTACTGGATTGATAACTTTGGTTCTTAACTAAGGGGAAAAGTCCTACTGCTGTGCTCATCACACCCTCATCTTGGGGTATCCCAACGAGTGCAAGATCTGCACCATCATGGACACACGCTCGTTGGGAGACCCCAAGCGCAAGGTGTAAGAGTGCAGCAACAAGTTTTCCCTCAGAAAAGAAACCAAGGTTCAATCGACCAGTAGGAGGCAGAAGCACTTCTGAAGGTTGATGCAGCTGAGATGGCAGGGAGACCTACCGGTTCAGCAGCAACGCGAAACCTACACAACACAATTAAATCACTTTGCCCCAACGAAGCAGTGAGGTTGTCAATCTCACCGGTTTGCTGAACACAAAGAGGTTAAATGTATGGTGTGGAAAACAATAGGAACAGTATGAGAGCAGTATGAAAGCAGTAGGAAAAAGGACCGGGTCCACAGTTCACTAGTGGTGTCTCTCCGTGAAAGATAAATAACATGCGTGGTGAACAAATTATAGCTGGGCAATTGACATAAATGAAGGCTGCACCGTAGTGCATATGCAAGACATAAAGATTATTACGTGATTCATGCGGGCATTACAACAAAATACATAGACCGTTATCCAACTGCATCTATGACTAAAAATCCACCTTTCGAATATCATCCGAACAAACGTTGGGTATTAAGTTGAAACGTTGGGTATTAAGTTGCAAGCAACAGATAATCGTAGTAAGCAAAGTGTGTAATGTAAACAATAACATCATCCTTAGACAAAGTATTATTGTTTTCTCCCTAATGGCAACAACACATCCTCCATCTGTCACGTTTCTGTCACTCGAGCACATATGCAAAGGAGGCATGAACCCACTATCGAGCATAAATACCCTCTCTTGGAGTTACTAGCATCTACTTGGCCAGAGAATCTACTAATAACGGAGAGCATGCAAGATCATAAATATCATAAGCATGAAGATAACATGATAGATTGATAATCAGAAGACATAGCATTAAACATTCATCAGATCCCAGCAAACACAACTTGTAGCATTACATAGAGATGATCTTAATCATCATAGGCGGCTCACAAGATATAAACATGCGGTACAAAGTGGAGAGAACAACCATCTAGCTACTGCTATGGATCCGTAGGCCAGGGATGAAATACTCATGCATCACTTCGGAGGAGGGTATGGTGGTGTAGACCCCTCCGGTGATGATATCCCCCTCCGGCAGGGTGCCGGGGAGAGCTACAGAACCCTCCTGATCTCGGGATGACGGTGACGGCGGCCTCGGGTGTTTCTCGGGAAAAAGTGGGATCTTTCTAGGGTTTTCGTCTCGGGGGGATTAAATAGGCGAAAGGGCAAAGGTGGTGGAGGCCTGGGGGCCCCACACCAACCCCCGGCGCGGCCAAGGGGGGGCGCCCTATGGTATGGGCCCCCTGAGGCCCCCCTCTGGGTCTCTTCGGGACTCCGTGGAACCTTCGGGAATTCTAAGACTTCCGAGCTTGGAATTTTCCAATTCCAATAATATTTCCAGAACAACTTTTATGAAACTAAAAACAACAGAAAACGGGGAACTGGCTTTGTGGCATCTTGTCAATAGGTTAGTCCGGAAAATCGATAAAAAGGCATAAAGTGTATATAAAACTTGTGGGAAACAATAAGAAAACAACATGGAACATCGGAAATTAAGGATACATTTATGACATATCAACATCCCCAAGCTTAGTTCCTAATCGTCCTCGAGTAGGTAAACGATAAAACACAATAATTTCTGAGGTGACATGCTACCAACATAAACTTGATCATCAATAATGTAAAAGCATAAGTAAGCTGAGATCATAGAACTTAAACACAAGAATGGTAAACAGAACTTTAATAATAAAGCATAGCAATCACCTTGCATCGTGAGAAGTAACTCAAATAAAAGATCATGAATAATAATGCAACAAAAGATATACGTTTGTTTCAAGTATAGAGAGAACATGTCAAAGTGAAATTTCGCTAGTACTTAAGAGTGGGGCAAAACATAAATGCCAGGACACCTTCAAAGTTTATGAGGAAGACTAGAACAAATAATTAGAGAACAAGCAATAACACATCATGAATCAATTAATAATGTTTCTGGGATAAATGCACATAAAACTCAGAATGGCAAAAATGCTCTCTCAACTCTGCATAAAGTTAGAAGATGGAGACTCAACATAAAAGTAAAAGAAAGACCCTTCGTAGAGGGAAGCATGGATCACTCATGTGCTAGAGATTTTATTTTATTAAAGAGAGGTATAAAAACTTGACACTCCTCCCAACCATCTTTCACAAACCATGGCTAACCGAATCCTCGGGTGCCTGCCAATAATCACATACCGTGGAGGAGTGTATATATTTTAAGAGAGATGTATGCTTATGTCAATGAATGGTAAACAGAAAATATAGTACGTCACAAGCCAACTAGACTTCATAAGAGCGACTCCCATAGAAGGACACATCTGGGTAGAAGGTCATCCCTCTTTCTCTTGTGTTTACACATTTATGCTTTGAGTGATAAATCAGGGGCAAAAATAAAGAAGAGAATTTGTGTTATTAATTTGGGGTTGGGCAACCCACTACCTGCTCTTCTATCATTGGATAAGCGGATGAAGCAACTAGACCAGGGTGTGAAAGTCCAATCAACAAGTGAGATAAATATTCTCTATTTACGTCCTCATGAGCTAAAACAGGAGTAATTTTAAAAGTTTTAAAGGTAACCCATGAGCAATTTACATTGGAGTGGTGGTTAAATACAACATATAGGTAGGTATGGTGGAAACAATGGGAAAACTTTGGTTTTTGGGAGTTGGATGCACCAGTAGAGCTCATACTCAGTACAGGTGGAGGCTAGCAAAAGACTGGGAGTGAAAAATCAAGAGAGCATAAGAGCCATAATCATGCATAGCGACATCAACATCATTAGTCAAAGCATAAGTGGTACCACAAGTTCAAAAACTAAATGATCATGGAGGCTATTCGTGACTGTTTCATAGTCATAAACATGGTGTGAGCATGCGCCAAGTCAACCAAATAAAACATTCAAAGGAGAACACCATAAATTTATGCTTCAATATGACAAGAACAACTCATGAATCTTTCAATGGCACATTAAATACTCTCAGCTATTTGAGTCTAATCATGCTACTCAGTAACCACAAGGATTTAAAACTAAAATAACAACTAGCATGATATGAAAAATTCTTGCCACAGTCTATACCAGCTTCTACTTGCACCGTAAAAAATTCTACCTCAAGCAGCAATTTCTTTTCCCAACAAGCACCACACAAAACATGCTTTAACAAAAACTCTCTAAATGCTACATAAAGAAAACATGAGAAGACTCACATAACACTACTAAAACTAACAACTCTGAATAAGAGGTGCAATGAAAACGAGAGCTAAACAGGATTTTTTGCAGCAATTAGAAGAAACACTAAGAATACTTGCATAGCAAGTATTCAAACGAAAAAGCGGAGCGTGTCTCTCTCCCAAACAAAGAATGCTAGGATCCAACTATATTATTGACGCAAGGAAAACAAAATAAAACAAAGGAAAACAAAATAAAAACAAACAGACGCTCCAAGTAAACTTCATATGATGTGACCAAATAAAAATATTGTTTCCCGAGAAGTGACCTGATAGATAGTTGATGAAGAAGGGGGTGCCTTGGGAATCCCCAAGCTTAGATGCTTGAGTCTTCTAAAAATATGCTTGGATGAACCACGGGGGCATCCCCAAGCTTTGAACTTGCGCTCTTCTTGATCACACATATGACATCTTCTCTTGACCCTTGAAAACTTTCTTCACACCAAAGTCAAACAGTAATTCGCATTAGAGGGTTAATGCAACAATTAAAAATCCATTGGTTCTATATGGCACAAGTGCTATTGATAGTTTTAAACATTAGCTACAACCACTTATGTTTCGTGAAGGAAAGAAATCCACTTGACATCGCAAAAGAGCAAATACAAGAAAAATGGCAGAATCTGTCAAAACCAGAACAGTCTGTAAAGACGAATTTTTTCGAGGCACTTACGTTGCTCAGATTGAAAAACTTAAAAAACGAAATAGTTGCGGAATTAGGTGAGGAATAATCACAAATATTTCAGATCATTCTGATCTTCCTGGATTTTATACGATTTTTTACAGTGGACAGCATAAATCTGTTTCCTGTGCAGAAATCCGAAAACCAACTCCAACTCTCGTGAGAAACCTTACTTGGCACTACTAAAACATGAAAAGAAAGATACAAAGGAGTTGCTACAGAAGTATACAACCCCTTGACTCAAAGAAAACAGAGAAAAACAAAGCAAAAATAAAACAATGGGTTATCTCCCAAGAAGTGATTTTCTTTAACGCCTTTTAGCTAGACCTAGAAAAGTGGAATCAAGTGTTTCCAGTGAAGAATATGCTCACATAAGTAATATGAATTAAGCAAAAGAGAGCATCAAGAAGCAAGTATAAAACAAATTTAAGTCTAACCCACTTCCTATGCATAGGAATCTTGTAAAGAAATAAATTAAAGAAGCCCAAACTAGAAATCATGAGAAGGTAGGACAAGAGCAATTTCAAAACTTTCAACAAAAAGAGAGGTGTTTTAGTAACATGAAAATTCCTACAACCATATTTTCCTCTGTCATAATAATTTTCAATAGCATCATGAACAAACTCAACAACATAATTATCACATAAAGCATGTTTGTCATGATCTAAAAGCACACAATTCATATCAAGCTCAAAAACAGTGGGATCAAAATTTGAAATCAGCTCCTCTTTTTTCCCACTTTTAGCAATATCAAAACGATATGATTGGTCACTCTTAAAAGATATAGGACAAATTATAGAAATCTTATTTTTAGTAGCATTATGATTTATAAAATCAAGTAACAAAGGACCATCATGAAGAGCATTATCATATAAATTTTCTAAACAAACTTCCTCATTATCATGCATATCAATAGTTGGAATAAATAGAGGATTATCATAGGATTTATCCAAGTAGCATGGATTATCATAGATAACAGTAGCAATATCATTCTCACAAGTTTCATTCATAGTAGTATCAAGATCACAAGTATAGCAAGTATCAGTTTCATCAAAAAAGTATATTTTACTCTCATTAGGAGGTAGACATGGGTAGCTCCATTCTTCCTCCTCTTGATCATCACTCTCCTCCTCTTTTTCATCCAATGAGCTTCCAGATTCAGCAGTTTCTTCTTCCATAGGCTCCTGCAAGGCATTAGCCTCTTCCAAAGGTTGAGAGCATTTATTAAGATATTCCATTATGTAGTAATTACAATCCTTGTAATTATCAAAGAAATATTCAAGTATAGCATAAATCTCGTATTTATAAGGTGCATCATCAATATTTTCAAGCAAATAGGCAATTTCGAATGCACCCTTCCAAGCAATAAATTCTTCAATTTGGTCCACATCATATAATTCATAATTTCCCTTAACATAAGAAGATATGGTAACATTATCATTAAAATCTTATTAAAAAGGGAGGTGTTTATACCTCCTATAGCAGCAAGATCTATCAAAGCAATAAGTTACATTATAAGTAGAGGACAAGTTTTTAGCATAGACATGCAATTTATTAATTTGCTCCCATAAGTGTATCCCTTTTTGTGACAAGCGGTGTTCCTTATAATATTTTTTTTGTTCATCCGTGAACCCACCTTGCCTAAAAGATCTAGTTTCAAAGACATCAAACATTGATAGCAAGCATGATAAAGTAAAAAAAAACAGCTAGAATAAGAACTAATTTTTTTGTGTTTTTGATAAATAGAAGCAAACAAGACAAAATAAAATAAACTAAGAAAAACTAAAACAAAGAAAAGAGATTGGAAGTGAGAGACTCCCCTTCAGAAATCCTCTTCATCCCCAGCAACGCCGCTAGAAAAGCTTGATGGAGTGTTGACCCACGCTCGTTGGGAGACCCCAAGCGCAAGGTGTGAAGAGTGCAGCAACAAGTTTTCCCTCAGAAAAGAAACCAAGGTTGAATCGACCAGTAGGAGGAAGAATCACTTCTAAAGGTTGATGCAGCTCAGATGGCAGAGCGCACTACCGGTTCAGCAGCAACGTGGAACCTACACAACACAATCAAATCACTTTGCCCCAATGAAGCAGTGAGGTTGTCAATCTCACCGGTTTTTCTGAACACAAAGGGGTTAAACGTATGGTGTGGAAACAGGAGGAACATTATGACAGCAGTATGAAAGCGGCATGAAAGTAGTAGGCGTTTTATCAGTATGAGGAAAATGGACCGGGGTCCACAGTTCACTAGTGGTGTCTCTCCGTGAAAGATAAATAACATGTGTGGTGAACAAATTACAGCTGGACAATTGACAGAAATGAAGGCTGCACCATAGTGCATATGCAAGACGTAAAGATTACCATGTGATTCATGCAGGCATTACAACAAAAAACATAGACCGTTATCTAACTGCATCTATGCATAAAAATCCACCCTCCGAATATCATCCGAACAAACGTTGGGTATTAAGTTGCAAGCAACAGATAACTGCACTAAGAAAAGTGTGTAATGTAAACAATAACATCATCCTTAGACAAAGCATTGTTGTTTTCTCCCTAATGGCAACAGTACATCCTCCATCTGTCACGTTCCTGTCACTCGAGCACAGATGCAAAGGAGGCATGAACCCACTATCAAGCATAAATACTCCCTCTTGGAGTTACTAGCATCTACTTGGCCAGAGCATCTACTAATAATGGAGAGCATGAAAGATCATAAATAACATAAGCATGAAGATAACATGATAGATTGATATCAGAAGACATAACATTCAACATTCATTAGATCCCAGCAAACACAACATGTAGCATTACATAGAGATGATCTTGATCATGATAGACAACTCACAAGATCTAAACATGAGGTACAAAGTGGAGAGAACACCCATCTAGCTACTGCTATGGACCCGTAGTCCAGGGATGAACTACTCACGCATCACTTCGGATGAGGGCATGGTGGTGTAGACCCCTCCGGTGATGATTTCCCCCTCCAGCAGGGTGTCGGGGAGAGCTCCAGAACCCTCCCGATCTCGGGATGACGGTGACGGCGTCCTCGGGTGTTTCTCGGGAAAACGTGGGATCTTTCTAGGGTATACATCTCGGGGGGGATTAAATAGGAGAAAGTGCAAAGGCGATGGAGGCCTAGAGGCCCCACACCACCCCCTGGCGCAGCCAAGGGGGGGCGCGCCGCCCTATGGTGTGGGACCCCTGAGGCCCCCCTCCGGGTCTCTTCGGGACTCCGTGGAACCTTCGGGAATTCTAAGACTTCCGGCTTCGAATTTTCCAATTCTGAGAATATTTCCAGAACAACTTTTCTGAAACTAAAAACAACAGAATACAGGGAACTGGCTCTGTGGCATCTTGTCAATAGGTTAGTCCGGAAAATCGATAAAAAAGGCATAAATTGTATAGAAAACATGTGGGAAACAATAAGAAAACAACATGAAATATCAGAAATTAGGAATACGTTTATGACGTATCAGTGGTTAACCTTAGTATCAGCGTCAATGTGTGTTTCAGTTTGGTGTATGCTTTTTTTAAGGTCCGTCTAATTCTCAGTTATGTGGTACGCAATGGGCTTTAGGTACACATGCTTCTGGCCAGCCGTCCCATACATTTATCTCGTACTATTCTGGACACTGTGTGTCAAGTAACCGGTGTAGTAATTCTCAAAAAAAAAGAGTGACCGATGGAGCTGAAGCAATTATCACGTACATGTTTACTTGCTAGCCACTAGGTTTTTTAGCCACTAGGTGTGGTTCATAAGGATGGCCAGTTGTAACACGTGGCAACCAAAAAATTACTATTTACAGACGAATTATCACACTTGCAACTATGTTTATAAGTGGATAATTTTAGTTACAACCTCATATGTAACTTGAAGAAACTCAGTTGCAAACCTCATTTATAGCTGAAAAAAATCATTTGCAATTTTGATTGAAACTCAGAAAAATATCTCGACTTCAACCCCCTTGCAACTGAAAAAATATCTCAGTTACAACCCTAGTTGCAACTGGATAAAAAATCAATTCCATCTAGAAAAGCATGTCAGTTACAACCACACTTCAACTGGAAAAGCATGTCAATTACAATCCTGCTTGCAACTGGAAAATATTTTAGTTAAAACTTACTTGCAACCTGAGAAAATATCAGTTACAACCACACTTGCAACTCTAAAAGCATGTCAGTTACAACCCTATTTGAAAATAGAAAACAAATATCAGTTGCAACTTCATTTGCAACCGGAGAAAATATCGGTTACAACCACACTTGCAACTCGAAAAGCATGTAAGTAACAATCCCATTTGAAACTAGAAAAAAAATAGGTTGCAACTTCACTTGCAACTGGAGAGAATATCAGTTGCAACCACACTTGCAATTGGAAAAAAGTTTAGTTACATCCCGCTTGCAACTAGAAAATAATATCTCAATTGCAACCTCACTTGCAACTAGAGAAAATGTCAATTGCAACTGCACTCGCAACCAGAGAAAATGTTAGTTGCAAAAATACTTGCAACTGAAGAAAATGTCAGTTGCAACCGTACTTGCAACTGAAGAAAATGTCAATTGCAACCATACTTGCATCTGGAGAAAATATCAGTTGCAACCATATTTGCAACTAGAGAAAATTTTAGTTGCAACCGTACCTGCAACTAGAAAGTCATGTCAATTACAACCATACTTGCAACTGTAAAAAATATCTCAATTGCAACCCATTAAGACACGAACAAAAATAAAAATAAAAACAACTCTAAATAAGTATACAACAAAAAATCCCACACACAAAAATCCCACAAAAGACAAAAATCAAGTCGACTAAAAAAATGCACAAATAGAAAAATTCCTTAGCCCCTAGGAGGTACAAAGCTGTCAAACAAAAGGCGATCCAAATAAATGAAGCACATTCTATCCTCTCCTTCCCTTGAAAAATAAAAACTCCACCTGTATGAGTCTCGGTACACATCTGATGGCTGCAAACTTGACCGACCTCTAAGTTAGTTCTCGGGTACCCGAGAAGAGGCAAGCCGCAACTAAAAATATTGAGTTAGGCTGGTGCCAACCGGGGCGACACAGCGGGGCGAGAGGGAGGCTACCGCCCGAGGCGGGGCGAGAGCGGGCTAGAAGGGAGGCGAGAGGGGTCGCCCGGGCGCCAGCCGGGTCGCCCGGCGAGATGGGGCTGTAACGCGGCCTACCGCCCGCGCTAGCGAGGCGATAGCGCCCGCGACGGGCGAGAGTGAGGGGCGAGAGCGGGGCGACGCGGTGCCAATGGGGGCGATAGGTCGGGCGATAGTGGGGAGAGGAGTGTGATAGTGTGGGCTATAGCCCGTGCACTGGCACCGTGCTGTGAGAGTGGCGTGAGAGTGGCGTTAAAGTGGTGAAAAAAGGTGACGTGGCGGGGCTATAGCCCGTGAGAGGGAGTGATGCATTGGCACCAGCCTTACAACCATGGTCCAGCAGGAAACTTTAATTAAAACTAAGACCATGTTGTAGCTAAAAAAAGTTCGCTTAGAACCATGAGGCACTTGGAAAAACCATTTAATAAAATAAAATCAACTGACATAGTAAGCCTGCACTGGTAGAAAATAGGCCTACAGTCCCGGTTCGCCAGGACCATTAATCCCGTCCGGGCAACCGGGACTAGCTATGCGCGACTAAATGCCCCCCCCCCTATAGTCCCGCCACTTACGCACCGGGACTAAAAGCCCGTCCACGTGGGCGCTAGGGGTCCGTTGCGGCGGAGGATCTTTAGTCCCGGTTCTTGTGGTTAACCGGGACTGAAAACCTGCGCAGGTTTAGGGTTTTAGGCCCCCTAAACCTGTTTCCTTTTTAATTTGTTTTGTTTTAATTTCAGTACACATATACATGCATATATATATATATGAAATATCAAACAAGGAGAATTCAATAGTAATATATAATATATATTCAATATCGGGTGACCATATATACAACCTCGAACAAGTTTCCATATTACACAATTAAGATGGACGAGCATACACAAATTCGCACAAGTTTCAAAGTACTCGGGGCTTATACATGCGGATAAAAGTCATCGTCGGTGGACGCATGGAACTCTCCTTTCTTCTGGATGACATGCCTAAGGAAAAATCCTGCTATTTCCTCTTGAATTGGTCGGAAGCGAGCTTCTGGAGTAAGCGCCCTCCGCAAGTTATTGAGACCCTTCCGCGTTTCCTCGTCCTTCTTCCTCTCAGATATTTCTTTCCGTATGTTCTCACAGACATAGTATCCACATAGACCGGTCCCCGGTGGCTGCTTATCCACACCTTTGACCACATTTTTAAATTGTAGCGCATCTTTGAATTCACCGACATGTTGAAGTGAGAGCCGTCTCCAAACTCTACAATGCAAATAAAATTAAATGAACAAGGGAGTTATTAGCTTAGAAAATGAACAAAAGAGACCGATCGATATAGAGCGCAAATGATTGAAAAATAATTACTTTTGCATCATTTTTCTCATGTTGACCCAAAGATCTGTATTTGAATTCATAGAGTCAATGATCAAAACTAAGGACTTGTGAAGATCAATTTTTAGCAGAATCCAGTGGTACCTGCGGACACATTAGATGCAGAGTCATGCATAATTTATCGATTTGACATACCATGCATGGAGTAAACAAAAGAGAATGGGAACATGAGAGAAACACTCACCCAAAATGGTAAGGAAATAGAATATATCTTTTGGATTCATGCTTTTTAAAAAAATTGTACAAGTCTTTCTCCACGTCTTTGGGGTGACGTTCTAACATAGTTCCATTAATGATTTGTGGGTAAATGAACCCAACATCATGGATGAGTCTTACTTTGCATTCCCAAATCTTCAATCTGCATAATAGCGTACGGAACAATATAGTTAGGACAATATATATATATATATATATATATATATATATATAGTGTAGGCAATGAAGAACGAGATGAGGTAGAAATAAATCACTTACAGAACGTAGCAACTCAGGATAGATTTGTCGAGCTCACGCATATTGAACAGCTGGAACAATTCACTCAACTCAACTGTTACAGAGTACTTTTTAGTGTGATGCTCCTCTGTATAATCCACATACACAAATTCTTTGTCGGTAAATGCTATGAAATCTTTGTACCAACGTAGCAGACTTTGCATTACTGGTGGTAGATCCTTTTCCTTCGCAGGCTCGACGAGAGGCCCTTTCTTCACATATTTTAATGCTACATCAGCCATTGGCATATCGTCCATGTCTAAAAAGGCACGAAGAGACATACCGGCCTCGGACGCATTTTGCATGGCAGTAGCTACAGTCAATCCCATTGCTGTCACAGCATTTATGACCTCGGGGTCCTGTTCCGGAGCGGCTTTCACTATGAGGGGGGGATCGATTGTTTACTCTGCATCCCGAGCTGGGCAACTTGTTTCCCGCTTTTTATCATTTTTGCTTTTTTTTCTCCTCCTCCAATATTACTGCTTGCTTACGAAGTTCAATATCATAGTCTTTAGGCAAATTCTTCACGGATTGGGACACTGTCGATAAAAAATCCGTAGCCCAATAGTCTACAATCGGAGGGAATACTTCCTTGGGCTCAGGCTCCTTTAGCGCCTTCAGTTTGCCCTTCCATTTGTCAACGTCAGCCTTCACGACCAATTTGGTTTCAGCATCACTAAGTTCCCAAGGCCTTGGGGGGAGAGGCTTCAGTGATAGCTCCGGTACCCGTGTGGTCTTAGGTACATAAGGGTCCGGGTTAATAGGCCAAGAGCGGGTTCCCTTGCTGGCCGCCTGCTTCTGTTTCTTCGCTGGAGGAGGAATGGGGGGCGACGTCTGCTTATCCTCCGGAGGAGGAATGGGGGGCGACGTCCGCTTATCCTCCGGAGGAGGAATGGGGGGCGACGTCCGCTTATCCTCCGGAGGAGGAATGGGGGGCGACGACGTCTGCTTTTCCTCCGGAGGAGGAATAGTGGGAGACGTCTGCTTTTCCTCCGGAGGAGGAATGGGGGGCGACGTCTGCTTAACCGCCGGAGGAGGAATCGTGGGCGACGGCTGCTTAACCGCCGGAGGAGGAAGATCGGGGGACGACGTCGAATGGCGTGAAGGAGGCGTAGGTGAACCAGCACCAGCACCACCACCACCACCAGCACCTGCACCATCGTAGGGGGGTGGACTTGTTAGCCTTGGCGTCTCGCCTGGAAACACTATGTACTTCTTTTTCCATAGAATGAACTGGCGCTTGACATCTCCAAGTCTTCTCTCCCCTTCGGGTGTAGCTATGTCAATCTCCAGGTTCAAACGCTTGGACTATGTCTTCCACCGTGACACGAGCATAGCCATATGGAATGGGGTTGTTGTGATGGAGTGCTCCAGGTGTATAGGGTAAAGCACTGCCGGTAGCCACCTTCATGGAAATGTTCCCCACGGGATAATGCAGATCACATTCTTTCATCTCCTTTACGTCATCCACGGGGTAGTGAGGCTCCGGTGCACGACTCTCGATCATCGGTGCATTAGCACCTGCAGTCGGGGCCTCCGTGGAAGCCACGCTGCTTCTCCGCTGCTGGCTTCCGAGATCCGTTGCATGTTCTTGATGCGGCCCTGCAGCCGACGCTTTTTCTTTCTCAAGTATTCCCGCCACGACCTTCTTCAGTTCAGAAACTTCCATTGCAAGATTCGACAGTTCATCTGCAGCCCGGTCCGTACCTCTCCTACGGCTTCTGTAATAGTACGGGTCACCCTCCTGGGAAAACCCTACTTTCCACGGCAATCTGCCTTTGCCTCGTATATGTCCTCCGTGTTCAGGATTTCCGAGGGCAACTGTCAGTTGGTCTCTCTCTCTCTGTTGAACGTGATCTTGCCCTGTTGAGCTTTGGTCATTGCGTCAACAAGGTCTTTTGTGGGAGCAAACTTTTTCTGCCGGTGAACACACTCCCCTGTCTCCGGGTCTAGCGATCCCCCATGCCCGTACCACCACATTTTGGCTCTTTCGTCCCATCCCTCTGTACCTAGACGGATTCCTCTTGCCCTTAGGCCGTCCTCCATTGCCTGCCACTTAGGCGCCGAAACGCGGTATCCTCCTGGCCCCATAACATGATGGTACTGTTTCTTTTCCGCATTAGCCTTATTTTTTGCCGACATTTCCTTGAAATGCTCCGATTTATGTTGCGTCACAAATTCTGTCCAATCATCTCTCAGTTTCTCATATTGTCCAGTGAAAATCGGAGTCTTGCCCTTGCTGACATATTCACGGAACAATTTTTTCTTGAAGTTCCGGAATGCTTCGGCCATCTTCTGAAGAGCGAACTCTTTGACTATCCTCCTCCTCTCACGTCCACCCGGAACGTCCTGACCGAATTCATCTTTTTTGTTGTATTCCGGAGGTAGAATGAAATGTGCAATAAGCTTTCTAAACATAATCTTTTTCGTTCTCTTGTCGACATAACTGAAACCAATACGTGCTTTCTTTGGCTCCTTCCATTCCTGGACGGTGATCGGGACGATGTCTCTAACAATGACTCCGCATTGGTTGATAAACTTTGTGGTGTGCTGTAGGGGCTTGCCGATTTCACTGACTGATTCGATGGTATATATTTCGGAATCTTTCATCGCCTTGGATTTGCCACACTTTGTCATACTAGATCCGACCGAGGGCTAAAATAAGAAAGAGAGTCGCGCGCGTTAGTCTTTGCAATTGGACCGAGGGCTAAAATAAGACCGAGGGCTAAAATATATACCTCGCCGGAGGTGGTTGTTCTTTGCAATTGGAGATCGTCGTTTGTCGACGGTTGACCTCCGTCATCAATGTCCATTCCTTCACCTCCTTGATCATCGACAATGTCTGTTCCTTCTTCACCTCCTTGATCATCGACAATGTCTGTTCCTCCTTCACCTTCTTGATCCTCAAGGTTCAGATAAGAAGAGATTACATCATCGACAATGTCTGTTCCTCCTCCGGCTATGATATCTAATATATAACCTTCAGCCACCTGTTCCGCCGTCAGGTCTCTATTGTCTGCCATATGTCACTCCTGCAGACATGCATGTAGTAAAAATTAATTAAGTATATAGGAGACTTAGCAAATATTGTCGTAGAAGGAGGGAAAACAGATTGCTAGGGTTTTGGGTGGAAGAACGATAACCACCGGAGGGGGAAAACCATACTTTAGAGGTGTGTCCAAGATTAGTTTCTCAAATGACTTGGAGAACCCCATAGCTAGGTTGCATTTGCTTTCCTGGTCATTTTGGTATATTACACTTAATATTCTGAATTTATTGAATTAAAACTTATTTTCATCATTATTTTAATGAATTTAATACAAATTCAAATATGGTCTCATTTTGAACTTTGTCAAACATGATTGAAAATGATATAAACAGATAGCTTACATTTTTCTGAACATTTTGCATATTTTTCCAAAAAAAATAAATTATAAATTAAAAGTTATTTAATTTAGAAGGTTATTTATATTCTGTAATTTAGAACAGTGGGCAGGTGACGTCATCATGACGTCACCCCTGGCGTGGCCGGCGGTTGCAGATTAGGATCTCGGATCGACGATTCCGGCCACGGGGGATGCAACGGAGATGGGGACGAGGCCACTGTGCTGCTCGCCACGGGGGAGGGGACGGAGATGGGGACGAGGCCACGGCCATTGTGGTCTCGCCGGCGGCGAATCTGGCCGCGGGAGCGAGCGCGACGGACGGCGACGGCGTTGGTTCGGCGTTGGTTCTAGGGCGACGCCGTTGGTTCTAGTTCGATGGCGTTGGTTCTAGGGCGACGGCGACGGCCCGCGGGGAACCTACCGGCCGGAGAGACGGCGACGGGGCGGGGGCGGAGCAGGGTGGAGGCGGTGGAGAGAAGGGCGCGACGAGGGCGACGGCGCGGCGACGGCGACGGCGATGGCGACGACGACGGAGATCTGCGCGGGGGACGGCGACGGGGCAGAAGACGACTGGGCGCCGGCGCGAATGAAGACGAGGGTTTGGGGACTTAGAAAATTTTGGGGCAGGAAGGCATCGCACATATATAGGTCAAGCCTTTAGTCCCGGGTGGTGTCACGAACCGGGACTAAAGGTCCCCTGGGTACCCTCCGCGGGCCTTTAGTCCCGGGTGGTGTCACGAACCGGGACTAAAGGTGAAAATTTTCGCGGCGTTTTCGTTCCCGCGCAGAACGAGCCTTTAGTCACGGTTCGTGACACCAACCGCGACTAAACGTGGTTATTCGAATACTATTCTTTTTTCCAATCTTAAAAATACAAATAATATATCAGAAAATTCAGAAAAATAAAACTAATTCTTTTTCCAATCTTAAAAATACAAATAATATATCAGAAAATTCAGAAAAATAAAACTAATTCTTTTTCCAATCTTAAAAATTCCCATAGATAAAAAAGGCAGTACATAATGGCAAGAGTGGATCTAAACCTAAACGGAGAGCATAGATGCATGATCTGATATCTGCTGCTAGTCATACTCCTGCCTAGGCCTACATGCGAGAAAATTCAGAGCCCAGGACTGGGCCTGAGGGTAGCGCAGGTGGGGGATATCGCCGGCCCTGATGTAGTCCATGACGCTCTGTAGAGTCCGGCCGGACCACCATAGCCGACGACCGGCCTCGTGAAAGTTCCCAGGAGGCAGGCCGTCCTCCTCATACCTGGCGAGCGCCCTCTCACGCCGATTGATGAAGAAGGCATCCCAAGTATGTTGGTTATCGGGATGCCAACTGGGATCTCTCCGCTGCTCCGGCGTGAGCTCGTGGTAGTAATGGTTCGTGATGGCCGCCCGACGTGCCACACCTTGAGGAAGAGGAGGGACCGGCACTCCTCCGGCGCTCAGCATCCAACCGGCGGGAACACTGTAGCCAGGCGGGCAGGGGTAGTTCGAGGCGGAAAGTGCCTCCGCCTGGATGAATGTTAGAGTGGGTACGGTAGAAGCCATGAGAGAGTGGTGAGTTTGTATGTGTTAGGTTGTGTTAATTAGGGTGGCGCGTGGCGCGGGAATTGTGACGCGTGGCGCGGGAGTTGCGACGCGTGGCGCGGGAGTTGTGACGCGTGGCCAGGAGGGCGCGGTATAAACTGTCGCGCCTCGAGCGAATCTTCTCCTCGGCGCCGTCGCGCTTCCACCATGCCTCCGAGGAGGAACAGCACCACCGGCTTCCGCGGCGTCCGAGCACGGCAGAACGGAATGTTCAGCGCAGATATCCGCTGGGGGGACGACCGCATCCCCCTCGGCACCTTTGCGACGGCGGCGGAGGCAGCCCGCGCCTGGGACGCGGCGGCCTGGCGCCTCAACCGCCCGCGGTCGCTAATGAACTTCAACGACTGCCACACCGTCTGGGAAGCGGAGGCCAGGGCGCCGAAGCCGCAGATCATCACTGCCGCCGACCACCTCCACCTCCGCCACCGCGCGTTTCAGGGCCTAGTCGACGCCAGGGAAGACCGCGTCGTCCGCGAGTATTACCGGAACAACCCGGGGGAGGAGAGCGCCGACGAGGAGCTCTGGCAGACCCGCGCGGCTCAGCGGGCGGAGCGCCGCCTCGAACGCCACCTCGCGTTAGATGCCGCTCGGGAGGCGAGGACAAGGGCGCTGCAGGAGCTTCGTCGGGCCGACCGCGCCGGCGAAGTCTGGGCCTCCGACGATCCGAGGTGGGGGCCTATCTCGGACATACCATCATGCACCTCCGACGACGACGAGGAGGTCACGGACGAGTTCGGCGACGATGATGACCCGGAGGAGGTCACCGACGAGTTCCCCGACGACGACGGCGAGGAGTAGTGTTCGTCTGTTTTCTCTTTTTAATAAAATAATTTGCATTCCGGCGACACTGCGGCGCGCTAGCGCGTCTGTTTTCTGTTTTTAGTAAAAGTTTGGTACAATAAATTAATTAGAGATAATATAATTCAAAATGATCCATTAAACATGATCCATTTAACAAAGTTTGGTACAATAAATTATTACACATCAATTCTTCCCTTGTGTCCCCGCTTTCTTACGATTTGGACGTATCCATGGAGCATCCTCATCATTTAACTTAATGCTTGGGTCAGAGTTCACTTTAAAGGGCGGAATTTCACCAAACATATTATAATCTTCTGACATGTCTGTCTTGTCCTCCACTCCCACGATGTTTATTTTTCCTGAAAGAACAATGTGACGCTTTGGATCATCGCATGATGCACTGATCGTTTTCTTATCTTTCCGTTTCCTCGGTTTGCTACTCATGTCCTTCAAATAGAAAACCTGAGCGACATCTTTGGCTAGGACGAATGGTTCGTCAAGGTAACCAAGATTGTCGAAATCCACCATTGTCATTCCGTATTGCTCGTCCACCTTTACCCCACCTCCTGTTAGCTTGAACCATTTGCACCGGAACAAAGGGACCTTAAAATAGGGTCCATAGTCAAGTTCCCATATCTCCTCTATGTAACCATAATATGTGACCTTTTGCCCAATCTCGGTTGCTGCATCAAAGCGGACACCACTGTTTTGGTTGGTGCTCTTTTTATCTTGGGAGATCGTGTAAAATGTATTCCCATTAATCTCGTACCCTTGGAAAGTCGTGATAGTCGAAGATGGTGTCTTGGCCAACATGTACAGCTGATCTCCAACATCATTGTCATTCATTAAATGTTTTCGCAACCAACTGCCGAAAGTCTCCATGTGGGCCTTTCTAATCCATGATTCAGTCTTCCCCGGGTTGTTCGAGCGTAAAATATTCTTGTGTTGCTCGAAATACGGAGCCACCAAGCTCGAATTTTGCAGAACTGTGTAGTGTGCTTCAGTCATAGAATGACCGTCCATACATATCGTTGATTTCCTTCCGATCGTGCCTCTTCCACTTAGTCTCCCCTCGTGCCGCGATTGAGGAATACCAATCGGCTTAAGGTCAGGAACATAGTCAATACAGAACTCAATTACCTCCTCATTTCCATAGCCCTTTACGATGCTTCCTTCTGGCCTAGCACGGTTACGAACATATTTCTTTAATACTCCCATAAACCTCTCGAAGGGGAACATATTGTGTAGAAATACAGGACCGAGAATGGAAATCTCTTCGACTAGGTGGACCAGGAGGTGCATCATAATATTGAAGAAGGATGGTGGAAACAGCAACTCAAAACTGACAAGACATTGGACCACATCGTTCTGTAACCGTGGTAGATCTTCTGGACTGATTACCTTCTGAGAGATTGCATTGAGGAATGCACATAGCTTCACAATGGCTACTCGAACATTTTCCTGTAGGAGGCCCCTCAAAGCAATCGGAAGCAATTGCGTCATAATCACGTGGCAGTCGTGAGACTTCAGGTTTTGGAACTTTTTGTCCGCAATGTTTATTATTCCCTTTATATTCGATGAGAAGCCAGACGGGACCTTTATACTGCTCAGGCATTCAAAAAAAATGACCTTCTCTTCTTTTGTAAGAGCGTAGCTGGCACGACCTTGAAACCATTCCGGATGCCGGTCATCTGGGTCTTTCAAAAGTTGCTGATCCTGCCGTGCTTCCTTTGTATCATTTGTCTTCCCATACACGCCCAAGAAGCTTAGCAGGTTCACGCAAACATTCTTCGTAACATGCATCACGTCGATTGCAGAGCGGACATCTAGGACTTTCCAATACTGTAGCTCCCAAAATATCGATTTCTTTTTCCACATGGGTACGTGCCCGTCAACTCCCTGCGGAACTGATTGTCCGCCAAGACCCTTTCCAAAGATGACTTTCAAATCCTTGACCATATCAAATATCTCAGCTCCAGTACGTTCCGCAGGCTTCGGCCGGTGATCTGCCTTGCCGTTGAAATGCTTGCCTTTCTTTCTTACGTTATGATTTCGGGGAAGAAATCGACGATGACCCAGGTACACGTTCTTCCTACAGTTATCCAAAAATACACTTTCAGTCTCATGTAAGCAGTGCGTGCATGCTTTGTATCCCTTATTTGACTTTCCAGAAAGGTTACTGAGAGCAGGCCAATCGTTGATGGTTACAAAAAGCAACGCTCGTAGGTTAAATTCCTCTTCTTTGTGCTCATCCCACACAGGTACACCAGGTTTGCCCCACAATTGTAAAAGTTCATCAACTAATGTCCTTAGGTACACATCGATGTCGTTGCCGGGTTGCTTCGGACCTTGGATGAGCACTGGCATCATAATGAACTTCCGCTTCATGCACAACCAAGGAGGAAGGTTGTAGATGCATAGAGTCACGGGCCAGGTGCTATGGCTGGAGCTCTGCTCGCCAAAAGGATTCATGCCATCAGTACTTAGACCAAATCTTATGTTCCTTGCGTCAGCTGCAAAATCTTTGAACTCTCTGTCGATCTTTCTCCATTACGTTCCATCAGCGGGGTGTCTCAACTCCCCGTCGGACTTACGGTCCTCTTTGTGCCATCGCAACAACTTGGCATGATCTTTGTTCCTGAACAGGCGTTTCAACCGAGGTATTATAGGAGCATACCACATCACCTTGGCGGGAACCCTCTTCCTGGGTTTCTCGCCCTCAACATCGTCACCAGGGTCATCGCCTCTGATCTTATAACGCAATGCAGTGCATACAGGGCATTCATTCAAATCCTCGTATGCACCGCGGTAGAGGACGCAGTCGTTAATGCATGCATGTATCTTCAGAATCTCTAAACCTAGAGGGCACACAACCTTCTTTGCTTCGTACGTACTGGTGGGCAACTCGTTATTCTTCGGAAACATATTCTTCAACATTTTCAGCAAATTTTCAAATGATGAGTCAGCTACACCTTCCCGTGCCTTCCATTTCAGCAAATCCAGTGTGCAGCCCAGCTTTTTCAGACTATTGTCGCATCCTGGGTACAGTGACTTCGTGTGATCCTCTAACATGCGATCCAAATTCTCTCTCTCCTTGTCAGTTTCGCAGCGTCTCCGTGCATCAGCAATGGTCCGACCAAGATCATCAGCGGGCTCATCATGTGCCTCTTCTTCACCTTCACCAAACCCTTCCCCACCTTCAGCATCATCCTCCATGAAAGTATCACCGAAAAGGTCATGATAGTTGAAATCGATATCATCCTCTTCTTCATCTTCTTCCATTCTAACCCCTCTTTCTCCATGCTTGGTCCAACAATTATAGCTTGGCATGAAACCGTGCCGAAGCAGGTGCATGTGAACGACTCTTGAGGAGGAGTGACCCTTCTCATTCTTACATTCAGCACATGGACACATAATAAAACCTCGCTGCTTGTTCGCATTTGCCACTACGAGGAAATCTTTCAAACCCGTAGTGAACTCACCGGAGAGTCGGTTACCGTACATCCATTGCCGATTCATCTGCATTATTATTATATAAAGTATATAATTAACCATCATGCATCTGTTAAACTAACTAGCTAGCTGGAAATAATACAAATCATGAAAGGTTCAAGTTGCTAACCGCGATCACGGAGGTAAAATAAATGAAAACGCTCAAGTGTGTTTCATGCTATGGGGCATTTCATCGAACACCTTGTGTGCATAGTAGGAACCAAAAGCATACCCACCACCCCCTTGTGAATATTGTGAGCAAATGTGGCCAAGTGCAGCGAGCTGAGTCCTATATATAGGGATGGGCCTTTAGTCCCGGTTCACCTGGACAACCGCGGCTAAAGGCCGTGGGGCCGGCCCGAGGACCTATTAGTCCCCGTTGGTCTGGCCAACCGGGACTAAAGCCCCTCCCCTCCGCCAGCTGTGGGCCGAGCGCGCTGGGCCCAGAATATTGGTCGCGGGTCTCGTCCCGAACCGTGACTAAATACCCCTATGGTCGCGGGTCCATTATTTTGGGGACTAATGGGGGCGTACCGAAGTCCTATTTTCTACCAGTGCTGGGCCAGCAAAAGATTTTTTTTCTTTTGAAACACGACATGCCAAAGAGTGGATACAAAATACGCTAATTCCTTTGACATAAGTAAATTAATATAAAGCCAACAAGCAACAAAGCAACACGAATGAGATGCAATCACACACGCATTAGAAAAATCTCATTCAAAGAATGTTAGTCGCGACGCATGTCAACCGGAAAAACTGAAATTGAAACTATATGAAAAAAAACATATACAAATACAAGGCCCGTACACTCCCATAGTACAAGAATTGGAGAAAAAAATACACCCGTGTTCCTAAGGCCCACGTCGGGAGACTAGCATGAAAAAGACAAAAGCCGACGCTGCCGTAGTTGCATTACACGAGGATGCCTAGCATGGCTAAGAGCATCTCCACTCACCCCTAGTAGGCTTCCGGATCGGTCCTTTGGGGCTCGTCCGGACGGCGCGGCATCAGCTGAGGGCGTGGCTGCCAACTCGCAGCCCTAACTGGAGGTCTCCTCCCTCCCTCCCCTCAAAGGAACCCGAATAATTTTTTAGGATATTTTACAAAATTTGAATAAAATTTAAACGAAAATAAATTAAAAACATAAAATTAAACTAAACCCGACGTGTTTACTAGTTGAACACGTCGTAGTCGGCGTCGCTGCTGCCGTCGATGTCGTCGTCATCGGCGGCGCCGCCCCAGTGGCTCGGCCCCGCCTCGTCATCGTTGGCCGCCGGCGCCGACGGTTCCATGTTGATCAACGGCGCGCCAGTCATCGCCGACGTGTCGACGACGGACCACGCGCGCGCCGCCGCGTCGGACATTGGCGGCGGCGTGTTGTAGGACTCGAGGAGCGCCGCCCGATGCCCTCCCGGTCCTCCTCCGTCGCCGACGCCGTCTGGAGTGCCTGGAGATGCTCGAAGAGAGTGAGGGGGCGCCCCAGCCCCGGCTCCTGTTTGGGCACGCGCAACCCTTGCTCCGGCTTGGGCACGAGAAGCGGCGGCGCCGGGCGACTATGGGCGGACTGGGCGCGGCTCCCGCCCCCGATGTGCAGGCCGCCGGAGCGCCGTGTCGACACGCCGGAGTGCGGCTTCTGCTTGACGCGCAGGTGCGGCGGCGTGGACACCCGTGGCTCCGTCTTGGGGACGCGTAGTGTCGGGGTGGAGCGGCGTGAGGAACCGCCGGTGGAGGAAGAGGAGGAACGTGAGAGGGAGGAGGAGGGAGTCGCCGTCGGGCGTCTGGGGTCCCAGACAGTGGGCGCCGGTCAAAAGAGGCGTGGATTGTCGCCGGCGGCGATGTGGGCGAGGACGGCATCGATGGAGAAGTCGGGCTGCGCCCAGAAGGCGTTGCGCCCGTACTTGCTGCGCTCGTGGGCGGGCGGCGCCGCCCAGGGCCGTCCCACCGGTTCCGGCGCTCGTCGTGGATGCGAAGAGAGTGCGCGCCTGGTGTTTGAGTATGGAGCGGAAAGGGAAGCCGTTGGTGGCGAGTGAGTCCATCGGTGCGGCGAGGAGAGGGGCGGGTGCGGCGAGGAGAGTGGCGAGTGCGGCACGCAGAGCGGCGGAGGCGCCATTTTATACCCGGCGCGGCAGGCCAAAGGGATGCGCCCGCATTAACCCCTACGGCCGCGTGGGGAAGCCGTGTGGGCGACGTGATTGGCCGAAACGACGGCTCGCTGGGACCCTGCGCTTCTGCGCCGCCTCAGGAGAAGACGAAGACCGAGCGGCACTTTGACTGCGCGTCCGTTTCACTGACGAGACGGGTCTGCGGGCGCCACGCGGCCGTTTCTGTCAGACCCCGGACCCAGAGATATACATACTGTTATGTGCTCCTAGCCATGGACTCACAAGGGCTTCAGGGTTACCAGCCCCAGCCGCAACAAACAACGACAGGCAGACCGGATTCATCGGCACGTAGTCCGGATCACCAGTCTACTACTCCTTGTATCCATGCTAGTCATCACCAATTATGCATACCCAAGCGTCCACGAGTCGGATGAAACTGAAGGAACGGGACCAAAGTTATACAGAGCTGCTATGTGTCCAGAAAGTGCAACAACAATCGAGGGTTACTGGGGTTACCTCGCCTCAGGCCGAATCACATCGGCAGGCAGGCTCGGACATGGATCATCGGCTCCACAACCCCTCGACTGCGACAACTATGCAGGCATAGCCAAAACCGTATAACAACGGGCTCGAAACCAAAAACCGATCAAAGCAGCACTCTTGTCGTGGTGGTGTCACGGCAGATGCCATAGGATGGCTAAAGATGTGGGGACGAAGGACGCTGGAGGTGCTCGGGGAGGGATCACGCGACGAGTAGACGCGTGAGGTGAAAACCAAACACTGCAAACAACACGATTTACCCAGGTTCAGGGCCCTCGTGAGGAGGTAAAACCCCTACTCCTGCCTTTCTCTATGTATTCTGGTGTCTCACCGAGTAGCCACAGTACAAATGTTCTTGCTACCGAGTAGCCACTCTTCTCTCTCCGGGTAGGATTAGGTCAAGAATCTCTACGTGAGTTCTAGTAATGCTCTCTTGTGAACGTCGTGTGTGATCGTGCCTCGCGCAGGAGGCGGCTGGGCACCTTATATACCCGGTGCCCTGCCGGATACAGCCAAATACAACAAGTGTCGACATTGTGTGCACATCGTCCTTCTTCCGAGTTCCCGCTGACAGCTTTGGCTTCTAAGCTTGTCCTGATGCAGAAAGTCGTTGGGCAAAACCAAGTAACCAGTCTGTTATCACTGTGCGAACACAGAGTAGGTCCCCCCTATCCTGCGACGCCCTGCTGACAGACTGTCGCTGTCAGGCACGCCGTCCCCAGATGAACAGTGCTGTGAACAGTGCCAGGTACGGACCCGGGATACGCGGGATCCTGTGTCAGAACGGCTCCTTTGACTTCTGGCCCGAGTAGGTTCCCGCCAGTTTTACTCGGGCCAACTCTTCTGCACGAACCGATATAATTTGCTTGATATCTCCTTCTGGTCATCTTTTTGTGAGACCGAGTAGCAGTCGACCGGGTAGCAAGTACCGGGTAGGCGGCTACTCGACCAAACTTCTCTTCTGATTGTTGCCTTTACCACTTGCCTTTACCCTACTCGGGGGTAACCCCCCGACAGCAGTCCCCGAAGCTGGTAGAGCCCTGCGAACTCGTTCACTGGGCCCTGCCAGCTTAAAACCAAACTTGGCAACCTTGCCCTTGAATCTCTATATGCCGAGTAAAACCTCCGAGTAGCACTTTGAAGATTACCTTGAGTTTCCTCTCTTCCGAATAGAGCTTGCCTCCTTCTCTGTAACCGAGTAAAAAGACTTAGGGAATTTCTTCAATCGAATCTCTGCAGCGCAGAGCACAATCCGGCTTTCCGTGCTGCAACTGGGCACGTGTCACGCATCCAGGACCGCGACGCCTCGCTGCCCAGGACCTGACAGGCCACGCGCCCAGTTTTCACGGAGCGGGCCCACGACCTCGTAATGTCCCATCATGCGCAGTAATCGCCCACGATCTCGTCGTGGGATCTAATGCGGCCGTTACGCGCGCGTTTCGCGCTGTGTGCGTTTCCAACCGGCCACAGACCCCACGACGCACGATTATTGCCACAATTGATCCCACTACCGCGAATCGTAACGGTAATCCGTGGTGCGGTATAAATACCCCCACGGTAACTTCCTCTTCTCCTTCCGCTTCACTTTCCCCTTCTGCCTCCTCGAACCTCTGCCGTCTCAGAGCTCTCCGCCGCCGCGCAACTCTTTGCGCTGCCGCGGGCTTGTCTACTCCACCAATTCCTTCCAAACTTCTCCAGTCTTCCTACTCGCTGCCATGGCTCGCGGTGACAGTGCTCGCGCCGGCTGGGCGGGCTCCGACGTCACCGCGGAGGACTGCCAGTGGCTCGTGAACACCCGGAGGGTTCCTCCCGGTGTTCGCTGCCGGCCGTCCAACGGCGAGATCATTCCAGCTCCAGAGGACGGGGAGCACGTCGTCTTCCTCGCGCACTTCGCGCGAGGATTCGGCCTTCCCGCATCCAATTTCCTCCGTTCCTTCCTGGATCACTACGGTCTACAGATGCACCATCTTCCTCCCAACGCAGTCGTCTTCCTCTCCTACCACGCCGTGGTGTGCGAAGCTTTCCTCAGCGTTCGCCCCACGACGGAGTCGTGGTCGAAGTACTTCTTCTTCCGCCAACAGAGCCAGGGCAAGAAGGATGGCGCGGACACCAGCAGCCGGGTAACCGAGACCGGCAGCGCCATGATGGTGCAGCGCCCGGGCACCAATCATCCTCGCATCAAGGGCCTGGATTCTGTCCGCAAATGGCAGAAGTCCTTCCTGTATGTGAATAACATCCCCGCCACGAAGGAGGCCAGGATCGAAGACCGCATCAATCTGCCCCCTTGGAGCAACCGAGTTCCTACCGGGCAGAATTGGAAGAGCAAGCCCTCCAACAGCAGGAATCTGATGCAGATGGAGGAGCGGCTCGCGTATCTGATCGGAGAAGGACTCAAGAGCGACGATCCAGTCGCCTGCTGGATCCGCAACCGAGTGCTGCCTCTGCAACGACGTTCCCACCCCATGTGCTACATGGGCGGCCCCCGCGACTGTACTCGGACGACAACCTTCGAGCTCAGCAACGCGGATGTCGCCGCCTACGCTCGGTCCATCCTCACCACCGGCCTTCGAGACAACTGGCAATATGGGTTCATCCCATACAGTCGCACGAAGCCGATTCCACGGGTACGTTCTTCTTACTCTGCTTCTTGTATATGCAATCCGAGTAGATAGCTTCCTCTCCTTGCTGCGACTAGCATTCGCACTCTGCGCCGAGTAGGGCGCTTAGCGGAACTGCTCAGGCTTAGTATGCTTGTTGTTTGCACGCCTTGTCGGGTAGCACACTTAGGAGAAACATTTAGGCCTAATGTGCTTGATGCTTGCACGCCTTGCCGAGTAGGACACTTAGGAAAGACATTTAGGCTTAATGTGCTTGATGTTTGCACGCCTTGCCGGATAGAGTGCCTTCATGCTACTCGGCTCACTTTGCGATGTTTCTCTATTCTTCAGGTCCTTGATCGTCAACTCGCTGAGAGCAGTGAGCGCTTCGAGGGCAACTGGTCAGATGACCGAGAAGAAGATGATGAGGTCTCCTTCGAGACCGCGGACAAGCTCGATCCTCCTGAAGCCGCCCAGACGAATAAGCATCACGTCGACGCATCTCTTCGCGACTGGTCCGAGGACGAAGATGAAGGTAACTGATTTTATCCCGTCTGATCGCGAGCAGCACGAACTAATTGCTTCCTGCTTCTGAATTGCCTTTCTTCCTTTCAATTTCTCAGATGGTGCTGGTGCTGAGGATGACGGCGAGGATGAGGGCGAGGACGAGGCAGCCCTGGTCGTCGATCCCCTTGCAATTGCTGCTCCTGTTACCCGCAAGCGCGCGGGTAGCGGTGCCCAAGAGCCCCCCGCCAAGAAGAAGAAGCCGACCGAGAAGACGACCAAGAAGGTCGTGAAGAAGAAACGACCAGCGATCCCTACCCGCAAAGGGTAAGTTCCTTCTCGATTGCACACTTGGGTTCACTTCGTTCTTTTCGGTTGCTTCCCAATCCTTTTACTTCGCTGTTTCCTCTCGGTTTTCCTTTGCCTTCTTCTTATTTTCTGAACGCAATTTTCTCTTCAGAGCCCCCCTGGATGCAGATGCCGCTCGTGCACCCACTGAGACCAAGAAGCAGGCCGCCATCGACATTGATAAGCTTATCGACCTCGACGGCGACGAGAACGAGGCCGCCAACGCACAAGGACATATGGACACCGATGCCCAGAATGCCGAGCTGGAGCAGCAGTCCCGCGCAGATCAAGAAGCGCAGGATGCTGCTCACCAAGATAGACCTCCTTCTCCTCCGGCCAATACTGCCGAGGAGAACCAAGAACAAGACACCGAGATGCACAACGACGCCGCCCCTGAGCAGCAGGAAGAAGAGCAAGAGCAGCCGGCCACAGGGGCTGCCGAACAAGAAGACCCCGCGTCCCAGGCGCGGGTAGAAGTGACGGATGCCTCACGGCCAGATCCCGCTGCCGAGCAGCGGGTAGAAGTAGTCGACGAGGCGGAGCAATACCCTCTGAGCGACGCGCAACCAGGCGCCGCGCAACCAGGCGCCGCGCAGGGTAGCGCTCAGCCAGACGCCGCGCCGAGTAGCGCACCATTGGCGCCGCCCACTGCACCAGACTCCTCCTTGGTGCAGAAAACCAAGACTGCAACCAGCTCTTCGGCCAAGCCGGTTACGAGGAAGAGCGCCCAGGAAGCCGCAGAAAAGAAGGCCGCCGAGGAGAAAGCCAAGAAGACCACCGAGAAGAAGATGACCGAGAAGACAAACACCGAGAAGCCGGCCGCCAAGAAGGAAATGTCGAAGAAGCGGGCAGCCGACATGCCGCCGCCAACATCAACTGCCCCATCCGGTCAGCTGGCTATCCGCGATCCCGGCGCAGCTGTTGTCGCCGCTGCTGCATCCGGCGTCTCGGATTCGCCCAGCTACCCGCCTTATATGGTGAAGGTCAGCCAGCAGCACAAGGTTGGCTTCACGCCCGCGGAGCAGAGGCTTGCTCTTTAGAAAGGGAAGAAGGCCGTGGCAGTGGACTCCAGGCCCCCGGCCCCAAATCAGGACAAATCCCTCTCCATTTCTTCGCGTGAGGTTCAGGACAAGACGGTGACGTCCCAAGGCCTTGAGCAAGTGCTCGATCTGGTTGGCTTCATTGATGCCAAGTGGGACAGCAAGGTCCTTGGCAACTCGAACTGGAACGGCACGGATTTGGGCGACATAGACCATATGCGTGTTGATTGGAACAAGGTAGACCTGGGTTACAAACCCATGACTATCTCATCCAACTCTGCTACACTTGCCGCCAAGATGTTTGTCCACCGCAAGAATGCAGAGGACCTTGAGCAGTCTTATGCGGTAAGCTTCTATTTATCCTCTCCGAGTTGCGCTTCGTTTTTCTTCTACTCTTCTTTTCTTCCTTATCCATCACCCAGTCCCCGAGATTCTGGCCGAGTAGGAGGATACTTTCTCGAGTAGCCGCCTTCTCGGGCCGAATCTCTACTACTTTGTCTGATTCTTGTTTCTTTTGCTTCTCAGAATAGCATACTGAAGCGGACCGACTTGCATCGTCGGCTACTCTGGAACCATGCCGTTGCCAGGAGACGCATTGCCGCCTTGGAAAAAGAGAAGATAGCCGCCGAGGCGGCTGATAAAGAAGTGATGAATAGCACCCTGAGGCTTTCTGAAGTTGAAGGTACGCTTTTAGCTACGCGGTTCTTGCGTTTGGTGTTTACGCCCGCTTCTGCTTTTTGCGCCAACCAATTTTACTCTTCAGGGAAGTTGAAGGCCCTGTCCGACGAGCACGAGAACTGCCGTGCCTTCGTTGAGAATGGCCAAGCTACCATCAAAAGACTGGAAGGTACGTTGCCATCTTCTCGGCTTGTCTTTGTGTTTCTTTCTTCGCTACTCTGCTGACCGTGCTTTGCTCTTTTCAGAAGATCATAAGAAGTTTGCCGAAGAACATCAAGACTGTCTCAAGCCTGCTGAGGTGCAGCAGCAATTATCAAGCCAATTGTCGCACCCTGGCTTCTAAGGGATACTCATCGTACGAACTGGATAGTAGGTGCTTGGATTATGGGGCATAACTGCTCCCACGTCCCAGCTTCCTGGTAGGCCTGCGCTTATGCGCGACAACACAAGCCCTACTATTCCACCGTCGATGTAAACTATCCATTAGGAGTCACAGGCACTACTGTCGACGTACTTCATAACAAGCACGCACTGTACGTCAACAGCTTTGAACGAATGATTATCACAACTTATCTCTACGACACAAAAGATAGAAATAAAATTGCAACTGGCCTTCACTAAGGCAGAAATAGCGAATACAATCATCCAGAGGACACATGTCCCAACATATCATCCATTACAACAGCGGAAGCAATCAAAGGTGTCTGGGTACAGACAAAACCAACAGGCTTAAGAAGCCGGAGAAAATAAATAAGACGAAGCCCATCCACGTAGGTCCTGGATCCAGCCCTGGTCCAGCTAACTACTCGTCTGCAGTCTCGTCGAACTCCACAAAGTAGCCATCCTGGTGGTCATCGTAGCCGTAGTCGTACTCTGCGTAAACCACAGCCCCAACGGGGTCAGTACATCCAAGTACTGGCAAGCAAGACTCACAGTTCATCAAAGAGTTACCCGTCAACACAAGCATTGATGCTTGGGATCAACGGAAGAAAGGGGTGATATGAAAGTTGCTGCTGGCTGCTCTAACCAACTACAGAAGATAACTACAAGTTCCGGCTAACAGAAAAGATAAGATCGAGGATTGTAACCAACTGAAAGATAACTTCAACCAAACCCATCCTGGATCTCGCCCCTTATCCAAAGAAGCAATCCGAGGATAACTCACACAGTTGGATTAAGATGAATCAAGTTATTGGTGTGAATAGCCTATTACTAGTCAAGTTATTAATCATTGGGTGAAACATGATTGATCATTATGTTGAAGTTGTCCTGAGTACTTGTTAGCCAGTACTTTCACCAAGTAATCCATAACCGCGGAAAACATGGCTTCTCGAGAAGATTATCCCTGCAGGGTTGCACCAATTTGGCCGTACACGCAAGAATAACCCGCCAGATGGGATGCCTCCCACCAAGCGGGGTACTCTACACAACCAACCATTCTTCGCATCAAGCCCAAAGCACCTTGGGCGCACGGCTAATCGAGCCCAGAAGAAAATGGACCCTCATAGCACTCTAAGAACGTGTCCCCCTATATGCCGACTACAAAAGTTCCACCCTGCGCTGGGCTCGCAAAAACATGCATGCGGCAAATAGAAAGCACGAACTAAATGAGATGATTTGGACGAGATGCGAATCAGGTCAAGTTGAGGGGGGCGCCCATACTCGCTTCCCACATGCGGGTAGTGCGCTCATCATGGATCAGTAGACAAGACCCTTTTCCTATTAGGGTCGACACTAGCAGGCTTCAAAACCTCTCATGGGCCTCCTGCCGGTGCCTTATCATCAAATTATTATTACCATTAGCAATTAACAGGATTGATGGATTAACATCGAGCCCCCGGTACAAGTAACAAGATAGTGAAAGTAGTAACCGACAACAGACTCGAGTAAAAGCAACCCTAAGCATGCTAGATAATACTAAGGCACAAACAAAGGCTGTAGGTATGGAGGTGAGGCAGTATCATTGGTTCAGGGTATCATGTGATAGGTTCGGAGAACAAGCAACGATACATAGGGCTAGCAATAGTAGACAAAAGGATAGTATCGACAACAAGTGTGGAAAGGAACTCGATGATTCATGTGAGTGATAACTTGCCTGGAAGCTCAACAGCCGGGTACTGAGCTAGGTCCTGGGTAGTGGTGTCGTAAGGATCGTCGGTCTCAACGTAGTCGTCGTCTAACCGAGAAGAAGCAAACAAACAAAACAGGAATGTAAACAATCATTGCCATGGCATTGTGCACAATCAACATGATGCATGACAAGTTAATAGTGCAGCAAAATAAACTGACTAACATGATAGCACAAATTAAATGGACCCATATGCAAGGGTTGCATATGGAAAAGGATCCATTGAAATAAGTGGAACAAAAGATTTACAATTATTTATTAGGTGATAGTTGTTATCATGATGCATGCATGATGATGATGACAAGATAACAACAAAATAACAATATTAATTGCAATTGTAATGAGGGTTAACAAGTTAAGAAAACAATTATTAAGTTTTGGAAATTATTGGTTACTTAATGATGTTAAACAAGTAGTTGTTGTTTTCATCAAGTTAAAGGGTGCAAAACAAATAACAAAATTGATATTTGAAAAGGTTATCAAATTTTAGTTGGATTACATGTTTCACATTTTGAAATTGGACTTAGGATTAATTAATTATGAATTAAACAATATTAAACAATTTTTAATTGCATTAAACAAGATTTAAATGGTTTAGGCAATTTAAATTGTTCAAACCAGAAGACAAATTTTATATTTGAATAGGGTATTCAAAATGGTATGGAAAACATATTTTATTTGCATTTATTGGATTAACAAATAATTAGTTATGGAATTTACAAATTAACATTTGAATTATTCCAATTTGAATTTTAAATGTTTTTGGAAAAGTCAAAACAGTGCACAAATGGAATATTTGGAAAGTTTATAAAATTTGGAGCAATAAACATATAAAGTTTGTATTTATTGGATTCATACATTAAAAGTTATTGAATTTTCAAATTAGGTGTTTATTCTGCCCATTTAAAAAGAAATAGAAATTAACAGATTTGATTTTTAAACTTTCGTTACCGTGCAGAACTACACCCACACGCTGTCAGGAGGGCCCCTTGGCTTGCTGTGCCCGCGTGGCACTAGAGGGACTGACCAGTGGGTCCCAGCTGTCAGCGCGGTAAAAGATGGGAAAAAATTGGGGCTTTCGCCTCCGCGGGGGTTCGACCCCGAGATCGCTTGGATCGCGCGCAAGGAACGTGGCAGCTGGGCTGCTGCTTCTCTCGTGACAGAAGAGGGTTGCGTGGGGTTTTCAGGTTCAGTATTGCACTCGCACTGAAACTGAACTTGCAGTTTCAGGCAACAGGGACCGGTTGCGGTGGCCAGCTCGCCGGAGTGGCTCCGCGTCGCCGCGGCTGCTGCTCGAGGGTGGTGCAGTGGTGCGTTGCGCTGCTGGGGGTGTGGGCCTAGGGCTCGGGTGCTCGTGCACGAAGTAGGGCGAGGGGAACGACGGAGAAGCTCACCTGCGATGCAGGCGTAGCAGAGTTTCGGTGCAGAGCTCGACGGAGAAGATCACGGACGGCGGCGTGGTTCTGGTCCTCCTTAGGCTCCACGGCAGTGTTGGTGACGAAGAGGTTACCGAGGCCGATCCATTCCCGTGGCTAGTTCACGATGAACGCCATCGGAGAAGGCGCTCGTCGTCGGTGTACAGTGGGGTGGCGACCGGAATTCAGCAACGAGGACGGATCGGTGGAAGAGAAAGGTGGAAAAGGGGCAGACGGCGGCGGAGCTCGAGGGGTGAGGGGTCTAGATGGTCTAGGGCTCGCAGGCTAGGGGGGTAGGGTTTCTTATAGTGACCTAGGGGAGAGGGTGGCCGTCTGCTCGCTCTGATGCAGTCGTGGCCTCACCGATGTGACGCCGTACAGGTAGACGAAGGAGATAAGGGCGAAGGGGTACTGGGCTGGAGAGTTGGGTTGGGCTGCGGTTAGACTAGGTGCTGCTGCGCGCGGTAGTTAGCTGCCTTTTATTTTTCTGTTTTTTTTTTTTGTAGATTGCTTTTGGAAGAAAAAATGTTAAGGTTTTAGTTAGTAAAAATTACAGAAAAATTAGTTTAGCCTTGTTATGTAATTAGAAACCATATTGTAAGATTGGATTTCAAAAATTGAGTTTTAAAATGATAGTTTGTATTGAACCCAAATTAGAGGAATTTTCATATTAATAAACCATTTATAAAACATGCATTTAAATAGGGTCACCCCTAGGGTTTTTGGAATGAATTAGAGGGTACAAAAGTGTGGTGAACTTTTATGGTTTCAAATAGGTACTGACTTTAAAGGATTGGTTTGAAATGGAAGATAATTTAGGAGTTAATGACTTGAATTAATTGGTTGGGATATTGGTTTGATTAAAACCAACACTTTGAGAATTGACCATTAATTGAATTATTTGGAAAACAAGAAAAGGTTTTGTTTTGCAATTCTTTGTTTGAAAAGATTGTAACAGACAAGTGTGAAAACAAGATTCATTATGAAAACAATGCAACAGAAAAAATAAAATGAGTATGATGCCATGATGCATTGCATAGATAAAACAAAGAAGTAAAACAACTAGGGTGTTTTCATACTTGGATGTTACAAAACGCCCCCCCTTGAAGGAATCGCGCCCCGAGATTCCCTACTGAGAAATGAACAGGTCCGGATACTTCTTGCGAAGATCCTCTTCGGTCTCCCACGTTGCCTCTTTATCAGAATGATGCGACCATTGGACTTTCAAGAACTTGGTGCTCTTGTTGCGAGTCTTACGCTCGGTCTCATCGAGAATACGAATAGGGTGCTCCTCATAAGATAGATCATCTTGCAGTTCAATGGAATCATGATCAACTGCACGATCTGGATCTTTGAAACACTTCTTGAGCTGTGACACGTGGAACACATCGTGCACTTTGGAAAGTTTTTCTGGAAGTTCAAGACGATAAGCATTCTCTGCACGTCTTGAGAGGATGTTGAAAGGGCCAATGTATCTTGGTGCAAGCTTTCCTTTCACACCGAAACGATGAGTGCCTCTGAGGGGAGTTACACGGAGATATGCCTTATCACCAGGTGCATAGATCATATCCATGTGCTTGCTATCATAATAGCTCTTCTGACGAGACTGAGCAATCCTGAGGTTGTCACGAATGATACGAACTTTCTCCTCGGCTTCCTTAACAATGTCAGGGCCTAAGAGTGAACGTTCACCAGCTCCAGACCAATTGATTGGACTCCTGCATCTGCGACCATACAGTGCCTCAAATGGTGCCATGCCTAGGCTTGCCTGGTAGCTGTTGTTGTAGGAGAATTCAGCATATGGAAGGCAATCCTCCCATTTCATGCCAAAGGAGAGACCACAAGCTCTGAGCATATCCTCGAGAATCTGATTGACTCTTTCGACTTGCCCCTGAGACTGAGGGTGATAAGCTGTGCTGAACAGAAGTTTGGTGCCCAGTGCTTCTTGAAAGCTTTTCCAGAAATGAGAAGTGAAGATACTTCCACGGTCTGAGCTTATTTCCAATGGAACACCATGAAGAGGAACAACCTTTGCTGTGTAGAGCTCTGCTAACTGGCTAGCTGAGATAGTTTCCTTTACATCATAGAAGTGAGCAACCTTAGTGAGACGATAAATAACAACGAAGATTGCATCGTTGCCCTTTCTGGACTTTGGAAACCCAGTAACGAAGTCCATTTCAATCATGTCCCACTTCCACTCAGGAATTTTCAGAGGTTGGAGTAGACCTGCTATTTTTTGATGGACTGCCTTAACACGTTGACAAACGTCGCATTCAGAAACGTATTGAGCAATTTCACGTTTCATTCCAGGCCACCAATACAGAGTCTTGAGATCCTGGTACATCTTTGTACTTCCAGGGTGAATGGATAGAGGAGTTTCATGAGCCTCCTTGAGAATGATCTCCTTGAGACTTTGAATCTGAGGGACTGCAATGCGTCCTTCGAAGAACACAGTTCCCTTGTCATCAATTGAGAAGGACTTGAATTTATCATTGCCTCCTTGATGTGCTCTACCATCTTCTTGATTTCATTATCACGAAGTTGTTCAGAACGAATCTTGTCCTCGAGAGTTGGGCTGGCTGTCAAGCTAGCAAGGTATCCTTCAGGGACAAGACCAAGGTTCAGCTTCTGGAATTCTTCATGAAGTGGAGGTTGGCTTTCCATGATCATGAGATTATTGCAATAGGATTTGCGACTGAGAGCATCGGCCATAACATTAGCCTTGCCTGGAGTGTAAGAAATGGTGAGATCAAAGTCTTTAATCTTCTCAATCCATCTCCTTTGTCTGAGGTTCAGATCTGGCTGAGTGAAGATGTATTTCAGACTCTTATGATCGGAAAAGATTTCAGTTTTGTTACCCAACAAGTATTGTCTCCATTTCTTGAGGGCAAACACAACTGCTGCAAGTTCAAGATCATGAGTGGGATAGTTTTGCTCATGTGGGTTCAACTGACGTGAAGCATAAGCGACAACTTGACGTTCTTGCATAAGAACTGCTCCTAGGCCTTGGAGAGATGCATCACAGAATATCTGGAAAGGTTTGGTAGTATCTGGGCCAACTAGAACAGGTGTGGAAGTGAGTTTAGTCTTCAGGAGGTTGAAACTCTCATCATATTGTGGAGTCCAAACGAACTTTTTGTCCTTCTTTGTGAGATCAGTGAGAGGTTTGGCAATCTTGGAAAAGTTTTGGACGAAACGACGGCAATAGCTAGCCAAGCCAAGAAAACTTCTGACTTGCTTCACCGTCTTAGGGGGTTTCCAATCAACAATTGCCTTAACCTTTTCAGGATCAATGGCAATGCCTTTGGCAGAGATGATATGACCAAGATATGCAACTTCTGGAATCCAGAACTCACATTTGGAAAACTTGGCATACAGACGATGCTCGCGAAGTTTCATGAGAGTGAGACGAAGGTGTTCTCCATGCTCTTCCTCGGATTTTGAGTAGACTAGAATGTCATCGAGATATACCACAACGAACTTGTCGAGGTATTCATGGAAGACAGAATTCATGAGTCTTGAGAACGTTGCCGGTGCATTGGTGAGACCAAAGGACATGACGGTGTATTCATATAGACCGTAACGAGTGGTGAAAGCTGTCTTAGGAATATCTTCCTTTCTGATCTTTATCTGATGGCAACCCATCCTCAAGTCCAACTTTGAGAATATTGAGGCTCCAGCAAGTTGATCAAAAAGATCATCGATACGAGGAAGTGGATACTTGTTCTTGATTGTTTTCTCGTTGAGAGGACGATAGTCAACCACGAGTCTTTTTGTTTGATCCTTCTTGGCAACAAACAGAGTTGGGCAACCCCAAGCGGAGGAACTAGGCTGAATGTAACCTTTGTCCATGTACATATCGATTTGCTCCTTCAACAATTTCAGTTCAGGAGGAGCTATCTTGTATGGATGCTTAGAGATTGGAGCAGTACCTGGCTCAAGCTCGATCACGAACTCAACTGCTCTGTCCGGGGGCATCCCTGGCAACTCTTCTGGAAAGACGTCAGGGAATTCACAAACCACCGGAACATTTTCAATTGCAGGAAGGGGTTTGGCATCGAGGTTGAACAGCTGAACAGAACTTGATCCATATGGAGAATAGACTATCTGGCCTGAAGTGTGGGAGAGAGTTATTGACTTTTGAGCACAGTCAATTTTAGCTTTGTGGGTCTTCAACCAATCCATACCCAGAATGACATCAATGTCAGAATTTCCCAGCAACATGAGTGAAGCAAGGAATATGCGACCTCCAATTAGGATCTCATTGTCCATGCTTATCTTGGAAGTCAACATTTGCGGTCCCGGAGAGTGAACAGTCATTTGATTGCTTAGCGGAACCAGAACTAGGTTGTATGCTTTTGCAAAAATCTTTGACACAAATGAATGCGATGCTCCAGTATCAAACAACACTTTAGCTGGAATAGAGTTTACGGGTAATATACCGAGAACGACGTCAGCAGCTTCCTCAGCTTTGTCGGCCTTGATATGGTTCACCCTCGCGTTCCTCCCGACAGGCCTGTTGTTGGAGTTGAAGGCTTTAGCCGGGGGAGCACGAACCATAGCCTGGTTTGTGTTGGGGCGAGGAGGTAGGGGTAGCTGCTTCTGAGTGCACTTATCAGCATAGTGTCCAGTCTCCTTGCACTTGTAACAAGTGACGACACGAGAAGGACCTGGCCTTGGCTGCCCCATCGGGAACCTCTGACCCTGCATCTGAGATGGGTTGGGTGGGCGGGGACCAAAGCCTGGAGAAGCTTGGGCATTTGGAGCCCTAGTGACAGCACCATTTGGCACCCAGATGCGGCGCTTCTGCGGAGGGGTGGTCATGTTGGAGGAGGAACCACCCTCACGCGAGTGCTTGCGCGACTCTTCGAACGCCTTGCGCCCATTCTCCTCATTGAGCGCGGTGTTCACAAGCTCCACGAAGTCCTTGCACTTGATGTTGGTGAGAGCGTACTTCAGTTCCGGGTTAAAACCTCGGCGGAACCTTGCCATCTTTTTGGCTTCAGTGGACACTTCGTCACCAGCGTACCGAGCGAGACGATTGAACTCGTTCTGGTAGCCGAGAACGTCCAGCTTGCCCTGTCTGAGAGAGCAGAATTCCTCACGCATCCTTTCCATGAGACCATCCGGGATGTGGTGCTTCAGGAAGGCATCCTTGAAACATCCCCAGTTGATAGGAAAGCCAGCTCTCATGGTCTGGTAGTTCTCCCACCAAGTAGCTGCCTGACCCTTCAGTAGGTAGGTGGCGTACTTGACCTTATCCTCTTCCGCAACATGAGCAATCTCCAAAGCCCTTGCTACGTCACGGATCCAGTCATCAGCATCCAGGGGCTCACGTGTTGCCACGAAAGCTTTTGGGCCCAAGCTGAGGAAGTCCTTGATGGTGACCCTTGGAGCATTCTGGTTTTGGTGCTGGTTAGCCTGGATCTAGGCCATCTGTGTCACCACTTGGGTCATCTGAGCCAACAGTTTCCCCATTGGTGGTGGCGGAGGCGGGTTGTTCCTGGTTGGAGGCATCCTGAACAGAAATTCATTTTAGCACAATCAACAGAAAAGGATAGACTTGGTAACCGAAGGATAGATTATTCCGACGCATGAATAGATAACCAACAGGTACATCATCACATGTTCAAATACATCAGAATATCCAACAGACCAATACATGGTTCGAAAGACAAGGATAACTAAACATAGCTAGGAATGGATACATCGGTACTCCCATGCTCATCACGCAGGACGGTGGTGAGTAGTACGACGAGAGATACGGTGCGGAGGAATCCCACGGAAGTAGGTATGACGACGATCCCTGTAGATAGGAACTGCTCTGAGAGCAACTCTCGGTGTGGTGAAGTAGAAAGCGTCGTGTCCCTGTGCTCCATAGCGGGGAATCCCTGTGTAACCAGCTCCGAGGTCGAGAAGTGGGCCCCTGATCGGCTCGTAACCTCCAGCATCTGGCAGAGGAAAACCCAGTGTCTGCTGGAAACGTGCAAAGCGCTCGTCTCCAACGAAGTCTGTGGTGTACGTAGCCAGACGAGTCAAAGCCAGATAGAGCTGCTCCCTGACTGAGGCCAACTCCTGAGCAAGTGTGGAAGCAACAGCGTCACTGTGCCACACGAACTGGGCAGTGGTGTGCAGCCTGGAGCTATCATCCTCGTAGGTATCCAGGTTGCGGTGGAGAGTGAAGTGAACTCCCGCTGCCGTGATGTAACCACGGGGGATGTGACGATAGATGGAATCATCAAACCCCCAGTAGTCAGCACGGAGAACGGTGAGACTCACGTACGCTGCCTGCTGCACGGCCATATCCACTGTGGACCCTACTGCCTCGTACTGGTGGGCAATGCTCCTGCCATCATCCGACAGAATGTAGACGATGGCCCGGTAGAAAGTCTGGTCGAACTCGCGCTGGTGCTCGTAGACCTGATACTCTGGTGCCCAACGGAACCCCAGATAGGTAACCATGTCTCTCAGCATCTCCGGAAAACCGGCGGTGCTCTCACAGCGAGTCATGCGAACCACCTGCGGGTAGTAGCTGAGACCCATCTGCAGATGATCGGGGAAGGTTTTGATTAGACTCCGGTAGATGAAAAAGGATGCGGAAAACAACAACAAGGTTCAACGGACGAAAAGGATGTTGAAAAGAACATGATATCGAAGCAACATCGGGAAAACGAGACCAAAAGTCCTGAGGTACTACAGAGAACCCAAAACACGGGAAATCCTAACTTGAAAGTTTAGGTGAGAACAGAAAACAACGTTGCACTTCCTTACCAGAAAAAGGGTGGGTGGGTGGGGAAAGAAGAAAAATGGCAGAATTCCTACTCTCACGTTTCATTTTTCCTATATAGCTACAAAATAGTTTCTAGACTCAACTGCGACCAGTAAAAAGGGATCCTACAGGCAGACAGGCTCTGATACCATTTGTCGCACCCAAGGCTTCTAAGGGATACTCATCGTACGAACTGGATAGTAGGTGCTTGGATTATGGGGCATAACTGCTCCCACGTCCCAGCTTCCTGGTAGGCCTGCGCTTATGCGCGACAACACAAGCCCTACTATTCCATCGTCGATGTAAACTATCCATTAGGAGTCACAGGCACTACTGTCGACGTACTTCATAACAAGCACGCACTGTACGTCAACAGCTTTGAACGAATGAGTATCACAACTTATCTCTACGACACAAAAGATAGAAATAAAGTTGCAACTGGCCTTCACTAAGGCAGAAATAGCAAATACAATCATCCAGAGGACACATGTCCCAACATAACATTCATTACGTCAGCGGAAGCAATCAAAGGGTCTGAGTACAGACAAATCCAACAGGCTTAAGAAGCCGGAGAAAAATAAAGAAGACGAAGCCCATCCACGTAGGTCCTGGATCCAGCCCTGGTCCAGCTAACTACTCGTCTGCAGTCTCGTCGAACTCCACAAAGTAGCCATCCTAGTGGTCATCGTAGCCGTAGTCGTACTCTGCGTAAACCACAGCCCCAACGGGGTCAGTACATCCAAGTACTGGCAAGCAAGACTCACAGTTCATCAAAGAGTTTCCCGTCAACACAAGCATTGATGCTTGGGATCAACGGAAGAAAAGGGGTGATATGAAAAGTTGCTGCTGGCTGCTCTAACAACTACAGAAGATAACTACAAGTTCCGGCTAACAGAATAAGATAAGATCGAGGATTGTAACCAACTGAACGATAACTTCAACCAAACCCATCCTGGATCTCGCCCCTTATCCAAAGAAGCAACCCGAGGATAACCCACACAGTTGGATTAAGATGAATCAAGTTATTTGTGTGAATAACCTATTACTAGTCAAATTATTAACCATTGGGTGAAACATGATTGATCATTATGTTGAAGTTGTCCTGAGTACTTGTTAGCCAGTACTTTCACCAAGTAGTCCATAACCGCGGAAAACACGGCTTCTCGAGAAGATTATCCCTGCAGGGTTGCACCAATTTGGCCGTACACGCAAGAATAACCCGCCAGATGGGATGCCTCCCACCAAGCGGGGTACTCTACACAACCAACCATTCTCCGCATCAAGCCCAAAGCACCTTGGGCGCACGGCTAATCGAGCCCAGAAGAAAATGGACCCTCATAGCACTCTAAGAACGTGTCCCCCTATATGCCGACTACAAAAGTTCCACCCTGCGCTGGGCTCGCAAAAACATGCATGCGGCAAATAGAAAGCACGAACTAAATGAGATGATTTGGACGAGATGCGAATCAGGTCAAGTTGAGGGGGGCGCCCATACTCGCTTCCCACATGCGGGTAGTGCGCTCATCATGGATCAGTAGACAAGACCCTTTTCCTATTAGGGTCGACACTAGCAGGCTCCAAAACCTCTCATGGGCCTCCTGCCGGTGCCTTATCATCAAATTATTATTACCATTAGCAATTAACAGGATTGATTGATTAACATCGAGCCCCCGTTACAAGTAAATAGATAGTAAAAGTAGTAACCGACAACAGACTCGAATAAAAGCAACCCTAAGCATGCTAGATAATACTAAGGCACAAACAAAGGCTGTAGGTATGGAGGTGAGGCAATATCATTGGTTCAGGGTATCATGTGATAGGTTCGGAGAACAAGCAACGATACATAGGGATAGCAATAGTAGACAACAGGATAGTATCGACAACAAGTGTGGAAAGGAACTCGATGATTCATGTGAGTGATAACTTGCCTGGAAGCTCAACAGCCGGGTACTGAGCTAGGTCCTGGGTAGTGGTGTCGTAAGGATCGTCGGTCTCAACGTAGTCGTCGTCTAACCGAGAAGAAGCAAACAAACAAAACAGGAATGTAAACAATCATTGCCATGGCATTGTGCACAATCAAGATGATGCATGACAATTTAATAGGTGCCTCAAAATGAATTGACTAACAAGATAGCACAAATTAAATGGACCCATATGCAAGGGTTGCATATGGAAAAGGATCCATTGAAAATAAGTGGAACAAATGGTTTACAACTAGTTATTAGGTGAGAGTTGTTATCATGATGCATGTATGATGATGATGACAAGATAACAACAAAATAACAAGGATAGGTGCAAAGGAAAAAGAATAAAACAAGTTTGGAAATTATTTGTTAATTTTGGAAAGTTTTGGTTACTTAGACATGCCACACAACAATTATTGTTTTCATCAGGTTAGAGTGTGCAAAACAATTTACAAATTTTATATTTGAAAAGGTTATCAAATTTTAGTTGGATTACATGTTTCACATTTTAAAATTGGACTTAGGATTAATTAAGTATGAATTAAACAATATTAAACAAGCTTTAATTGAATTAAACAAGATTTAAAATGTTTAGGCAATTTAAATTGTTCAAACCAGAAAACAAATTTTATATTTGAATAGAACATTCAAAAAGGTGTGAAAAACATATTTTATTTGAATTATTTGAAAACAGTATGAATTAGTTATGAATTATTTCAATTTGCATTTGAATTATTCAAATTTGAAATTTAAAAGTATTTTGAAAACTCAAAACAGAACACAAATAAGTTATTTGGAAAGATTATGAAATTTGGAGCAATAAACATATAAAGTTTGTATTTATTGGATTCATATATTAAAAGTTATTGAATTTTCAAATTAGATGTTTATTCTGCCCATTTAAAAAGAATTAGAAATTAACAGAATAGCTTTTAAACTTTTGTTACCGTGCAGAACTACACCCACACGCTGTCAGGAGGGCCCCTTGGCTTGCTGTGCCCGCGTGGCACTAGAGGGACTAACCAGTGGGTCCCAGCTGTCAGCGCGGTAAAAGATGGGAAAAAATTGGGGCTTTCGCCTCCGCGGGGGTTCGACCCCGAGATCGCTTGGATCGCGCGCAAGGAACGTGCCAGCTGGGCTGCTGCTTCTCTCGTGACAGAAGAGGGTTGCGTGGGGTTTTCAGGTTCAGTATTGCACTCGGACTGAAACTGAAAATGTAGTTTCAGGCAACAGGTGCAGGTTGCCGCGGCCAGCTCGCCGGAGTGGCGCTGCGCGCAGCGGCTGCTGCTCGAGGGTGGTGCAGCGGTGCGTTGCGCTGCTGGGGGTGTGGGCCTAGGGCTCGGGTGCTCGTGCACGAAGTAGGGCGAGGGGAACGACGGAGAAGCTCACCTGCGATGCAGGCGTAGCAGAGTTTCGGTGCAGAGCTCGACGGAGAAGATCACGGACGGCGGCGTGGTTCTGGTCCTCCTTAGGCTCCACGGCGGTGTTGGTGACGAAGAGGTTACCGAGGCCGATCCATTCCCGTGGCTAGTTCACGATGAACGCCATCGGAGAAGGCGCTCGTCGTCGGTGTACAGTGGGGTGGCGACCGGAATTCAGCAACGAGGACGGATCGGTGGAAGAGAAAGGTGGAAAAGGGGCAGACGGCGGCGGAGCTCGAGGGGTGAGGGGTCTAGATGGTATAGGGCTCGCAGGCTAGGGGGGTAGGGTTTCTTATAGTGACCTAGGGGAGAGGGTGGCCGTCTGCTCGCTCTGATGCAGTCGTGGCCTCACCGATGTGACGCCGTACAGGTAGACGAAGGAGATAAGGGCGAAGGGGTACTGGGCTGGAGAGTTGGGTTGGGCTGCGGTTAGACTAGGTGCTGCTGCGCGCGGTAGTTAGCTGCCTTTTATATTTCTGTTTTTTTTTTTGTAGATTGCTTTTGGAAGAAAAATGTTAAGGTTTTAGTTAGTAAAAAAATACAGAAAAATTAGTTTAGCCTTGTTATGTAATTAGAAACCATATTGTAAGATTGGATTTCAAAAATTGATTTTTAAAATGATAGTTTGTATTGAACCCAAATTAGAGGAATTTTCATATTAATAAACCATTTGTAAAACATGCATTTAAATAGGGTCACCCCTAGGGTTTTTGGAATGAATTAGAGGGTACAAAAGTGTGGTGAACTTTTATGGTTTCAAATAGGTACTGACTTTAAAGGATTGGTTTGAAATGGAAGATAATTTAGGAGTTAATGACTTGAATTAATTGGTTGGAATATTGGTTTGATTAAACCCAACACTTTGAGAATTGATCATTAATTGAATTATTTGGAAAACAAGAAAAGGTTTTGTTTTGCAATTCTTTGTTTGAAAAGATTGTAACAGACAAGTGGGAAAACAAGATTCATTATGAAAACAATGCAACAGAAAAATAAAATGAGTATGATGCCATGATGCATTGCATAAATAAAACAAAGAAGTAAAACAACTAGGGTGTTTTCATACTTGGATGTTACACCAATCTGTCGCGCTGCAGAAGGAACACGCTACCGAGATGGAGAAGCTCCAACTCCAGCTGCGCACTGCACTTCAGGATGCTATTGACATTGCTGCCGAGAAGGCAAAGAGCGAAGCAGCAGCCAAGGCCAAGGAGAAAACCCTCGAGCAGGAGTGCGAGGTGCTGAAGAAAAGCAATGCTAATCTCTTTGCTCAGCTGAACGGGCTCCGCCTGATTGAGGAGAGGCACGTAGCCAACGAGGAGACATGGAAGACCCAGCTGCAAGGGCTGCGCCATGACTTGAACAGTAAGTGTTCTCTTTTCTCTGCTTCACTGCTTCCTCTTGTTCCTCTGCTACTCGTTTCTTATTTCTACTCTGTTATTGTTTCTGATCTTCTCGATAGCTCTTGTAGGAGTCTTCCCCGACTTCGAGTCTTCTTGCGTGCCTGCCCTGGCAAAGGTCCGAGCAGCTCGCGCTGAGAAGGGCGAGCCTCTGGACACCAGAGCAGAAATCGAGGAGAGCATCCTGATTATGCAAGGGCAGGTTCCGCGGCTAGCGGGTGTGGCCACCGAGCTGGTGCGCGTCGCCTTCCAGATCCACAGCCTTTTCTGGCCTGATGACTCTGCGCCGACAACAATCTCCGGACTTGCCTTGAAGTTGCAGCTCGTGAAAGCCGATCTGAAGAAGTGGCGCGCATCGGGAGCTCGGGCCGGCGCGGACATGATGCTTCTGTTTATCACCAGCTGGTATGAAAATCTTAACCTCCAGATTGTCCGCGAGATGCGCCAGGACTCCAAGTGGGAGAAGAACCCCGACTGTGTGGCTATCCGACAGATGGTTGCACACGAGGTTGCCCAGTACGCTGATACTGCGACCTTCATCGACGGCCTCACCGAGCCCGACACCGAGGTGGACGAAGGCGAGGAGGAGGACGAAGACGAAGAGACGGACACAGAGGAGCTGGACCTGAGCTGCTTCAAGTCTCCTGGTGGCAAGACCGGGAAGGGGAAAGCCGCGGTCGTCGCGGATAGCGATGAAGAGGACGAGAACAAGAAGATGTCGATTGACACCTCCGCGCTCGAGTTCGGCACCTCGTCAGGAGCTGCCCTCGACGACACCGTCGGCCTTCGCGCCCAAGCCACCGAGCCCGACGCCGAGCTGGCGAAGACCGTCCCCGTCAACCTGGAAGCGGATGCGACCAAGGCCGGGGCCGAGGACGAAGCTGCGAAGGCTGTTGACGCCAGCTCGGAGCCAGACGCGACCAAGGCCACTACTGAAGATGAGGCAGCTAAGGCTAGCACCGAGAACGCCGCCTCGACCTGAATCAGTGCTGCAGCTTATTTCTCAAACACTTATCAGATCCCCGGGATGCTGGGTGCAAATGTATCAGACTACTTATGCCGTTGCTACCCATTTTTATTCACACGTGTTGTTCTCAACTTAATCAATTTGTTCAGCCTGGGCTCGATGCCGGGTTGCGTTATCATGCGAGTCCCCGAGTTGCATTTCTTATTCACTCTCTCTTTTCGTCTCAGCTCTACCCGCAACTTGTTGCTTTTTTGGTATTCGAGTCACAAGAGTTAAAGAGCAGAGCTGCAAATACTTAGCCGCTTAGAAACAATCATAGTAACGCAGCCCACCACTTAGCCGAAAAGAGAAGACAGAGAACAAAAGTAAAAGCACCCTACTCGGTTCCTGCACTCTTCCTTTCCTTAGTAATTTTTCTTGTGCTCATGGACCTTTTGCTTGTTCTCTTGCTTGCCATGAAGCCGGGTTTCGGACAGCAGCGAAGTCGAAGAGTTGGCATGTAGGTTTAAACACAGTACTCAATGTACTTTTGAATTTTGAAGTAGAGCAACCGAATAGGCAAAAGGTAAAGCCGAGTAGAAACACTTAGAGCAATTTTGGACGAGGGCAGTCCCCGAGTTCAATTTCAGATTGCAGAATAGAATTTCAACTCGGATAAGAGGGTACATACACGTCTTTGCTCACGAATGAAAACGACGGAGTAGAGCTACATTCCAGGGACACTTAGATTCCTCTCCAGCTTTATCTGCCCTGTTCGCCTGTGACAAGCGCGCATCTACAAGATAGTATGCATCGTTGTGCAGCGCTTTGCTCACAATGAAAGGCCCTTCCCATGGAGGAGACAACTTGTGCATCCCGGCTGTGCGCTGCACAAGCCTAAGGACCATGTCTCCTTCTCGGAAAACCCTTGGGTTCACCTTTCGGCTATGATAACGCCGCAGGTTTTGCTGGTAGATAGCCGAACGTGACAGAGTCAGCTCTCTTGCTTCTTCAAGCAGGTCAACATCGTCTTCTCGAGCTTCTCTCGCCTCCACCTCAGTGTAGAGGGTTACTCGGGGGGAGTCATGCTCTAGGTCTATTGGCAACACGGCCTCAGCCCCGTATACCAAGAAGAATGGCGTGTAGCCGGTTGACCGGTTAGGGGTAGTCCTTAGACTCCACAACACCGCTGGCAACTCGTCTAGCCAACACCCAGGTGTTTTTAGCAGTGGCTCAATCAGCCTTGGCTTTATGCCAGCTAGCACCATGCCATTTGCTCTTTCAACTTGCCCATTGGAGGCGGGATGCGCAACGGACGCAACATCTAGCCGGATATGCTTATCTCTGCAGAACCGCACCATTGCCTCCTCTGCGAAATTTGTGCCGTTGTCAGTGATGATGCTGTGCGGGTAGCCATATCTCAGGATCACATCCTTCAAGAACTTCACAGCTGTGGCCCCATCGCACTTCCGAATAGGCTTCACTTCGATCCACTTGGTGAACTTGTCCACCATGACCAAGATGTGTGTCATGTTGCCTTTAGCCGGCTTGAAGGGGCCAACCATATCCAGGCACCATACGGCAAACGGCCATGTGATAGGAATTGTCTTCAGCTCGGAAGCGGGCATGTGAATCTTACTTGCGAACATCTGGCAGCCGCTGCACTTCCTCACGATATCTTCAGCTTGCTGCAGAGCTGTGAGCCAGTAGAAGCCATGCCGAAAAGCTTTCTTGACCAATGCCCGAGAAGAGGCGTGGTGCCCGCATTCTCCTTGGTGTATCTCTACCAGAATCTCTTCTCCTTCTTCTGGTTCCACACAGCGTTGCAGCACGCCGGTGGCACTCCTCTTGTGCAGCACATCTCGGAATATAGTGTAGCCCTTAGATCTTCTCTGAATCTGTCTTGCAACCACCTCATCTTCTGGCAGAGTACCGTCCCTTAGAAAGGATAATATGGGCATGGCCCAACTCGGTGTCTTCCGTGTGGGAAACACTGGTTCATCCACTTCCATTGGGACAGGCACCTCTGGTTGCTCTTTAGGGTTGGGAGCACTTCTCTGGAGCCCAGATCGATTGGCAAGGACTTCCTCAATGAATGCGACAGTCCCTGGGTTGAGGACAGCAGTCCCCGAGTATGGAGTGGCAGTCCCCGAGTAGGGAGTGGCAGTCCCCGAGTAAGGAGTGGCAGTCCCCGAGTAGAGAGTGGCAGTCCCCGAGTAGGGAATGGCAGTCCCCGAGTAGAGGACGGCAGTCCCCGAGTAAGGAGTGGCAGTCCCCGTGTAGAGGACAGCAGTCCCCGAGTCGGGAGCAGCAGTCCCCGGGTTTCCTGTAGCATTCTCCCAGTCAATCTCCATGGGATCAGATTCCTCACTTGGCAGAGAAGGAACAAATATGGATTCCGAGTTGGGAGAGGGCTTGATGGATGGCTTCCTCAAGTGCTCCAAGGCAACTCCCGCCGGGATGGATTGTCGAGAAGATCCCAACTTGGACAGCTCGTCTGCCACTTCGTTCTCTGCTCGGTGAATGTGCTGGAACTCACAGCCTTCGAAGAATCCAGTCATAGACTGTACTAGAGCATCCCAGGTGCCAGAGACTTGCTGCACCACCAGATCTGAATCGCCATAGCATATAATGCGCTGCACGCCAACCTCCTTGGCTACTCTCAAACCATGCACCACTGCCTCGTACTCTGCTACGTTGTTGGACGCCTTGAAATGAATCTGCAGCACATACTTGAGTTGATCTCGCTTGGGTGACGTAAGCACCACGCCAGCACCAAGGCCTTCCTTCACCTTCGAGCCATCAAAGTGCATCTTCCAGTAATTAGAAACTGGAGCAGGAGGTTCATACTGCACCTCGGCCCAATCCACCAGAAATTCCACCAGAATCTGAGATTTGATAGCCTCTCTTCTCGCGTACGCGGGTGCATACACGGCCAGCTCGATTGCCCACTTGGCTACTCTGCCACTCGCCTCCTTGTTGCCCATGATATCCGAGATGGGAGCAGAGCTCACAACCGTGATAGGATGCTCTTGGAAGTAATGCTTTAGCTTCTTGGCGCCCAGGTACACGCCGTAGGTCATCTTCTGGTAGTGCGGGTAGTTTTGCTTGGTGCTAGACAGCACTTCACTGAGATAGTACACTGGGCGCTGCACACTCTTGCCTTCTTCTTCTCGTTCCACCACAATCACCACACTGACTACTCGGTTAGTGGCAGCAATGTACAACAGCATTGGCTCCTTGGGTAGCGGACTAGCCAAGATGGGAGCGCTAGCCAGCATTGCTTTCAGCTCGTTGAATGCCACATCCGCTTGCGGAGTCCAGACAAACTTGTCACTTTTCTTCATCAGCTGGTATAGAGGAAGGGCCTTCTCGCCCATTCGGCCCAGAAAACGGCTCAGAGATGCCAAGCAACCAGTGAACTTCTGTACATCCTTCAGGGATCTCGGCAAAGACATGCTCTCAATAGCTTTTATCTTTGAAGGATTGGCTTCAATGCCCCGACTAGACACCAGGAAGCCGAGTAGCTTGCCAGCCGGGACACCAAAGACATGCATTTACTCGGATTCAGCTTCATTTTCTACTTGCGTAGGTTAGCAAAGGTTTCCTCCAGGTCGGCAAGCAGAGTATGTGTTTTATTCGTTTTGATGACAATGTCATCTACGTACACCTGCACATTCTTGCCGAGCTGGTCGTGCAAGCATTTCTGCATGCATCTCTCATAGGTTGCACCCGCATTCCTCAAGCCAAAACACATGACACGATAGCAATAAGCCCCGTACGGGGTAATGAAAGCAGTCTTTATTTGATCGGCAGGATTGAGTGCAATCTGGTGGAAACCAGAGTAGGCATCTATGAAAGACAGCAGTTCACAACCAGAAGTGGAATCGATCACCTGATCGATGCGAGGTAGCGGGAAGGGATCCTTAGGGCATGCCTTGTTCAAGTCGGTGTAGTCGACACACATGCGCCATGCAGTGGCAGCCTTGGGATCCTCCTTCTTCTTCTCGACCATGACCGGGTTGGCTAGCCAATCCGGATGCAGCACTTCCATGATGAAGTTGCTTATCAGCAGCTTGGTGATCTGGTCGCCAATGGCTTTCCTTCTCTCATCTCCGAAGCGGCGCATAGCCTGCTTCACTGGCTTGGCGTCAGGACGCACATGTAATGAGTGCTCAACCAACTCCCTCGGGACTCCTGGTAAATCTTCATTGGACCAGGCGAATACATCCCGATTCTCACGGAGGAAGTGGATGAGCTCGCTTTCCTATTTCTCCGCCAACCCGGAGCCAATGATGGCTACGCGGTCGGGGAACTCGGGGTCGACCTGGACCTTCTTGGTTTCCTGAGATGCCTGGAACGCGGTCCCGTGTTGGGTACTTGGCACGCCCTGCGCGCCAGTTTGCGCGGATTGCGCCATGGCCACCACCTCATACATCTTCTTCTTCTCGGCAGCAATCACCATCGACTCCGCCAACTGGGAACCAGCAGAGGCACACTCCATGGACTTCTTGTAATCACCAGAGATAGTAATTATGCCATTGGGACCAGGGATCTTCGTCTTCAGATATGCAACATGAGTAGAGGCCATGAACTTGCTCAGAGCGGGCCTGCCGAGTAGAGCATGGTAAGGGCTCTGATGATCAACCACTTCGAACTGCAGGCGCTCTGTGCGGCTGTTCTCCCTGGTGCCGAATAGCACATCTATCCATACTCGGCCAATCGGGTTGCACGAGATCCCGGGCACAATACCATGGAAGGTGGTCTTGCTGGGCAGCAGCATGTTCTCGGCCAGCCCAAGCTTCTCGAGTGTGTCTTTGTACACGATGTTGATGCTGCTGCCGTTGTCGATTAGCACCTTGCTGAACCTCACATTCTTCTCGGGACCCAGGAAAGTAGGATCCAGCACCAAGGCGTAGCTACCCGGGTTGGGCATCACCTTGGGATGATCTACTCGGGACCACCTGATCTCCTGGCCACACCAATACATGTAGTGAGGGACAGCAGGAATCATTGCATTGACCTCCATGGCACGCCTGTGCTGTGATTGCTTGTCGACTGGCTCCGAAGTGAAGATCATGTAGCTCTCATGGTGCTCTTGGTACTGGTTGGAGCCTCCGCCCCCATTGCTGCTGTTGTTGTTGTTGCCCTGGTAGTTGTTGTTGTTGCCTCTGTTGTTGTTGCGATTGTAGTTGTTGTTGTTGTTGCGATAGCCCTCATTGTTGAAGTGACGGTTGGCTCCTAAAGCCACTTGGTTCACATTTTCTCTTCTCGGGAACACTGGCGGCCGAGCTGCGGGTGCGCGAGTAGGCTGCACATTGGCATTGGCCGCTGGCAGAGGAGGAGGAGGCAAGCCATCATTCTTGATCACATCCCACCACTCGCACTGCCGAGTAGTGTGGTTAGCAGGCCTTGAGGGGTGGTGAGTGTGAAAACTGCATGGGCCATCCTTCATGTCGTCAAAGACGAACTTCCTCGGCTGCTCGGAGTTGCCGCTACCCGACTGAGGAGCACGGAATGGTTTCTTGTTGCCCTGGCCCTGGTTCTGGTTCTGCCCGTAGGCTCCAGCGGGTTTTTGCCTTTGGCTACCCCCAGCTCCAACAGCCACTGCATTCACCTCTTCAGGGTCGTACCGAGTATCTATTCGGTCACCCCTGCGCTTGTTGCGGAACTCATTGCGCTTGCTGTTGCTGAAGTTTCTTCTCGGCTCAGAGGAGTCCATCAGGGGCTGAGTAGGATCACCGAGTGCGTACTGATCCGCAATCTTGATGGTCTCCGCCAGAGTGTTTGGCATCTCCCTCTGGAACCTCTGCCACAGCATACTGCCATGCCTGCATCCCTGCGCAAACCAAGTGATGGCCTGGGCTTCGTTCACACCTTCACAGGTGTTCCTCAATGTGCTCCACCGAGTAAGGTACTCGCGGTCCGTCTCATCTTCTCGCTGCCTGCAAGCGGACAGCTGCTGTAGCCTATTCGGCCTCTTGTAAGTGCTTGTGAAGTTGCTGATGAAGGCGTCCGAGAAGTCCAGCCAGCAATTGATGCTGTTCTTGGGCAAGTTGTTGAGCCAAGTGCGAGCTGGACCCTCTAGCATCTGCGGGACATAGCGCACCGCCCATCTCCTGTTGCCGTTCGCGATATGGACCGCGATGACATAGTCATTGAGCCAATCTTCCGGCTTGGTGCTGCCGTTGTAGCTCTTGGTGCCCCTTGCAAGCTGGAAGTTCTTCACGGACGGCTCGTTCATGATGCGCGGGCCAAAGCACTCGGGACCAGGAGGACCCGTGTTCTCCAGCCGCGCCGACAAGCTGATCCGGTCCAGCTGGTGCCTTACATCTCCAGGCGCCAACACACGCTCGCCAACACGATCCAGAATATCATAGCCAGCCATCTCCATGGCCAAGTAGCCGTCGTCGTATCTGTCCACCTGCACAGCTGCAGGCTGCTCCACCGGGTTGGCGACTGGCGCCACTGCGCGCGGCTGCTGCCTCTGCCGAGTAGGCTGAGCAGCGGGACGCTGAGAAGGACCTGGGCGCGCTCCACCTCGGGCCTGGCTTTGAGCTTGATGGGCTTGGGAGCCTGCTCTTGCAGCGTTGTGTTCCTGACCGGGCTGCTGCGGCACAACGAGCTGTTTCGCGGCAGCAGCCGGGTCGTACACCTGCATTTGCCTATCTCTGGCGGAACGTCCGCTGCGGCTCTTCTCGCGGCTGGGGTGCGGAGATGAGGCCTGATCGTTAGATCTAGCCGCGTGCGAGTGCACCACCTGCGAAGCTCCAGCACCCGGGTTGGCTTTCCGGAACTCCTCGTTCTGCCTAGCGGCCTCCAACACCAACTCATTGAGCCTTTCCTGCTGCCTAACGCGCGCGTCGCCGTCGAGACGAGGCAACTCGGCGGCCACGGCCTCTGCAGCTCTAAGTGTCTTGGCGGGTGTGCTGTATCTAGGCCTAGTGGAAGTGTTTGCGGTGGCGGACTGAGCGGGAACCTCTACAACTGTCGCCATCTCGGCACCAAGGTTGCGCCGCGTGGCGCCTACTCTGCTAGCTATCCTAGTGACTGGCGTGAAGCCGTGAGCCTTGTTGTACTCAAGCTGGTCTAGACTCAACTCAAGCCTAACCTTCTCCAACTCCGCCTGCTCGGCGAGCAACTCCTGGCGCTGCCTGTCGAGCTGCTCCTTCATGGTCAAGAGCTCGAGGTCAGTGGGAGGCGGCATGCGATTCCGCCCAGCCGACGCGGGAATGGTCGGAGTGGTGGAGGACGGGAGGTTGCAGTCCTTCTCGTAAGGCCTGTGGGTCCTGCCACCAGCGCTCGAGCCAGCAAGATCCTCGACGACGACCGCGGCGCCAGCAGCAGCTGCGCCGGCGTTTGCCGCCAAGCCGGTCACCATCACCTCAGCGCGGTCCGCAGAACGGCGCGCAGGCCTTCCGCGAGCAGTGATCACAGCAGGAGGATCCTCCGCATCATGCACCAGCTCGGGGTAGTCGCGGTCGATGACGGTGGCGACGTAGACGAGGTGCGCGCCGAAGGAGATCAGCGTGCCGCCCTCCGGCATGGCCTTGCCGCCGAAGTCGCCTGCCTTGTCGGTCACGAAGTCGAAGGAGCCGAATCTGTGGACAAGGCCACAGACTACGCGCTCGGGTGAAGAAGATCCCGTCCGAACAGAAACTCCAGCCAGCGCCGCTGGTTGCCCCACGGTGGGCGCCAACTGTCGTGGTGGTGTCACGGCAGATACCATAGGATGGCTAAAGATGTGGGGACGAAGGACGCTGGAGGTGCTCGGGGAGGGATCACGCGACGAGTAGACGCGTGAGGTGAAAACCAAACACTGCAAACAACACGATTTACCCAAGTTCAGGGCCCTCGTGAGGAGGTAAAACCCCTACTCCTGCCTTTCTCTATGTATTCTGGTGTCTCACCGAGTAGCCACAATACAAATGTTCTTGCTACCGAGTAGCCACTCTTCTCTCTCCGGGTAGGATTAGGTCAAGAATCTCTACGTGAGTTCTAGTAATGCTCTCTTGTGAACGTCGTGTGTGATCGTGCCTCGCGCAGGAGGCGGCTGGGCACCTTATATACCCGGTGCCCTGCCGGATACAGCCAAATACAACAAGTGTCGACATTGTGTGCACATCGTCCTTCTTCCGAGTTCCCGCTGACAGCTTTGGCTTCTAAGCTTGTCCTGATGCAGAAAGTCGTTGGGCAAAACCAAGTAACCAGTCTGTTATCACTGTGCGAACACAGAGTAGGTCCCCCCTATCCTGCGACGCCCTGCTGACAGACTGTCGCTGTCAGGCACGCCGTCCCCAGATGAACAGTGCTGTGAACAGTGCCAGGTACGGACCCGGGATACGCGGGATCCTGTGTCAGAACGGCTCCTTTGACTTCTGGCCCGAGTAGGTTCCCGCCAGTTTTACTCGGGCCAACTCTTCTACACGAACCGATATAACTTGCTTGATATCTCCTTCTGGTCATCTTTTTGTGAGACCGAGTAGCAGTCGACCGGGTAGCAAGTACCGGGTAGGCGGCTACTCGACCAAACTTTCTTCTGATTGTTGCCTTTACCACTTGCCTTTACCCTACTCGGGGGTAACCCCCCGACAACTCTAGACATGAAAGTTGTATTAAACATGTGTTACTAGAGTATAGCTTACAAGCAGAGGTCACACGACCCAATATTACATCAGACAACGGAAAGCAAATTATGTTGCTAATCAACAAGAACCAAAAAGGCCTAAGAGGCCGCAACATAAGGCGACGTCCCATCCCATAGATTCCAGGCTGCTACCTGGGAACCCCAAACTACTCGTCGACGTCCACGTCGAAACACCACCGAACTGTGGAACTCCACCTGAACCAAGTTGAAGCAAACATGAGTACAAGAGGTACTCAACAAGACTTAGTTAACCTATTATATATATGCTTCTTTAGAAAGAGTTATGAAGGTTATTTTGCGTAAAGCCATCTTTGTTTTCCAAATTGAGGGAGGAATAGCACGTCTCATGGAGTTTTTTGGAAACATATGAGAAAGCTATTCAACTACTTAAATCATCATCTTTTTCATCCACCAATATCATTTCAGCACCTCGTGCTTCAAAGATCACCACCTCAAGTTGTTCCGGTAACTCATGCTACAAGGTAACCCCTCTCGGCATCTCCGAGGAGGCATCCTTCATACGTTGTCAACAAGTTTTAGTCATTCCGTTCAAGTTTTCTATGATCACAGAATCCGTCACCAAGTCGTCATTAACCGCGGACACGGCTTTTCGAAAAGATTTAACCCTGCAGGGGTGTACAACTTTAACCACACGTACCAACCAACTCTTAATGCCACATGATTAGAACTAGTCCGGGAAGTGCCGGCAGAGGGAGGTTGACCACGACCTTTCCATTGCTTCGCCTATTCCATGAATCGCTCCGAGTAGAGATGGACCGCCAATAGGGAGTGGCCATCTCCTGCCGGGTCTCTATCGTTGTGAGCGGTGCTTCAACTACTGTCTCGCCACAGGCTGTTATACCGCCACATCCTATTTTTGTAAACGTTTTTAACATCCCCGCAAATCCAAATGGAAAGCCCAAACTAGGCGACTCATGGAACAAACTAGGCAAGTTGAGACCGAGGGGAATCTAAGCCCCGTGTGGATGCACGCTCAGTCTTGGCTCGAAGACGAGAACTCGCTCCTAGGCGCATGAACGAGACAACCACCACAGACCCTATGTGGTCTCGTCATCCACACCTTTAAATCATGTTAATCAAATATCTCTTAACTTACCACTACTTCCTGCCATACTAGATTATTTCGTAACTCTGATTCATCGGCCGGATGGAGCAGAGATAACAGGCATGTATGACTAAGCACAACATATTTCAGGCTTTGGCGATGCACACAAGCAAACCTATAGCTGCTAGGAGTAGTGGATCAGGATAAGTAGGCTATGCATGGTATAGGAGAACTCTAACTACTGACACAAGATACAGTGGAATCGGATGCAATGTACGAGAATCAAAAATCTTTCGAAATCATATATGAGCAGATAAGAGGTTATGCTTGCCTTGCTTCAAGAAAACCAGATAAAGTCTTCAGGAATAAGTGCTTGACTTGTCGGTTAGGATCAAGTATTCGCCATTGGAGTTGTTGCCCTTCTCTTCGGAGTCACGTTCTACCGAGGAGGAACAAACACCGAAACAAGAAAAACAACAATCAACACATGGCATCGATGCAATGCGCGATATGTATGCATGAGCAAGTTAATGCACTTAAATAAAGACCTAAACATGTTCGTTGGGTTGCTAGGGTTTGTATGGCAATTATGCAGTTTTTCTGAAATTAGCCTGAAATAGACCCTCGAGGGGCACTTCGGAGAATTCTGGAAGTGAGTACAATTTTAATTGCTCAAATGGGTTTGAAAACATCACAAATGGGTTGCATTTATCATTTTGAGCATTTTGGTATATAAATTTTAATTTTCTAAGTTTATTGATTAAAAACTTATTTTCTCCTTTTTAAATGAATTAAACAACATTAAATAATGGTCAAAAATCAAATTTGACAAACATGTGTGAAAATGACATAAATAGGTAGATTATATTTTTTTGAACATTTCCGTACTTTTATTTATTTTTCTGAATTACAGAATGAAAGTTATTTATTTTCCAAGTTTTATTCATTTCATGAATTTCTTGGAATTTCTGAAAATAGGACTGATGACGTCATCATGACGCACAGATGACATCATCAGGCTCTGATCTTCACAGATGAAAAAGAAATCCAACGATTTTGAGCGCTATTCGCGAATTAAATTGTACCACAAGCTAGAGGGGCTCACGGGGAGCAATAAGGTGGCGGGGCATCTGGAGTTGGGTGGCCGGAAGCTCGCCGACGTCCATCCGCGCGGCGGCGGGCGGCGGAGCTCGTCGGGCGGAAGTTACAGAGTGGGAAGGGATAAACTGAGGCCATCGGGAGGCTCACCGTGGCGAGTGGAGCACGATGGCGTTGACGGTGAGGTGAGGGAAGGCCGGAATAGTCGCCGGCGTGGAGAATTGCACGACGGCCTTCTTCGGGGAAGATGATGAAATCCGGGATGCCCGTGGCACCGCGGCTTCTCTGTGGACTCGAGGTGGCTATTAGGGCGACGGAGATCCTCCTCGCAAGCTCAACGGGGCACGAGGACTGCCGGAGAGACGACGACGAGCGGCGGCCGTGGCAGGTTAGGGTTTGGGTTCCGGCAGAGAGGAGCAGAGAGAGAAGGGCACGTGAGGAGGGGGTTCTGCGGGGTGTGCACGATCCAGACGTCTCCAGGGGGTCCTCATCCCCTCGCAACTGGAAGCAGGAGGTGGCAGCGGCCACCTCACCATCGTCCTCGTCCTTCTGGCCAGAGCTAGAAGAAAGGGAAAAGAAAAGGGAATTGCGAAACCCCCCTGAAGTTTCTGAAATTTACAAAGAAGTCCTCCTGAGGTTTTAAACTGAACAGGAAACATTGTTTTAGGGGCCTTTTTGCAACCATACAATTTTGCAAAAATGATATTTGGGAACCTCACAAAATTTTCATCCTCATCATGTTTTTGTTTGGTGAAATTGAAATATTTTTCAGCGCAAAATTTTGAAACCCACATTAAGTAGTATTTGTGGTATTTTCTCAAACCATTTAAATTTATAATTTAAATTGGTTCAAACATGATTAAATTTTTGTTTCATGCATGTATGAGATGAACACAACACCACACACCCTAATGTAGAAAAAAATTGGGATGTTAAAGTTTCTTCCCGTCCGGAGCCCCCACGGGAGCCCCTACGCGGCGAGGTTGGACTGGGCTTCCGGACGGAGACATGAGAGCATATTTGGGGGCCGCGAGTGGGCGTGCTCAGGACCCATCCGGACGGGAAAGACCTTGGGGGCGGTATTTGCGGGGCGCGAGTGGAGATGCTATCCGGGGACAAACGATAAAATTCCGCACAAATCTTGGCACACAAATTCTAGTTTTAGTGTTGACTGAGATTTAACTAATTCCGTTGTTATTACCTTTTTGCTCTCTTTTTGGACAAGCAAACTTCTTTTCCTATTATCAGTTGATAGTGGAACTCAGCCTTTTGGTCGTATGGAAAGGAAAAAAAAACCTTAACACGGGACTGAATGGAAACTCGATCAGATGCGACTACTTGTGTCGTCAAGTAGGACTAGAACTCGACCGTGCAGACCATCAATTTGCTCCACTTGTTGCTTTCGCAACATGCGAGACCTTTATCGGGTCTTTTGTTACATGCTTTTCCAAGGGCAGGGCCCCTGCACAATTGGGCAAAAAAATCTTCTTCTCGCTGCAGCCTGGAACGTGGTAATTCATGAGTCGTAATCCACCTTGTGTCCAGCACGACTAGAACTCTGAAAGATAATACCGCACATGCATGCATGCATGCATGCCAGGTCACCGAGCCACCGGGCACACCTATGTTTATCTCATCCGGTCAGTATATTTATCCATTCTCGCCCACGTGACAATCCAGAAAAATTCTCGATCGCCCACGTGGTTACGTACCGGCACCGTTCGCTCCCCATGGGCGTCAACATAAAGGAAAAAGAACCCGGATAAGTATTATTTTTTTGAGAAATAGCTCCAGACCGCATGATCACGTGACTTTATCAACCACACACCACTGATGACTAGTCGCCGATGGACCGCGCTGCCTAGACCAGAACGAAGTTTACACGCGTGCAAAGCCTGCTCTTGGTCGATATGATCGGCGAGAGCTCCAAAGTTACCGTCAACGCAACGTCCTGCTCCATCGCAACCGGCCGGGGATGTTGCCGTCTGAGGAAACAGTATGTACGTATACATGGAACCTTCCTAGGTAGGAGTACGTATATTGTACGCGATCCCTTCTCCCCATCGGAAGTCCATGCATCCATCCATCCCATCGCACGCGCGCAACACCACCGAGCTGGACCACTTGCATATATGTGTGTTGAGGAGTACGACGGTATTTTACGGAATACCATGGTCAATTCGTACGCGCACGTGAGGCAGACAGATTCACACGACTGGTCGTTCACCTTTGAATTATCCATTCGTGTAGAGAATCTTCCGTCGCACCCCCAAACACCCCCAAGCACTGTCACGTTCGGACGAGATCTAATACGCGCACTCGCGGCTTCCAATGGGCCTTCCCGTCCGGAAGGCCAGCCCAACCCCGCCGCGTAGGGGCTCTCGTGGGGGCTCCGGACGAGAAGAAAACGCCGCGTGGCGACCGCAGGCCCGCCCCGTCAGTGAGACGCGCACCCAGTCAAAGCGGCTTCTCCCGAGGCGGTGCATAAACCCATGCGGCCGCAGCAAGCCATCTTTTCGGCCAGTCGCGTCGCCCACGCGGCGGACACGCCGCTTCCCCACGCGGACGCCGGAGTAAATACAGGCGTGGGGCCGGCCTTCCTCGAGTCGTTCACCACCCCGCCGCCAATGTCCGTCGCGGCGGCGCGCGTGGTCCGTCGTCGACACGGCGGCGATGTCTGGTGCGCCGCTCATCGACCTGGACAACCGGCGGCCAACGACGACGAGGCGGGGCCGAGCCACTGGAGATGCCGGCGACGACGATGGTAGCGACAGCGACTATGATGTGTTCAACTAGTGAACACATCGTTTTTAGTTTAAATTTCGTCCAAATTATGTAAAATTCTCTAAAATTTGAATGAAATCGTCTTTTGAATTCAATTTTTTTCGGGGGGCCTTCGGTTGGGGTTGCGAGTGGGGAGCCACGTCCCCCAACACAAACTTCCCGTCCGGACAGCCCCCAAAGGGCCTCTCCGGGCGCCGATCCGTATGGCAACAAGGGGGCGCAACTAGAGATGCCCTTACACATTTGTTAGCGTCGTTCACGGATAAGGTCTTCGTTATGCCTACAATCAATCATTTGATTTTTAGTAATTAAGGGCGGGATAAAATGAAACGGAGGAAGACTCATCTCGCCCTCTCCCTCCCGCGTGTCTCTCCCCTCCCCCCCTAAAAACTCCATAGCCGGCCTCCCCCTTTCTTACCCCTCCATCCTCGCCTCCGTCGGAGGACGCAGCAAGGTGAATCCCGTGCTGCTGACGACGGAGGCAGGGCGCCTTTTGGTCTAGCCTCTCAGCAGCAAAGGGAGGAAGAGCTAGATCTGCGTTGGCTCGATCTGCGTCGGCGGCGTGGCTTTGGGTGGAGCAGACACAACGAGGACGACGGTGGCCGGTGGCACAGAACGCGAACAACTTGGTGGTGCTCCATGGTGGCGGCGGTCTTGGTGGCGGGCCTCGGGTTCATCTCTACCAGATCCGGCTGCGCTGTGCTTCGGTGGCGTGTGGCGGGGGGCGTGGACTTCGGCGGCCGGACAATGACACGACGATGACTGCGGTGGCCGCATGCTCATGGGCCCAACCTGGCCATGCGGGCCTGGATCTGGGCCCTAGGGGATGCAAGCCTCGCGCGAGGCGCGAGCGTGCGTGGCTGCTGCAGTCGTCTTCCTTGTCGATTACCCTATGTCGGGAGCCCTTTCCTTGTCCCGTCTCACGCCTGGGCTAGAACCAGGCCAAGCGGGCCCGGCTCAAGCACCGCAATCTGTTCCATGTCGAGGCAGATACGATGCATTCCCCCGGCAAAGATGGTTTTGCTTACCATCCCACACTTCCACTCGAGATTTTTTGGGACGGTTTTGGGATTGGGAGAAATCCTTGCTGGCTTGTCCGGCTCTGACGCGGCGGCGCTCGTGGGCGTGTCTCTCGTCCTTGGTGGTCGTTCGGGTTACCCCTCTTCCCTCTTCCATTACCTGCTGAGTGCCAGGAGAAACCCTAGGACTACTCCGCTGGTTCGGGCAGTAGCGGCTTGTCGATGTCGCAGTCCTTCCCGAAGGTGATGCTTGTGTGCCCGACAATCCTTGGGCGGGGTGCTGTGGTGTTTGGGCGTTGCCATTCTCCTTCCAGGGTGTGGAATCCCGGGCGTGGTGCGTACCTCCTCGCTTTGTTGTCTCCCCCCTAACTTGTTTGAGAGTTGTATCTTACTTTTCTTGTTGGGCATGTTTTGTTGTCCTGCGGCAGTTTATTTTCGTGTGTTCGCAAACTCTTGTATGATTGGTTGGTTTATTTATAAAGCGGTGCAAAAACATGTTTTGAGGAGTATAAAATGCAACTTTGATTACAGATTTGTTGACGTCAAATCTAATGATAAATTCTTCATTTGATTGGCTTATGTATGTGCTCTTTTCTGCGAGTTTAAGCTAGAAAAGTACTATATGACTTCTGGAAACATCAGAGTACTCCCTAGCTAGAAAAGTACTACTATATTACTTCTAGAAACATCATAGTACTCACTCCGTCTCAAAATAAGTGTTATTGGGTGGATGTATCTAGATGTATTCTAGATGTATTCTAGTGGTAGATATATCCAATTTGATCCATTTTAATGACACTTATTTCGAGACGGAGTGATTATTTCTGATTTGACGCGCACGGCAAAGCACACTTGGGTTAACCACTGCGGTTGGCAACCTACTACTCCCTCCGTTCAATTACTAAGAAAAAGAACACATGCCTATCTTCGGGGTTTACGTTGAGAAAAAGATAAGAAAAAGAACCCAGCTACCAGAGGGCCGTATATTAATTTGACATGAGTTGTGTGCACGTGCAAAGCATGAGATGTTGACACTTGCTGCCTGCATATGCCGATTAGTTCACCGATAATATCCATGACGAGGTAGATTTAGAGCGTGGGGGCTGCTAGACACGGATATTGCGTGCTCGCATGGCAGTAGCTAGCCAATATCTTCGCCGGTTGGCAATTAACCAGCTGCACCGTCTCTCTGGGTTCGATTCAGCAAGGGTAAAAGGGAAGCTCAGGGGATCGATCAACTATACCGTTAGAGAATCGAGTTAAAGTGAACTACACTCAAGCCCTAAAGAAGAGCTACAATCGCAAACCACTGCCTAGACTAAGAATGATGAAGTGTACTGAACCAACCGTTAGAATTAATAGCCTGTAAATTAAAGGCGTGGACTAGTGTCGACGTCCTTAGGCCTCTGCCAATGCACCATCTCTTAGCACATAATTACATAAGTACTAAAAAGTAAAATAAAAACTAGTACAATGCATTTGTATCTATGTGTTGTATCTAAATTTAATGATTTAAGACTCATGCATGCATGCATGTAATTGAAGTAGCACCTTTTGTTTTGTTTTGCCTATGACCATGTGCAAAGTTTATATTTTAGGTAAGCTACAACGTCACTCGCTCCTTATTAACAACAATGATACATAACCACGCTAAGAGATTTGCGCAGTATAGTCAATAGTTGGCTATATAAAACTGTCATGTCATCAAAGTTAGCCTTATGGCCAGCTGATACAATAAAATTGTCTATAAGATATTGGCTATTAGGGTACTAGTCTTTCTTACTCTGTTTCGATATATCTCCTTGCATGAATCATTAGTACAGCCTGACTCTTGCATGAGAGATCATTTATTCTTTTTGTATTATCTCTCTCCTGCATGTTAGCCTACTTGCTCTTAGCTAGGTAAGTAGAAAAGAACTACCGGGGGCAGCATTTTGACACTCAGGAGCATATGCTGCCGATTTTTAAAATGTATTTTTTAACACATTTAGAATGTTAAAAAGATAAGGAAAAAAATTCACACGTACATGTCGATGTTTTATGTGCTTACGAAGTCGTTTCAAACCAACATTTTCTTGTATCTTGTGTAAAAAAAAATCGATGCTAAAATAGTCTTTTCACGAGATATTTTTTTGTATTTTTTACGCGAAAATGTCGGATTTCCACGAAACTAAGAATGTCGACATATACATGTCAAAATTTCGTTCCGATCTTTTAACATTTTAAAATGTGTTTTCTATGGCAGGAGCACATGCTCCCATGCTCCGAATTGAGTTTCCAAGAACTACTCCTTGGCGAAGGTAAACCCCGTTTGGGTCGCAGCTCTTGGGACAAGCCAACTTGCTGTGGAAAAGCGTGTGGCAAATTCCAAACAAGGTAGGCTAGGACTTGTAGCTAGTCATACGCGATAGTAACATGCATCCGCCGATCCACGTACGTCCATTTTCGACCAGGAAACCAAGGGATCGGAGAACCATGCATGGGTTTATATAGCCCGCGCCCATGTCCAAGCCTACTCACAAAGTCAGTACCAAACGCTAGAGCCGTAGAAGCACACACACACGTAAGCCTTCCCTCCGAATTTATTAGACGCGCCGGTCGGGAGCGAGATCGTGCCCTACACCGATATCCATATCAAGCTATAAAACCATGTCGCTTCCTCTTCCTCAGCTCAAACCATCATCCAGCCTCCAGAGCCACCACCACCACACCAGCGCGACTCGTCGTCGCATCCTCCCGTCCTCCTCCTCCACCTTCAGCAGCCTCCCGTCGTCGTCGCTCTCCTCCGGCAGAACGCGGCGGCAGATCCTGCGCTGTGCGTCGTCGCCCACGACTTCCTCCGTTGGGCCGTCCGATAAGGCGGTGCCGAGCAGCAGCAGCTCTGCCATGGCGAGCAACGGTGGCGCTTCGGTGCGCGTGAAGGCTGTGGCGAGGGTCAAGGTCACCGTCGGCGGATTCCTCGATGGTCTGAGGCCGTCCAGGACGCTCGATGACATCAAGGACCTTGTCGGCAGGTCGCTCGAGCTCCAGCTCGTCAGCGCCGAGCTTGACGCCAGTAAGCATATACTACTCGTACAGCAGTGCTATTCACATCCATGCATGTACTATACTTTTGCTTTGCATGAGCAAGGTGCTCGATTTTTCAAAAGCAAAATATTACTGTATAAGACTTTCAAGACTCTCGTGCATCACTTAAAAAGCCAGCACTAGTAATTAGTTTATCTGATCAAATATTAACCGCAGTATATACGCTGTACAAATGTGACTGCAGAGACGGGGAAGGAGAAACAGACGATCAAGAGCTTCGCCCGCAAGGTCTCCGACGACGAGCTCGACATCGTCACCTACGACTACGAGGCCGACTTCAACGTGCCGGCGGGCTTCGGCTCGGTCGGGGCCGTGCTGGTCGCCAACGAGCACGGCGCGGAGATGCTCCTCGAAGACTTGAAGGTCGTCACGGCCGGCAACTCGGGGCCGCTCGTCATCCGGTGCGACTCCTGGCTGGAGCCCAAGTCCGGGGACGCCAAGCGTGTCTTCTTCGCGAACAAGGTAATAAGGATAAGGAATCTCTAATTAAGTCAAGTCGCTTTTGGAAAGTTTAATGAACGCAATCGATAGATAGCTAACACGAGATCTAAGTTTTTGCGCGTCAGCTGTGTGGAGTTGAATACTCCGACCGAGACTGGACCAAATGATCAATCAGTGATGTAAGCCAAATTTTGCATGCGTCATAGAGTCGACCGTGATTTGATGAATACCTTGAGCTGGTAGAAATAAAAATAATTTTGCTAAAACGGAAAAGGAGCTTTCTTTCTAAAGAAAGATGCTAATTTGATTAATACTAGGAACATATTTTTTATAAAGGGCTTATATTAGTTAAAAGGTTTAAGCATTACACCCGCCCTCTGCATCGAAAGATGCACAAAACCGAAATCCGAAAAGCTGAAAAGAAAAATAGACGACAAGTCTAAACAAATTATGTAGACGTAGACAGTCGTCGCTATGGAGCAGCTATTCGTAGATCAAGCGGCCATCCATGTGAGATAAAAATATCCCTCGCCACCTGCTCCAGCCGTGCAGACGCCTCCGTAAAAAGGCCTCGAAACTTCCCCCTCCCCCTATGTAATGTGGACAATATCAGGAACATGACATTGAATGAATTGATGCTTCACTAATTGAATGATAAATGGCTACAAGAGAAGGAGATAGACGGTTTAAACAAAAAATATTCAAAATTTTGAAGAACTACTGGAAAAGTACAAACAAAAACAGTGAAAGTTAGCTCACTAGGAGCCTATCCAAGATCGTTGTAGACCCAACGAATTACTAGTTTCCAACCGCGGGTGGAATGAAATCCAAGTTGCTTTAGTTACTCTAGACAATTAGTACATGCATGTTCTAGTTAAGAGAGTGTTTATTCACAAATCAAACAGGTTTTACAATTCAGTAAACCATGGTCAAAGTTTGAAATTAAGGGAGGTCAAGTCCCATTACTTCGCATTGGCCGTACAGCTAATCTGCGCGCTATGTGGAGGCTAGGAGCTTTGGTGTCCAGGCTTTCACGTATTGCTTGGAGTACTACACATTAGTAAACGTGCATAATTCCCCTTAAATTAGGGTTGGTAGTTAGGCTGGTCAGTGCTCGTCCATGACGGCATGATCTCGGAGACAAGTACGTGACCCGTACGCGTGGCGGATGCTAACTACTCGTAGTGGCCTACTGTTTGCTTGATCGGCCAAATTTTTAGAACTCACTAATCGACCGGGTGCAATCGAATATCATTAGGGCATCTTTAACAGTTTGTTGGTTAGCTTGTTCGTAAAATAAGACATGTCATCAACCAACAACACATCTTACAACCACTCCAATGGTTGTATGTAGTTTGACCAATAGGAGGTGAGAGAATGTGCAAGACCTCTCTCTATTCTACCTCGGAGCTTGTGCAAGGGTTGTTGGTTAATCTACATACAATCTCACTCTCTCACATCATTTATTTTATGCCACATCATTAAAAATCTTATGTGGCAAAATCTACCAACGCCTATCTTACAGCTATTGGAGATGCCCTTAGACTAGTCATAGTGGTGGTATCATAGATGGTATCATGCAACTTGGACCCATAAAAAAGGTGATGTGGCAGGTAATTAAGGAGGAGAGAGATGGATAGGTAGATACCGTATCATGACACGTAAAACTAGAAATTTTAATTGCATGTAAATCTTGTACACATATTTACATTGAGATTCTACAAAACAATAAATAGAATGAAATTATGATACTACTATAAGATACTATGCATTATAGAGGCAGTATCATATACTAGTATCATATGCATGATACTTGTGTATGATACTCCCCACTATGACTAGTCTTAGATCTTTCTTTTCTGGGAAAAATAATCATAAATCACGTCTTCAGTAGACAAAACATATACTGTATATTCTACCGTGCGCAGAAAATTAATCTCGATCGTGTTTGCAGCCGTACCTGCCGAGCCAGACCCCTTCCGGGCTCCAGAGTTACCGGAAGAAGGACCTCGTGAAGAAGCGCGGCGATGGCACCGGGAAGAGGCAGGCCACCGACCGGATCTACGACTACGACGTGTACAACGACCTCGGCAACCCTGACGCCGGTGCCGGCAGCGCTCGCCCCGTCCTCGGCGGCAACAAGCAGTTCCCCTACCCGCGCCGCAACCGCACTGGCCGTCCCCAGTCAGCCAAAGATCCGGAGTCAGAGACGAGGAGTGGTGACGTGTACGTGCCGAGGGACGAGGCGTTCTCGGAGGAGAAGAACATGCAGTTCTCGTTGAAGGCGCTTCAGTCGGTGCTCCACGCCGCTGTTCCGGCAGTGCAGTCCACGCTCATCGACCGCAACCAGGCTTTCCCCTCCTTCTTCGTTATCGACAAGCTCTTCGAAGACGGCGTACAGCTTCCGCGCGCCGACCAGCTCGGCTTCCTCCGCAGCGCCGTGCCCCACCTCCTCGAGCTCCTCCGCGACGGCCCCGGCGACAAACTCCTCCTCTTCGACACCCCTGCAAATGTCCAAAGTATGTACTACATGTCGCTACTAGTCCTGATCATCACATTCACGAATCTCTTCTAAATGCGCGCTTGTTCGTTACAAAATGCAGAGGACAAGTTCGGGTGGTTAAGGGACGAGGAGTTCGCCAGGGAGACGCTGGCCGGCATCAACCCGTACGCCATCGAGCTCGTCAAGGAATTTCCTCTCAAGAGTAAGCTGGACCCGGCGGTGTACGGGCCGGCGGAGTCGGCGATCACCGCCGAGCTGCTGGAGGCGCAGATGTGCCGGGTGATGACGGTGGACGAGGCGGTCAAGAACAAGAGGCTGTTCATGCTGGACTTCCACGACCTGTTCCTTCCCTACGTGCATAAGATCCGCGCCCTGGAGCACACCACCATGTACGCCTCCCGCACGCTCTTCTTCCTCTGCGACGACGGCACGCTGCGCCTGCTCGCGATCGAGCTCACCCGCCCGGCGTCTCCGTCGCTGCCGCAGTGGAGGCAGGTGTTCACCCCGTCCACGGACACCACCAAGTCCTGGCTGTGGCGGATGGCCAAGGCCCACGTCCGCGCGCACGATGCCGGCCACCACGAGCTCGTCACCCACTGGCTGCGCACGCACTGCGCCGTTGAGCCCTACATCATCGCCGCCAACCGGCAACTCAGCGAGATGCACCCCATCTACCAGCTGCTGCACCCGCACTTCCGCTACACCATGCGGATCAACGCGCTCGCTCGCTCCGCGCTCATCAACGGAGGTGGCATCATCGAGCTCACCTTCTCCCCGCAGAAATACGCCATGGAGCTCAGCTCCGTAGCGTACGACAAGCTCTGGCGCTTCGACATGGAGGCCCTCCCCGCCGACCTCGTCCGCAGGGGCATGGCAGAGGAGGATCCCACCGCAGAGCATGGCCTCAAGCTCGCTGTCAAGGACTACCCGTTCGCCAACGACGGGCTCCTCATCTGGGACGCCATCAAGGGGTGGGTGCAGGCGTACGTGTCTAGGTACTACCCTGACGCCGGCAGCGTGGCAGCCGATGCGGAGCTGCAGGCGTTCTGGAATGAGGTGCGTACCGTGGGCCACGGCGACAAGAAGGACGAGCCGTGGTGGCCGGAGATGGACACGCCGGAGAGTCTCTCGCAGACGCTCACCACCATCATCTGGGTCGCGGCGGCGCACCACGCGGCCGTCAACTTCGGGCAGTACGACTTCGGAGGGTACTTTCCGAACCGCCCCTCCATCGCGCGCACCAACATGCCGGTGGAGCAGCCCGTGGACGCCGCGGCATTCGAGAAGTTCCTGGACAATCCGGACCAGGCGCTGCGAGATTGCTTCCCCTCGCAGGTGCAGGCGACGCTGGTCATGGCGGTGCTGGACGTGCTGTCCAGCCACTCCCCCGACGAAGAGTACCTCGGAGGGATGGAAACCGCGCCGTGGGGAGATGACACCGCGGTGCAGGCGGCGTACCTCACTTTCAACGAGCGGCTCAAGGAGGTGGAGGGGATCATTGACGGCAGGAACAAGGACAGGAAGCTCAAGAACCGGTGCGGCGCCGGCATATTGCCCTACCAGCTCATGAAGCCGTTCTCGCAGCCCGGTGTCACCGGCAAGGGCATCCCCAATAGCACCTCCATCTGATCCAAGACGAATTCTAATTAAGAAAATGATATACGTGAATCAATCTCGTAAATTTATATATGTTCATTAATTAGAATCCATTAGACTCATGTGAATCGATGTGGTATATGTTTGTCCATTGTACGGTATATTCAATTGATTGATATTCAGCTTTTGGACACGCCTCACACAGTCACACTTTGATTTGGAACCTCACTAGCTCTGGTGGGTTCACTATAAAAATCTATGTAGTAGTGTACAAGATTTGACGAATGGTCATACTAGATAGCTTCACAAATATCTTTAACAGCTAAAGGAATCGATTAAGATAAAAGTTTTCATGTGATTCCTTAACAGAAAAGTGTTGCTCGCTAAAGATAATCTCGCTAAAAGGAAGTGGCAGGGATGTAAAAAATGCTCTTTCTCTGGCTTTAGAGGAGATAGTGGAACATTAATTCAATGATTGCCATTTTGCAAACAAAGTATGTCGTGTTGTATATAGCACTTATCGTATTTCACCCCAACTAATACAACCAATATGTTTGGAATTGGCTGAATGAGATTGAACCGTACACAAAGTCTCGAATTCATATTGGCGTTTTAGGTCTATATTGATCAATGTGGAATTGTCAAAACAACCTTGTGTTTAACTTAACAAGAAACTTTGATATTTTACAAGTTATCAATACGGCAGCCCATTGGATTCAGAGTTATGGGCATTCCAACTACGGCCGGACCAGCGGGACCTTACGGGTACTAGGTTTACACGACTCGGATATTTTTGGTCGAGCTCCGTGGAAGCATATTAATCGCACTACGGATGCCTTGTTGCTTTATGTTGTCTTTGTTTCGTTGGTTGATTCACGATTCAATCTTTTGATCTATGATTTATAAGCTTCGTAATCATTAAAAAATTCAATATAAAGGCTATGTGCATTACTTGATGCAGATGCCAGGATTTTATCCCCATTTCAAAAACCACAGTTAGAATCTAGTTATAAGACTCCCCCTTGCATAAATATGCTTCTCATATGTTTTGTATGTTTCTCTATATTTTAAAAAACTTCCGTATAGTCTTGAATACTTTTGAAATGATAATCTCTCCTCAAAAAGCATTGTGAGAAAAATATGAGGAGAATGTTATTTGATATTTAGTTAAAACTCATTTAAAACATAGCGGAAAAATAAGGAAAATGATATCACTTATAATGGTTATTGTTTATTAGAAAACTTATATGAGAAAAGCTCAAAAGGATAAAACTTATTATAAGTTAGGGCACAATTAATATATCTTATGTACGCCCGTTAAAAGTGTCGGTGCGGAATATACGAGGTATGACATATATTTTTGTGTATTATCTCATTACAAAACTTCACGAAAATCTCGAGACTAGACTCTGTCATAAACTGAAAAAGAGTGTAATATAATTTTTGAACATTTTATAATTCAGAGAGACAACCCCTAATCCTTACAAATCTCGAATTTGTGAACATATTTCAAATGTTAAAGTTGGTAGTGACTGACGTGGGGATACTTCCCGAGTCCCCTGAACAGCCCTATCCGGTCCAACGCTCAATATAAAGGCCTGACGTGAGGAATCACCCTAACCTTCAAGAAGGCCCTACTGCGGCCCACCCGCAAGACTTGCGGGCCAAGATGAAGGAAGTTTACCTACTAGGACTAGAGTTTGTAACCCATCCGGGCACGAGTTTGAGAGCCAGGCTCCAATATAAAGGCTGGGAGAACCACCCGACGGGGGGATCATCCAATCTCTATGCCACCATAGGTGCTGCCTCTCAAGATCTAATCTCTCGACTAAGCACCCGCCGTTGTAATCTCAAACCATAATACAAGATCAGACAAGCAGGATTAAGGTTTTACCTCAACGAGGGCCCCGAACCTGGGTAACTTGTTAGATGTCGAGTACGCCAGCGCCTAATCATTTCCTACTCTCAAAACCCTACCGAGCCATCCGGGGGATTAGTTGATACGAGTCATCAACAATTGGCACCGTCTGTGGGAACGGCGGGCGCTGGATCCACGGCTTTGCCGGCCTCATCTGCACCGAGCTTCGCCTGGAGCTCAGGATCATCGGCCGGAGTCGATCTGCTTCGGATCGTTCATATACACACCCCACTCGATGGCATCTCGCCCGACGTTTAGAGGACTCCAGGAGGGAGTCAAGCTGACGTTCGGCAACCTCCACTTCCGCGCCAGAAAGGAGGGGATACTGCGCTTCCCCGACTCCTCGACACTCGCCGAATCTGACGCTGAATCAATCTCAAGCACGGCGACTCCAGCATCACCACTCGCCGACTCGGATTGCTGCTCGGAATCGAGCCTCGACTCGGTCCGCCTCAACCGACTCGACTTCCACTCCATCGATCTGAACGAACGCGCCGATCTCGACAACGACCACTAGCCTGCCGTGAAGACTCGCGGGCCATATCTGGCTCATATGTGTATGGATGGCCCAGAGGAGGAACCCGCTGAAACTGCAGAAAGCGCGAATGCAAGCCTGCAGATCGTAGTCTCGCGAGAGGCGTGGGTCAAAGCGAAAACGGCTGTGCAAGCCAATCGCATGCTAGAACCAGGCGCTTTTCTCAAGAAGATCTGACGGCTTATCACTACTTCCTGTCAAAGAAAAACCAGGAAATGATAAACGCGAATCGGGAGCTCGACGCGCGCAAACGCATGACAGAAGCCTCGAGTGCGCGCAGAGCAGCGCTATCCAAAACTCGCGAGTCGGCGGGAGAGCAACCTCCCATAAAAGGAAAGTACGCCTCAAAAACCGCTCGCATGGGCCAAAAATCCCTCGGCGAGATCTCCAGAACCATAGAGTCTTCGTTCATGCGCGTCGACGAGGACGGCAACGTGCACCCCAAAACTCCCGCAGCCAAGGTCCTGGCCACCACAACCTACCTACAGGTAATCCAGCCGTCAGAAAACGGCCTCGTGCGGAACAACATCGCCAAGCCATCAAGGGGCTAGGTCTGGCCGGAGTGGCGAACGCCGCCCAAGCTCACAAGAAAATGGCCACTCCAGGAAACGCATCGCCTCGAACGGACAAATCACATCGCTGCCGCGAGAATGCATCACCAAGAAGAGGGAACGAGGAGTCCCCTTGCCGCCACAGGAGCAAAGAGGCACGACCTCACGATGATAGCCCGCGATACAATGATGACAGCCCGCGACACCGCGACCACAGCCCGTGACGCCGTGATGGTCACTCGCAACATTCCGACGAGGAACCAAGAAGGCGCAGCGATGAGCAGCGACGCCGCAGCGCGGAGCCCCAACGCCCCACCTGTGACTCGTGACATCGCAGCAGAGAGCCGCGACGCGACAACAGCCGCGACCGGACGACACACGGCGCCCGAAGCGATATCGCTCAAAACAAGGTCGACAAGGCCCACGCGTAGGAGTCGCTAACATTCATCGTGATCCTCTGACGAAGAAGCCTGCGACACACTATGCTTCAGTCGCAGCATCCGCGAGGCAGAGATGCTCAAAAAATTCAAGCTCACTTCGGAGGTCCCGAAGTATGATGGCTGATGGTGTGTAGTTGACGGGAGGCTACTTGCTATTGAAGACCTTGAAATCCCCGGCAACGGCGCTAGAAAACTTGTTGATGGCTGACGTTGATAAACCCCAAGAGAAATGTTGTGAAGAGTGTAGCATTAAGTTTTAACTCAGAAAAGAAACCAAGCTTGAATCGACCAGTAGAAGGACAAGCAATCTCTGAAGGTTGATGCAGCTGAGATGGCAGGGCGCACTACTGGTTCAGCAGCAACGTGGAACCTACACAACACAATCAAATCACTTTGCCTCAACGAAACAGTGATTTTGTCAATCTCACCGGTTTTTCTGAATGCAAAGAGGTTAAACGTATGTTGTGGAAAACAATACGAGAACAATATGAAAGCAGTAGCAGCAATATGAAAACAGTGGAAGCAGTGTGTGTATTATCAGTATGAGAAAATGGACCGGGGTCCACAGTTCACTATAGGTGTCTCTCCATAGAAGATGAATAGCTCTCCTCAACCAAATTAAATCTTTGGACTCCAAAGCATACTCCGAAGGGCTGTGAAAGTGCATTTGCATTTTTGATCTCTCTTAGTTTTTGGAGTTGATAACAACACTAGTAAGATTCTAACAGTGCGTCGAAGTATTTCAGGAAATATCATCTAGACGCAAAAAGGTGAAGAGAATTCCAAGACAAAGCCACCAAGATCAACTTGATCCAGCGGTAGTACCGTACGCGTCAGCGGCAATACCGCTGAGCACAGCAAGCGGTAGTACCGCGCCCAATACCGCCAGAGTGAAAATGGCTACTTCATCCAGCAGTACTTCAACGGTATTGGTTCGGTAGTACCGCTGTGGTCAACTTGGTCGAGGAGCAAATCCTCGCTCGACGGTAGTACCACTATTGTCAGGCAGTAGTACCGGCCAAAGTACCGTCAGCGAGAATTTGCTCGCAGTAACATTTACGGTACTAGAGCGCTAGTGCCCTAGTACTACCGCCCGATTTATTTCGAAGAACTGGCCAGCGGTAGTACCGGTGGGCACTCGCGGTAGTACCGCTGCTGGAGTACCACGGCACTTCTGCGGTGGTACCGCTCGCGCCCTGCCTCTAGGTCGCTTCAGTACCGCTCACGTTTCCAGGTAGCGGTAGTACCGCTGACCCCAGCGGTAGTACAGCTAGGCACGAAAAAGGGTCAAACGGCTAGTTTGGGGAGGGGGCTATAAATACCCCATCCCCGTCTTCTCCAAAGGGTTGCTCGAACCAGCATTGAAGACAAGCATTTATTGAGCCTCCAAAATTTAGATTTCTCCCAATCCCTCCACCCAAAATCGTTGATACTTGGAGGATTGAAGGAGAAGAACCCGATCTACATCTTCATTGAGCCGATCTTCATTTCCCCCTCATATTCTAGAGGGATATAATCAAGGGTTTCCTTGTGGAAAACCTAGAATCCATTGCTACACTGGTGATTTGAGATTGTTGGGAGCCCCCAATTTGGTTGTGGGTGTGTGTGTGCCCCAAGCTTGTTTGTAAAGGACTCGATTCCCACCTCAAAGGGGATAAATAGTGGAAGGTGGACTAGGCCTTTGTGGCGGGGTTCATTGGAGAATAGGGTGAGGCCTTTGTGGCATTGAGTAGGCCTTTGTGGTGAGCTCACACCCCTCCAACGAGACGTACTCCCTTAACAAGGAGGAACTCGGGAATACATCGTGTCTCCGTGTGCTTCATATCGGTTACCTCGTTCCCTTCCTCCTTCACTCGTGCTTGTATTGTTATTGTGCTTGTTCTTGTCATATAGGTAAATTCACCGTAGTTGCATCATTTAGAGAATTTACCTTTGTGTCAAGCCTAATTGTGAAAGAAAAATTACAATTGGTCGTAGCACGTATTCACCCCCCTCTAGGTGCCCATACTATACTTTCAATTGGTATCAGAGCCTCGTCTCTTATATCGGGCTTAACCGCCTAAGATTTTAAGTATGGTCGATGAGACGGAGACCGCCGGTTCCGAGGCACCGGTCTCTATGAATGATCTCAATGAGTTTAAAAATTCATTGAATTCATCCATGGAGACCAAAATCAATGAGTTGCGTCAAGTCTTGATGCAACTCTTGAAAGCCAAAGGACCGGAGGTCACCGGCTCATCTCCTCCGGATGACACTCCGGAGGGCGCCAAGAAAGGGGATGATGGTGATCAATCTAAAAATGCTTCCGCCAAAAACTTCACCGAGAATGGTACAGAAGGAGAGGAAGAATATCACTCTGTCAAAGGACGTTATTCTCCCGATCCTCCCGTCCCACATCCTCATATAATTCCTATGGGAGATCCACCTAAAATTGATGCATTCTCATTTCGTGAATGGCAATATTACATGGAGACTAACTTGAACTCTTCTTGTATAGAACTTTGGAGGGTCACTCGTGATGGATACAAGCCTCATGACCCCAAGAACCTAACAAGAAGAGAAGCCGTAGATTGTCAACTCAACTACACCGCCTTGTCAATTCTTCAACAAGCCGTGGGTCCTAACCACATGCCGCATCTTCAGAAATATTCCACCGCCAAGGAAACATGGGATGCTCTTGTCGTCATGTTTGTGGGCAATGAGAGCATGCAAAGGAATAGGTATGATGCCTTGAGCAATGAGGACAAAGGGTTCTATATGCATGATGGAGAGAACTATGAAGACATGTACCGAAGGCTCAAGACACTTGCCACCGCATACTCCAATGTTGGTGCCAAGTACATTGATGATGCTTTGATCAAAAGGAAGTACATGATTGCCCTCATGCCATTTGAGCCCGTGGACTTGAAGAGCATTCAAGGAAGACATGACTTTGATTCTTTGACCTCAAACCAAGTTATGCAAGAGATGTGCTCCTATCAAGTGCAAACCAAGAATGCTCTTGACAATTGTGCTAGGGCCATAGGAATGCACAAAGGGGCATTGGTTGCTTTGAAGGCCAAGGTTGTGTCAAGAGAGGTTGAGTATGAAGAAGAAGGCCATGAGGAATTGGCTCCATTGAAGGATCAAGAATATGATCTCGTGCTCAAGGATATCATGGATCTCGCCGTGCAAAAGTTTTGGAACAATCCTCCCAAGGCCAAGAAATATGTTGAGGAGAAGACCAAGTCTTGCTATGGCAATGATGGGACTCAACGTGTGAGGTCTTGCTTCAATTGTCAAGACAAGCACCATTTCATTGCGGAGTGTCCCTATGAAAATAGAGAACTCCATAGTGGCAATCTCATTCGCAAGGACAAGTCCAAGGTTGAATACAAGAAACCTCACTTCAAGAAGAAACCTTTCAACAAGAATTCTCGCGCAAAGTTTGTGCTAGTGACTCAAGAGGAACATGATTCCGGAAGTGATGAAGAAGAAGAAACCACAAGTGAAGTGGACGCTCTTGCTATTGCTTCTACTCCATCATCTTCATCTCTATTTGAATCCCCCAATCAGAATCATCCTCACCCTAATGCCAAGTGCTTCATGGCTAAGGACTCGGAGGTATCACCTTCTCCCATCTCTAAGACCCCAAGTGAACTTGAAAATCTTGCTAGTCTTAGAATAGAATAGGAAATTATCTCTTTCGAACGTTTTATGTCTAACATACAAGGGGAGACCAAGAAGTACTTTGATCATCTCATGAGCCAATTAGGAGAGGCCCATGAAGCTCTTGAGAAGAAAGGTGAGATTGAGAGAAGGGATGCATATGAAATTGCATCCCTCTCTATGACTCTTGAGGAAGATCATGATGTAGAGTTTCTCTTGAGGAGGAAATTGAATCTATTGAAGAAACACATAATGAACTTGTTTCTAATATCACTAAGGAACGTGACGTTGCAATTTCTAAATATAAAAAGGCTAAAAAGGATAAGGTTGAATGGTGTTGGTCATGGTAAACTAACCGAGGAGTTTGAAAAACTAACCAAGGCTGACAAATCTTTGGAGAGTCAACATTCTTCCCTCAAAGAGTTGCATGAACAACATCAAAATCAACTTAACAACCCTAGAACCTCTACTTCTTCTTATGATCATGCAAATATTATTGAGGAAAATGCTAGGTCGAAAGATGAGCTTGCAAGGCTCAAGGGCAAATGCCCTCAAGTTGAGAAGGTTGTGGTCTGTACTCCACAAGTGGTGGCCCCTAGCCATCATGTGGTTGTTACTAGACCAAAATTGAGTTCTCAAAGGCCACAAGTGGGAAAGAAAGGTCTTGGATATGTTGCCAAGAAGAAGAACAAGAATAATAAGAACAAGAAGAAGGCCAACAATGGTGCCTCGGGTGGTGTTGTCATTAGGGATAATACTACTCGTAGCACACCCGCACAAGCTAACAATGTTGCTTCAATTAGTGTAGTCATGAGGAACAACACTACTCGTAGCATTTCCGCGGGAACTAAAAATCCACACCATTTCTTATATGTTTATTATTATGGTGTTATGCAAGCTAAATATGTTGGTACTATTGAGGGTTACATTGACTAACCATTTGGGTTCCAAAGACCCTTGTTGCTAACATGAAGGGACCCTCCTCGGGTCCTAACTCTAGTCAATGATCTCTTGCAGGATTATGCTTCCGGTGGGTCTAAATGGATAATTGATAGTGGATGAACTAGCCATATGACCGGAAGCAAAGAACTTGTGACGGAGTTGTGCCCAAATAAAATTCAAGCAACCGTCACTTATGGAGACTCGTCCTCGTCTAAGGTATCAGGGTTCGGCAAGGTTGTGATTGCTCCTGATATCACTATCGTGAATGTCATGCTTGTCGAATCCCTTGGTTTCAATTTACTTTCGGTCTACTCTCTTGGAAAGATGGGTTTCTTCGTCTTTTTTGATGAAGATATTGTGGTTCTTTTGAGGAGCAAGACTCTTGGCGTCGCATACGTGGGACATGTTGAAAATGAGTTGTTCGTGGTGGACTTTTCGAAGTCTACCAACTCTCAATCAATGTGTCTTTTCGGAAAGGCGGGTGTGGGATGGTTGTGGCATCGCCGCTTATCCCATGTCAACATGAGAACTTTGCAAAGTCTTCACAAAGGTGGCCTTATTGTCGGACAAAAAGAAAATGTTTCCTTTTCCAAAAATCGCGTTTGTAGGTCGTGTGTTGAAGGAAAGATGCATGATATCTCGCACAAGGCCAAGACTATTATTTCATCAAAGAGGATCTTGGAGCTTCTCCATGTTGATCTCTTTGGTGTCGTGCCCGAGGCAAGTCTTGGTGGCAAGAAGTATTGCTTGGTGATTGTCGATGATTATTCAAGATACACTTGGGCTTATTTCTTCAAGTGCAAGAGTGGACTCAACAAACCATCATCGACTTATCCAACCAAGTGCAACGTCAACACAATGTGCAAATCATGGCTATTAGGAGTAACAATGGTTCGGAGTCCAAGAACTACACTTTGAATGAATTCCTTAGTGAAGAGGGCATTCGTCATCAATACTCCGCCACTTACACTCCTCAACAAAATGGTGTTGCCGAAAGGAAGAATCGCACTCTCTTGGATATGGCAAGGACCATGTTTGCGGACTATTCTTCTCCCCAATATTTATGGGACGAGGCCATATCCACCGCATGCCACTCCTCCAACCGCCTCTACATCCGCAAGGGCTTGGGCAAGAGTCCGTATGAGATTCTCACCAGCAACAAGCCCAACGTCTCCTACTTCCGTGTATTCGGTTGTAAGTGCTTTTATTTGATCAAGTGTGTTAGGTTGTCTAAATTTCAATCCAAAACTATTGATAGTGTGGTTTTTGAGGAAAATGATGGCTCCCAAGTGGCGCAATTTCATGTTTCTAATGTAGATGTTGAAATGCCTCAAGAAGCCATAGGAAGGATGGGTGTGGTATTTTTCCGCCCCATCGAGGGACACCTTATGGCGACTCGAGAAGGACTATATGCTCTACCCAAGTGGATCCCTCCTCTACAATAGAAGAACATGACGAGAAGCCAAGTAATGCATCTACCCAAGAACATGTTGAAGACCCTCCTCTTATTGACCAAGTTACTACGCAAGATGCAACCACTCCTATCATTCATGCTAGTCAAGGTCAAGGCCAAGATCAACCATCCTCGTCCTCCTATCCTCAAGTTGAAGCTAGTGTTGAAGAAGTTGATGATGATGATGATGATGATGATGATCAATGCCAAGTTGGTCAAGACGGGGACCCAAATGATCAAGATGATCAAGTGATCCCTCCTCACAATAATGAGGAGATCGAAGCCCGTCGTGCTAGAAGGATAAGAAAAGCTTTGAAGCTTATTGATGCCCAAGACAACAAGGTCTTGGAAGATGTTCAAGCTAGAAAATTCACAAGAAGGCAATTGTCACATTATAGTGAGCATCAAGCTCACATATCTATGGTGGAACCAAAGAAATTGTTTGAAGCTCTTGGGGACTCCGATTGGGTTGAATCTATGCATGATGAGCTCAATAACTTTGAGCGCAACAAGGTTTGGAGATTAGTTGAGTAGCTCAAAGATTTCCACAATGTTATTGGCACTAAGTGGATATTCAAGAACAAGCAAGATGAGCATGGCATTGTTATAAGGAACAAGGCAAGATTGGTAGATGAAGGTTACACTCAAGTTGAAGGCATTGCCTTTGATGAAACCTATGCTCCCGTGGCTCGCCTTATGTCCATCTGTATCCTTCTTGCTTATGCATCTTCGCATAATTTCAAATTGCAACAAATGGATGTTAAAATTGCTTTCTTGAATGGTCCACTCAAAGAGGAGGTATATGTTAATCAACCTCCGGGGTTCGATAATCTCAACTTTCCTAACCATGTCTACAAGCTCGATAAGGAGCTCTATGGACTTAAACAAGCACCACGTGCATGGTATGAGCACCTTAGAGAGTTGTTGGATGACCGTGGTTTCAAAGTTGGGAAGATCGACCCCACTCTCTTCACAAAAAGAATAAAGGGGGAGATTTTCATATGCTAACTCTATGTGGATGATATCATCTTTGGCTCAACTAACCAAGCTTTCAATAATGAGTTCTCAAAGCTTATGACTGACAGGTTCGAGATGTCTGTCGGGGGGCTACGCCCGAGTAGGGGTAAGGCCGATGAGGAACAAGGTTCAAGTTAATGTTTGTCAAATTCAGCCGTATCGAGTTGGAACTTGCCGAGTAGGCGGCTACCCGGGTATCTGGTATCCGGCTGGTGTGATTCGGTAAAAAGAACAAGAAGCAGGAAGGAAGATTCAAGTGCTGCTCTGGATCAACCGGGTAGCGCTCGGGTGATCCGGATAGCTGAGAAGCTGGTCTATTCGGGCACAAAGTCAATGGAGCCGTTCCAGGAGATCGCGCGTATCCAGGGGCCGTACAGGCGTGCGGTTCAACAGTAGGCACATGGTTATCCGCACTGAGACGTGGGAACAGTACGGGTTGGTACCGGTCTCGTCCTGTCACTGACAAGGGGGACAGGACATGTTAGTGACCTACCCTAAGAGACTAACAAGGTGGACAAGACCTGTCAGCCGCATACCGCGGCGACTTTCGGCAACGGTGTCAGCAGAAACACGGAGGCGTGCGCCGTTGGCACAGTGGAGTTGTCTACTCTGTACCTTTTATTAGTATTATAGTGGTTGGCCACCAGTATATAAGGTGGCCCACCCTCTCCTGCGCGGGGGACGTTGGACCTTGGCTCATTTATTGCAAGGCTTAGTAACTCACACAGAGAGCAGTAGAGAGAGCTAAGTGCTGGCTACTCGGCAGAGAGTGCGACACTGAGAGATTGTAACTTATGTACTCGGTGCGACATAATATAGAGAGATAGGCAGGAGTAGGTGTGTTACCTCCACACAAGGGCCCCGAACCTGGGTATTTGTGGTGTTTGCAGTGTTCCTGAGCGCGCCTATTCGGCGTGCGATCCCTCCCCGAATACCTACAGTGTCCATCGGCCCCAACTTCAGCCATCCTATGACATCTGTCTTTACTCATCCACGACAGTTGGCGCCCACCGTGGGGCCAGCAGCGGCGCTGGCTGGGGGTGCATATTTGGATGGGACATGTTTCTCCGTCGGGGGAGCGCGTGGTTTGTGGCCTTGTCCACAGATTCGGCTCCTTCGACTTCGTCATCGACAACGTTGGTGATTTTGGCGGCAGGCCCGTGCCTGCAGCCGGCTCCGTCCTCTCCTTCGACGCGCATTTGGTGTACATCGCCACCACCGTCATCCGCTAGTACCCCGAGGTGGTGCTCGTCGCTGAGGACCCTCCTGCTGTTCTCGCTGTCTGCGGGAAGCCGGTTGGCTGCTCCGTGGGCAGCGTGGAGGTGATGATGACTGGCCCAGCTATCGATGCAGGGAAAGGCGCGCCGCGGCGCCTGAAGTCGTCTTCGAGCCGGCTGCTCGCAGGAGCCACAAGCCTACGACATGCCGTAGAACCAACCTGGCTACGTGGACCCTTCCACGTCTACTGCGATACCGGCGGCTCGTGCCGGCATCGCGCACCTCGGTATGCCTCTCGCCACGGATGTGGATTCGGCTGTGGTGAGGGCGTAGCTCGAGCAGCAACGACTGGCTTTCGCTGCAAGAGGCCCAGGAGCTGGAAAAGGTTAGGCTTGAGCTCAACCTGGACCAAAACGAGTACAATAGAGCACATGGTTTTACTTCTGTATCTAGAAATCCTAGCAAGATAGGAGTTATTCGTCGTAACCTAGGTGCGGAGCTAGCTAGGGATGGTAGAGCTGCTAGCAAGTCTGCTAGTTTAACTAGTGCGGGTAGGCCAATATATAGCTCTCCTGCCAAAACACTTAGAGCTGCAGAGGCGGTTGCTGCCGAATTGCCGAATCTAACCGGCGAGGCTCGCGCTAGGCAGCAGGAGCGGCTCAATGAGCTCGTTCTAGAAGTTGGTAGGTAGAATGAGGCTTTTCGGCAGGCTAATCCAGGAGCTGGTGCGTCCCATGTTGTTCATTCGCATGGGGAAAGATCTGTTGGACATGCCTCATCGCCACTTCCCGGCGGTGAGAGGGCCTAGAGTGTGAACTCTGGGAAGAACAAACAGATGCAGGTGTACGACCACTACAAGAAATATGCTATCTTGTGACTCACCATATTGGTCACCGAATGGTCACCGAAAATCATTTGCGACCTTTCTGTGACCAAAATCTCTTGGTCAGGTTACGGGCGTCGCAATTGAACCAATGTGACCTTCTGTAGCCAAAATGGAAGGTCATGCAGTATGTGACCAATTGTTTTGGTCGCTCGTACTCTGGCCAAGCCACATCAGATCGAACGTGGCAAAACTGACGTGGCACAGAATCAGCCCAGTCCATTTCAGCCTTCTATATGGGCCTAGCCCAATAATTTAGACCATTTCTTTCTTTTCAATTCTGGGCAGCTACATGGGCCAAGCCCAACAATTTATCCTATTTATTTTTGGGGCTTTAACCTTTTGCAGTCCCTTTATTTTAGGTTCCAAAGAAATTCATATGTTGCCATTTTAAATTGGGCCTTGACGTTTGAAGAGCCCAGTTATTTGGTACAGGAAGGTTAAGGCCTAGGCCCAAGGCCTGTTCAGTAATGTATATACATCAGTACGTATTTTTAGCACAATTTAATAATTAAATTAAATTTCGAATTGGAATACAAATTCCCAGCATTTCAATTACATGTACATCAAGTACACCCACCATTTGAATTACAATTACAACAACTGAATATACACTCAGATCCTAGAAATTCAGCATTACAACAACTTCAATATGATACAAAGAGTCTGCTAACTGGGGCCTTGAGCTTCTTCAAATTCCTTGCATACCCGACTTACAATTGAGTGGATGGGTCTGTACATGGAGAAGAACTGGCATGCATCATCTTCCCATCGTATCAGCTATGCAAAGTGTTCCGGCTCTCAACCAGCAAGGAACCTGTCCATGGCGAATCAGGCAGAATTGAGATGGGCAGAAAAAGAACCACAACAACATATTTCTGCAGAAAAAGAACATGTATCCAAACAAATGAAGAGCATTTGCACGCGACTTTCTTATCTTTGGACAGTTTATTACAAACCTTTAATTTCATGGAAGGATCATGAAAAAATTCACTTGTAGTCCGAGGTGGGAGCGTCTTGATTGATCTTCTGTCAGACCGGCTTTCTTATGGCTAAGCATGCAAAGGAGTCTCCATTGCTCCTGGATTTGCAAAATGAACCCGCTTAGTTTGACAGCTTTAAAACTGTATATAAACAAAATAATTCTTCAGTTAAGGATAAAAATGTAGACCATATTTAATATACTAGTATACAAAAGGAAAGTTCAAGTATCAGGTTGTACAAGATAAACTACAAGTAATGATATCTACTAGAAAAGTTACCAGATTAATAATTGGTAGGAAAGATGTGTTAGAATAAGGATTAAACAAAGGGAAAACTATGAATTAATTTGTATTTAAGAAAAAAAAATGTATAACTATGCTATGAATTTGCATGATCAGGTATAGAAATCTCTAAACGAGCTAGATATACAAAAGGATTAGATGAACATGAAACCATGCATGACCAGAAGAATCACATCAGATGCTAGCTTAAATGGACTATATGATCGACAAAGGGACAGACTTAGATGCCATTGGGCAAAGAAAACAAGAGTGTTCTCAGTGAGTCCATGGTTATACAGGAAGAACATGAACAACTTTCTGTTTCAGTCAAACTAAACTAGTGAGACTCAAAATAGACAATGCACATAAAGAACTTCAAAATAGACAATGTATCCCCTTCCCAGGACCAACAACACATAAAGAACTTCAGTATAGACAGTGCATCCCCTTCCCAGGACCAACATCACATAAATAACCACCTCAGGACCAACAGCACGTAAATAACCACCTCAGGACCAACAACACATAAAGAATAAAACTTAAGTGGTATGCCAAACTGACAGCTTATGCATATGAAGAAAAGTAGATAGGTCATGAACATAATATATGTAACAGAGCAACACTCCACTGATGCTTCTCGTTGCAGAACATCATGTCAGCAAGTAGCACATCTTAAGTTTAACGTATGGTTATTAGTTAACAAAAGAAATGGTGTGTAGAAGCAAGGTGCAACAGAATCACAGCAGGGTACAAGGCAACTACTAATGGATGCAGAAGGTGTGTAGCAGCAAGGTACAAGGCAACTACTAATGGATGCAAGGTACATAATCACAGCAGGGTACAAGGCAACTACTAATCAAGGAATGTTGCAACCAAGTTCACTACTAATGGATGCAGAAGGTGTGTAGCAGCAAGGTGCAACAGAATCACATCAGGGTACAAGGCAACTACACATCTTCTGAGAATGGACATCATGTCAACAAGTAGCACATCTGGCGTTGAAATGACCTTACCTGCAGCTGCAGGCGACGAGTACAGTTGTGGACGGTGAATGGCAGGATGCAGGATGCGGGTGCTGACAAAGACGGACGGCAGAAGAAGCAGCACGCCCGGCGTGGAGGTCCAAAGCGTCGACGGCGTGCTTGGCTTGGGCGCCCTCGCGAAAACACCATCGAAGGAGGCCGGTGAAGTGTCGGCGACCGGGATGTGATGGCCAGGAAGGAAACAGCAAACACCGCCATGCCCTGCAACAAGGAGACGAGCCCTCCCTCTGTAGTGTAAGGTTGAGGACGACCTATATGGCTCCTGCTGGCCGGACCCCGTCGCCAACGCCTACAGGCAAACCCTAGGCCACCATAACGTCCCGCAGTCCGACCATCTCGACGGAGGGCCGCGCATCTCTGCACGCGCGCTCCGGCGATCAAATCGGCCACGACGACGTGGCTCCCGGGCGGCGCTGCATCTATCATGGACTTGGCAGGAGCGGCGGGCTCGATCTGCTTCGCGAGGAGGAACGTGAACGACTTGGGGGAAGAGGGGATGATGGAAGAGAGGAGAGGCAGAGGCTAGGGCGGCGGACGGGACGCCGGTGAGGGGAGGAGAGTGGACGCTGGGGGAATCTAGGGTTTGGAGGGGAACGAGGTGGGTGGATCGATGGATGTGAGAGAGAGGGGGCGGGATCGAAGAGAGGGCTAGGGTTTGACATCGGTGCGCCGGCGAAGCGGCGGTTTTGATCCGGACACGTGCTCTCCTGACCGTCGGATCAGCATCCGACATCTCGAGGTGCTCCCGTCGTTGTCAAACGGGCCTGATGGGGATGGGATAGGGTTCCGCGGGATTTGTACTAGGGCATTGGAGGTGAGGTAGTTGGGCCATACTCGCTTAGCTGGCCCTTTTGTCTTTTTTTCTGTTGGTTTTTTATTAGATTATAAAAACATAGATCACCTATTATAAAAAGTTAGAGGAAACAAAACACACTGCAACTTTTATAATTTTAGGAAATGAATAAATATTAGTCTGTGCACAATATCATGAATGCATGATGAGAGTTTTCTTTTGCTACAAATAACACCTAGGTACGAAGAGTCATGTCCCTCGTTTTGACCGTATTTCGAAAAAATTAAAAAAAATTGGATAACCTTCGCGATATGTCACTATATGTGACCTAGTATGCATAGAAAATAATAAACTTGCAATACGGAAGTTATCTCGAAAAAGTATTCACATAAATGAGCTATCATCTACGAAGATTCATGGCTTTCAGGCCAAATGTCGGATGTTATGGCCACATCCATGGCATAGTTTCTTTAAATGTTCCTATATTCCACACAAAGATGCATATTGGAACAAATAACAATGTTGCCGAAGAAAGTTTTATTTTTCGTCGAAAAAATTACCATTTCTCATTTCCGGAGTGTCGAAAACGGGTTTTTTTGTGAAGCATCTACCAAAAATATGTTGCAAAATTGTACCACGTAAAATTCTAAAAATATTATACCACATTTTATCTACAAATAAGCAAATTAGTTCCTCTACAAATCTTTCCATCCACCTCTTTTGAAAAAGACAAATTTCAGCCGATTCAGTTGAAACCGGGCCAAATTTGAACTACAGGTGCCTCGTAGTTTGCTCGTGATTTTTTGCAAAAATCATTTTTAGGTACCCAAGTACCTATTTCAACATAGATTCACCAATAGTTCATCAAGATTCAACCCCTAGGTACGAACGGTCATGTCCCCCGTTTTAACAGTTTTAAGAAACCGGCTTAGAAAATTCCAGAAAATTCAGAAAAAATCGAAATGATGCAAGACCTTCGCGTGGTGTCATAATAAGTGACCTAGTATCCATAAAAAATAATAAACTTGGAATACGGAAGTTATCTCGAAAAAGTGTTCACAGAAATGATCTATCATCTACGAAGATTCATGGCTTTCGGGCCAAATGACGGATGTTATGGCCGAATTCATGGCATAGTTTATTTAAATGTTCCCATATTCCACACAAATATGCATATTGTAACAACTAACAATGTTGCCGAAGAAATTTTTATTTTTCGTCGAATAAAAATACCATTTCCCATTTCCGGAGTGTCGAAAACGGGTTTTTTTGTGAAGCATCTACCAAAAATATGTTGCAAAATTGTACCAAATAAAATTCTAAAAATATTAGACCACATTTTATCTACAAATAAGCAAATTAGTTCCTCTACAAATCTTTCCATCCACCTCTTTTGAAAAAGACAAATTTCAGCCGATTCAGATGAAACCGGGCCAAATTTGAACTACAGGTGCCTCGTAGTTTGCTCGTGATTTTTTGCAAAAATCATTTTTAGGTACCCAAGTACCTATTTCAACATAGATTCACCAATAGTTCATCAAGATTCAACCCCTAGGTACGAACGGTCATGTCCCCCGTTTTAACAGTTTTAAGAAACTGGCTTAGAAAATTCCAGAAAATTCAGAAAAAATCGAAATGATGCAAGACCTTCGCGTGGTGTCATAATAGGTGACCTAGTATCCATCAAAAATAATAAACTTGGAATACGGAAGTTATCTCGAAAAAGTGTTCACAAAAATGAGCTATCATCTACGAAGATTCATGGCTTTTGAGCCAAATGACGGATGTTATGGCCGAATTCATGGCATAGTTTATTTAAATGTTCCCATATTCCACGCAAAGATGCATATTGGAACAACTAACAATGTTGCCGAAGAAAGTTTTATTTTTCGTCGAATAAAAATACCATTTCCCATTTCTGGAGTGTCGAAAACGGGTTTTTTTGTGAAGCATCTACCAAAAATATGTTGCAAAATTGTACCACATAAAATTCTAAAAATATTAGACCACATTTTATCTACAAATAACCAAATTAGTTCCTCTACAAATCTTTCCATCCACCTCTTTTGTAAAAGACAAATTTCAGCCGATTCAGTTGAAACCGGGCCAAATTTGAACTACAGGTGCCTCGTAGTTTGCTCGTGATTTTTTGCAAAAATCATTTTTAGGTACCCAAGTACCTATTTATTCATAGATACGTCAGTTGTTTCAGAATATTCAACACCTAGATACCAACGGCAATGTCCCCCATTTTGACCGTATTTCGAAATCGGCATAAAAGTTTCAAAATTTTCCAAAAAATAGACTTTGTATTTTATTGGCTAAAAACATTCTTTAATAATCTACAATGACATAGGACAATTTTACAGAAAAATCGAAATTTATTTTTTTGAAATTGGAGTTTAAAATCAAAAACTTTAAAAGAAAACGGAAAAGGAAAAAAAAGGAAAAAAACTCACTCAATCTGCCCAGCCGCAGGTGGAACAAGGCCAGACGCTACCTTTTTTGTTCTTTGCGAGCAGGCCTAGGCCCATGACATGAGCCTGTCTCTTCTTTCCCTCGGCAGGCCAAGGCCCATCAACATGTTTTATAGTAAAAAGGCTGTCGATTTGTATGCTAACAATATCCGTCAGATGGCCTGGTGGTTAGAGCGCTAGGGAGGGAGATCGCCAGGGCGCGGGTTCGAGCCCCCGGCTGCCCACATTTTTGCTTAATTAAGCATGCAAAAGGCTGCGTGTCAATATTGAATAGGGCTGGCGATGTCTCTACTAACAAAATCTGTGTGATGGCCTGGTGGCTAGAGCCGCGAGTGACTGACCACGAGGGCGCGGGTTCGAACCCCAGCTGCCCTACTTTTTGCTTAATTAACCACGCAATAGGGCTATGCGTGGCGTTGGGTTGGCGAGACGGGTCCAGCTTGTCACATAGGATGAGATTTGACACATATGCAAAAGCATCACATATGAGGCAACATGACCATTTAAATTGGTCTCTATCTGGGCAGAATATGCGATCGAATACCTGATGTTTGGATTGACAACCATGACACATAGGATGAGATTTGACACATATGCAAAAGCATCACATATGGGGCAACATGACCATTTAAATTGGTCTCTATCTGGGCAGAATATGGGATCGAATACCTGATGTTTGGATTGTGACCAACTCATGTACAAGTTTAGACCCCCTTAAACAATTGGCTCCAGATATGTGACCAATTTTTTCAAAGTCACCGACAGGTGGTCACTAGTTGACATATTTCTTGTAGTGGACCCGGCTGTCGCCGAAAAACAGCACGCTGTAGAGCGGCAGCCCGGCCAAAAACACAATGCTGCAGGAACTGGCCGTCAGGCCGCCCGACTTCACCAAGGAGGACGAGGAGGAAACCGAGATGGCCCATCTCGGCAGCATGTTGCTAACCCGGTTTAGCATGTTGCTCAGCCACAAGTGGTTGCTGCGGTGGCGAACCCGGTTGCTCAACCCGGTCTAGTGTACCAGGACCGCTACAACGACGGGTACTCGGCAATGGAGCAAGCCGGATACGCCGATCCAAGAGATCTCGCGGCTCGATTGGGACGAAGAATACTGGAACCAAGCGATGCAAGGTACAAGCTGGACGGACTCTGTCGGTCTGAGGAGATAGAAGCAAGAGGCCCACCCGGGCCAAGCTGTTTTGGTCCCAGGATCATGGGGGAGCCATTTGTGGCCAAGTTTCAGCTGGCTAGAGGAACCAAGACCTATGACGGAAGCACCAAGCCAGAGGATTGGCTGAATGACTATGTGACAGCCGTGTATGTTGCAGGCGGTAACCGGAGATGGGATGTTCGGTATGTGCCCCAGATGTTGGAGGGCCCTGCCCGGATCTGGCTCAACAACCTGCCAAAAGACAGTATTAACTGCTGGCTTGACTTCTCGGAAGCCTTCATCAGCAACTTCACCAGCACTTACAAGAGGCCAAACCGGCCACAACAGCTCTCGGCGTGCAAGCAGAGAGAAGATGAGACTGACCGCGAGTACCTTATTCGATGGAGCACTCTGAGGAACACCTGTGAGGGTGTGAACGAGTCACAGACCATTGCTTGGTTCGCTCAAGGTTGCCGACATGGCAGCATGTTGTGGCAGAAACTGCAGAGGGAGATGCCGAGTACCCTCGCCGAGACGATCAAGATTGCAGATATGTATGCTCTCGGCGACCCTACTCAGCCTCTCCTTGATTCCTTCGAGCCAAAGAGAAAGCACCATGATGGATCCCGGCGCCATGACCGCCAGGATTTCCCCAACAAGAGAAGAGAGGACCGTCTGGATATCTGCTACGGGTCGGACCATGTAGCTGCCGTTACTCAGGATCAAGGTGCTGCCGGGAGCAGCCAAAGGCTAAAAACTGCTAGAGCCCGGTACGGGCAGAACCAGACTCAGGGCCAGAACTTCAAGAAGCAGTACAATGCTCCCCAGCAGAACAACGCCTCCCAGGAGTCCAGAGATCCTCCCAGATTCATCTTTGAGAACATGAAGGATGGGTCGTGCAGTTTTCATACTCGGCATCCGAGTAGGCCTGCAAACCACACTACCCGGCAATGCAGCTGGTGGGATCGGATCAAGAGCGAGGGCTTTGGTCAGCTGTCTCCTCCTCCTCCTCTTCTGCTCTCAGGCTCTAATGTGCAGCCTATCCGGGCAGCTGCTCCCAGGCCGGCCGAGAAACAGAGGAGGGAAAATGTGAATCAAGTGGCGCAGGGAGCCAACAACAACTACAACCGCAACTACAACAACACCAACCACAACAACAACTACTACACCCGCAATAACAACCGCAACAACAACAATGCCAACCAGAACAACAACAACAATGGTGGTGTTGGGGACCGGAACCAGTATCAGGAGCATCATGAGAGCTACATGGTGTTCACCACTGAGCCGGATGACAAGCAATTCCAGCGCAGGCGCGCAATGGAGGTGAACGATGTGATACTAGCGGTGTCGTATTACATGGAGTGGTGCGACCAGGACATAGTCTGTTCCAGAGATGATCATCCCAAGATAATTCCCAACCCGGATACATATGCTCTGGTGGTGGACCCTACTTTCCTGGGGACCAAGAAGAATGTGAAGTTCAGCAAGGTGTTGATCGACAACGGGAGCAGCATCAACATCATGTACCGAGATACCATGGAGAAGCTCGGCCTTGTCGAGAACATGCTGCTACCCAGTCGGACTACATTCCATGGAATTGTGCCGGGAGTGTCTTGTGCTCCCATTGGCCGGATCTTGATGGATGTGCTTATCGGCACCAGGGAGAACTGTCGGACCGAGTGCCTGCAGTTTGAGGTGGTTGATCTTCAGAACCCCTATCATGCTCTACTCGGCTGGCCTTCTCTGACCAAGTTCATGGCCTCAACCCATGCGGCCTATCTGAAGATGAAGATCCCCGGTCCCAATGGCATCATCACCATCTCGGGTGACTACAAGCGCTCCCTGGAGTGTGCCTCTGCTGGATCTTGGCTTGCCAAGTCCATGGTCATTGCCGCCGAGAAGAAGAAGATACATGAGGTGGTGGCCCTGGCCCAAGCAGTGCAAGTCGGTATGCCTGGCATGCCGAGTTCTCAATATGGAGCCACCTTCCAGGCATCCCAGGAAACGAACAAGGTGCAGATCGACCCGGAGTTCCCGGAGCGTGTGGCCATCATTGGTGTCGGGTTGGAGGATAAATAGGAAAGCGAGCTCATCCACTTCCTCCGCGAGAATCGGGATGTCTTCTCATGGTCCAATCAGGACCTGCCGGGTGTTCCGAGGGAGTTGGTTGAGCACTCGTTGCATGTGCGGCCGGATGCCAAGCCGGTAAAGCAAGCTATGCACCGCTTCCGGCTGAGAGAAGCAAATCCATTGGTGACGAGATCACAAGGCTGCTAGCAAGTGGATTCATCATGGAGATGCTGCATCCGGATTGGCTGGCCAATCCGGTCATGGTGGAGAATAAGAAGGATGACCCCATGGTCGCTGTGGTGTGGCGCATGTGCGTAGACTACACCGACTTGAACAAGGCCTGCCCCAAGGACCCGTTCCCACTACCCCGCATAGATCAGGTGATTGATTCCACTGCCGGGTGCGAGCTTTTGTCTTTCATTGATGCCTACACTGGTTTTCACCAGATACCTCTGAACCCGGCTGATCAAATAAAGACTGCTTTTATTACCCCGTACGGGGCTTATTGCTATCGTGTTATGTGTTTTGTCTTGCGGAATGCTGGAGCCACTTATCAGAGATGCATGCAAAAATGCTTACACGACCAGATAGGAAAAAATGTGCAGGTGTATGTAGATGACATTGTCATCAAAACAAAAGAAAAACACACTCTGCTGAGCGATATTGAGGAAACATTTGCCAGCTTGCGCAAATACCGGATGAAACTGAATCCAACCAAGTGCACATTTGGCGTCCCGGCTGGCAAGCTACTCGGATTCCTGGTATCCAGTCGGGGCATTGAGGCTAATCCTTAAAGGATAAAAGCTATAGAGAGCATGTCTTTGCCGAGATCACTGAAGAATGTGCAGAAATTTACCGGATGCCTGACCTCTCTTAGCCGGTTCCTGGGAAGAATGGGCGAGAAGGCCTTGCTTCTCCATCATCTCATGAAGAAAAGTGACAAGTTCGTCTGGACCCCGCAAGCTCATGTGGCCTTCAAAGAGCTCAAAACCATGCTGGGTAACGCTCCCGTCCTGGCAAGCCCTTTGCCCAAGGAGCCAATGTTGCTCTATGTTGCGGCTGCCAACCGGGTAGTCAGTGTGGTGGTGGTTGTGGGGCGTGAAGAAGAAGGCAAAACTGTGCAGCGCCCGGTGTATTATCTCAGCAAGGTGCTATCCAGCTCCAAGCAGAATTACCCACACTACCAGAAGATGAATTACGGCGTATACCTGGGTGCCAAGAAGCTCAAGCATGATTTCCAGGAGCATCCAATCACAGTGGTGAGCACTACTCCCATCTTGGAGATCATGGGCAACAAGGATGCAAGTGGCCGAGTGGCCAAATGGGAAATTGAGCTAGCAGCATACACTCCTCTGTATGCCAGAAGAGAGGCCATCAAGTCACAAACTCTGGCGGATTTCTTGGTTGATTGGGCTGAGATGCAGTATGAGCCTCCACTGTCGGAAACAAATTTCTGGAGGATGCATTTTGATGGCTCCAAAGTGAAAGAAGGGCTTGGTGCCGGTGTTGTGCTCACCTCGCCCAAGCGCGACCAGCTCAATTATGTGCTACAGATCCACTTCTCGGCGTCCAACAATGTTGCCGAGTACGAAGCATTGGTCCATGGGCTGAAAATATCTAAGGAGATTGGAATCCGGCGAATTGTCTGCTACGGTGACTCAGACCTGGTGGTTCAACAAGTATCGGGGACTTGGGACACGTTGGATGCCAACATGGCATATTACCGGTTCCTTGTCCAGAATATGACCGGATTCTTTGATAGGTGTGAGTTTCATCACATCCACTGAGCTCATAATGATGCAGCGGATGCTCTGTCCAAGTTGGGATCTTCTCGGCAGTTCAGCCCACCCAGGATTGCTCTGGAGCATTTGAGGAAGCCATCTATCAAGCCATCACCCAACTCGGAGTCAATATTCATCCCGGCTTTGCCGGACTCAGGAGTTGTTCCCATGGAGATTGACTTGGAGAACTCAAAGGAGAACCTGGGGACTGCTCCATCCAACCCGGGGACTGCCTCTGCAAACCCGGGGACTGCCTCTGCAAACCCGGGGACTGTCGCATTCATCGAGAGGATCATTTCTCAGTACTCGGGGACTCATCTCCAACTCGGAGCAAGTAATGTCAGCTGATCCGATGGAAGTGGACGAACCAGTGTTTCCTATCCGGGAGGCACCGAGTTGGGCTTTGCCCATATTATCCTTTCTAATGGATGGCACTTTGCCGAGTGACGAGGTCACAGCCAGGCAGATACAGAGAAGATCTAAGGGCTACACCATGATCAACAAGGATCTGCACAAGAGAAGTCCTACTGGGGTGCTCCAACGCCGCGTTGAGCCAGAAGAAGGAGAAGAGATTCTCAGAGAAATACACCAAGGAGAGTGTGGGCATCATGCCTCATCTCGGGCCCTGGTCAAGAAAGCATTCCGGCATGGATTCTTTTGGCTTACTGCCTTGCAACAAGCAGAAGATCTAGTGAGAAAGTGCAATGGGTGCCAGAGATATGCAAGCGAGATCCACATGCCAGCTCTGAGTTGAAGACAATTCCCATCACTTGGCCATTTGCTGTTTGGTGCCTAGATATGATTGGTCCTTTCAAGCCAGCTCAGGGCAATATGACTCACATCCTGGTTATGGTTGATAAGTTCACCAAGTGGATTGAAGTGAAGCCTATCCAGAAGTGTGATGGAAACACGACAGTGAGTTTTCTGAAAGATATCATTCTGAGATATGGGTATCCACATGGAATCATCACGGACAATGGAACAAACTTTGCTGAGGGAGCCTTTGCCAGGTTCTGCAAGGAGAAGCGGATCCGGCTAGATATTGCGTTAGTCGCGCATCCGGCCTCGAATGGGCAAGTTGAAAGAGCTAATGGCATGGTCCTATCAGGAATAAAGCCAAGGCTAATTGAGCCACTACAGCGAACCCATGGTTATTGGCTGGACGAGTTTCCGGCATTGTTGTGGAGCCTAAGGACTACCCCTAACCGATCAACCAGATACACATCATTCTTCCTGGTATATGGAGCTGAGGCCATGTTGCCCACTGACCTTGAGCATGACTCACCCAGAGTAACCCTCTATACTGAGGCAGAGGCAAGAGAAGCCCGAGAATGATGTTGACCTGCTGGAAGAAGCAAGAGAGTTAACTCTGTCGCGCTCTGCTGTATATCAACAAAATCTGAGACGCTATCATAGCCGGAAAGTAAGCCTAAGGGTTTTCCGAGAAGGAGATTTAGTGCTGAGGCTCGTGCAACGCACAACAAGGATGCACAAGCTTTCCCCCCTGGGAAAGACCTTTCATTATGAGCAAGGCGCTGCACAATGATGCCTACTATCTCATCGACGCACCTGCACCGCAGAAGAATAGGACGGATAAATCCGGAGAGGAATCCAAGCGTCCCTGGAATGTAGCTCTACTCCGATGTTTTCATTCCTGAAAAAACTTTGTATGTATCTCTTCAACCGAGTTAAATTCCAAGTCGGCTCTCCGAAATTGAACTTGGAGACTGCCTATGCTAAAACTGCTCTATGTTGTTTACTGTCTTTACTTTGTCTACTCGGTTGGTTTACTCAAAATTTCACGAGTATATTTAGTAGTGTATTTAAACCTAAGGGCCAACTCTTCGACTTCGCTGCTGTCCGCAACCCGGCTTCATGTCAAGCAAGAGAACAAGCCAAATGTCAATGAACACACGAAAAATTGCTAAGGAAAAGATAAGTATGTCAACCGAGTAGGGTGTTTCTTCTTTTGTGTTTTCGGCTAAGTGTTGGGCAGCGTTAGTATTTAAATCTCAAAGTGGTTAAGTATCAAAAACTTGGTTTATGGAAATCTTGTGACTCGACTACCAAAAAGCCACAAGATGCAGGTAAGAGCAAAGACAAAAGAACTGAGTAGATGAGAAAAACAACTCGGGGACTTGCATTTTAACGCAATCCGGCATCGAGCCAGTCTTGCTAGATAACTTGATAAAAACGAAGTAACACTGGGATAATAAGTTCTTAATAAATTTGCACCCGGCATACCGGGGATCTGATAAACAATTTTGAGATAAGTTCAGAACAGGCACTTAAGGCATGGTAGATGTAGCGGAGTTGGACTCTACACTGGATAGATCAGAAGACGGGACGATGAGCGTGGAAGCGGGCTCGGGAGCAGCAGTAGAGGTTGGAGCCGCGGACCCGGGGGCGTCGTTCTCGGCAGCGACCTCCGTTGCGTTCAGCTCGGGAACCGGAGTGTCAATCACCATCTCGGTGATGACAGTTCCGGCCGTAGCGGTGGGTTGCGACTCAGGCTGGGCTTCCTCAGTGGCAACTCCCTGCTCGGTGGCCTCCTGATCAACATTCAGCGCGGCCTCCTTCTCGGCGTTGCCCTTCTCGGCTTCCTCATGGGCATTGCCCTCCTCAGCCTCCTCATCGCCGATTTCTTCCTGCTCCTCCTCCTCGTCGCCGTGTTCACCTTCCTGGCCGGCATCATCTTCCAGGCCTTCCTCGCCCGCATCGGCATCCTCGCCTTCAGCATCGTCATCTTCTTCCTCAACATCGGTATCCGGCTCCGGGGGGCCATCAATGTATTTCTGAGTATCAGCATAAGATGTGAGCTCGTAGGCGGCTTCTTTGCAGCGCAGGATGAACTCATCCCGGTTGGTCCATTTAGAGTTGTTCCGGAGGTCTTTGAGATTCTCCAAATCCAGATTTTTGTACCAAGAGAGCACGGTGTGGAGATCTTCGTCCGCACCGGCTCGAGCTGTGGAGGCGCGCCACTTCTTCAGCTCCTCCTTGACGTGGTCCAAGTCAGCGGACATCTCGTTGATATTGTCCGGGATCTGCTTCTCTGGCTAGAACAGCTTATGCAGGTGCATAGCGATTGAAACCATGGAGGCGCCCATGCCCTTGAGGGCGAGTACCCGGGTCTTGATGCTCTCGATGTGGTCATCCATAGTGGCCGAGTCATCCACATTAAGGCCTAAAGCTGCCCTCAACCTCCTAGCCTTCTCCACAGCAGTCTCAGCAGCAGGGTTGAGGTCCAGGAAAGTATCTAGCATGGGGATTGCTGGGTTGAGTCAGAAGGGGGAACCGAGAAGAAGAAAAACAGAAAGGAAGAAATGGAAAGATAAAAACCGGATAAAGAGTAGCGGTAACTCACAGCTCAACTCTAGGACAAGGGCCCCTAGTCGGCGCGTCCAGTCTTCAGGAAGCCAGAGATGCTTATCTTGGAGGCGGCGAGAATCGTCCACCATGGCCTCGAGATATTGATTTCTCTCTTTCAGAGACCTAATCTCCCTCTCGAGCTCCACCTTATCCGCGGCGGCTCGATCTAATGCCTTAGTCTTCTCGTTCCCGGCCTGCAGTGCAGCCTTGAGGGCATCAGCAAGCTCAAGTTTGAGCTTACGGACTTCAGCTTTCTCGGCGTCCAAGTTCTTCTCCAGCTGGGCCTCTCGGGCCTGCACCTGAGGCCGCGCCTCGGCCGGGGTGAGGCAACCTTGATGCTGTTCGTGAAAGGCTTTGTATTCTCCTGCGAGAAAAGCAACCCGGTTAGCAGCATGAGGAAGAAACAGAACCTAAGTGAATGGGAAAGAAGGGTTAGCTCACCTTCCAGAGAGGTAATTTTACTCTGCACAGATGCAGCCATGACCTCGCAGTCTTGGTGTGCATCAGCAAGCACCTTAAGCTCACCTGCAGAAAAGCAGAATGGGAGCAAAGATGAAAAAATGAGCGCAGGCACAAAACGCATAAACGAAAAATGTGGGCACTTACTCTCTACAAAGGACAACTTGGTGATGGTGTCGGTGAGGTTTTGCTCCAGGATCACCCTTTCACCCTTCTGGTCCTCCAGCTTTCGGTTTTTATCCCTGATAGCCCGGTGTGACCACAGCAGCTGGCGAAAGAGCTTGGTCCGGGTCTCAGTGCACTCCTGGAGAGAAGAAGAGGGCGTTATGAGTTGGAAGATTCGGCCCGAGTAACCTTATCTACTCGGCCCAAATCTCGGGGACTGGATAGTTGATAAAGCAAAGAATAAAGTGAAGAAAGATGGCAACTCGGAAATTCGAATAGAAAGGAAAATGCACTTACCCGGTTGGTATTCTCGACGTCTTTGGCAGCCTTGCGCAAGCAGAACATTTTGTGCGCCAGAGTGCTGATGGAGGAGGACATTGGCATCGTGACGGGACCGACATCGGCTTTATTCCATGATTGCCGGTAGTTGTCAATGTTGTTTAACCGCACGCCTTCCCATTCAGGGCGGCCATACTTCTTGTTGTTCCAGTCCTTCTCGATGTAGCCTATTCGGTCGAGGACAGTGTCCACATCTTCTTGGAACTCGTACTCATCCTCCGCGGGAGGAGCATCATCATGGATGGTCAAGGAGGTGTCCTTACCCTTGGATCCGGAGCGGGCCAAAGCTTTCCGCTGCTTCAACGCATCCAACCGCTTGGCCTCTTGCGCCATCTTTATCTTGTGCTGCTCCTGCAACTCGCGCCAATGATCCGGGAAGTTCGGAGGCTTGGTGGTGCCGCTGACGCCCGCGTCGGGAGCCTGTTCCTCCGCATGGGCAAATTTGATATTAGTCTGAACCAGCTTGGAGCTCCGAGTGATGGGGCCACTCTTGACCTGCTCGACTGGGGGTTTAAACTGCTTAGGTTTGTTGAGCGGCCAGTTCATCTTTTCTTAGCTGGCGGCTGCTGCTGCTCTGGCTACCCGACTTGCTTGGCACCTGGCAGCGGATACTCGGAGGGTTGTGGGGTCCACTGCTGTGATGTTGCTGCCGCGACTTATCGGGCTGCTGCAGCCCAGCTTGCCATTTCTCAGGCGGCTACTGCCCAGTTGGCCCTGCAGCTCGCTTGGATTGCCCCTTGGGCGGCTGCCGCTATGAAGTCGGCTGCGGCTGCGGAGTTGTCTGCTTCTCGGAGGCTGGTTCGGGAGGCTTCTACTGCGATGTAGGCATGGCGGCAGGCTGCTTCTCGACGGTAGGTTGTTGAGGTTGTTGCTGAGGAGGCGGCTGAGGTGCTGAGGGAGATGCTTGAACTACTGGTGGGGGTGTTGGCTGCCGAGCACTCGACTCTGGTGTTGCCGGAGTTGGCTGATGCGGCTCAGAGATGGGCTCGGGAGTGGACTGCCACATCTCGGTGGGCTGCTCCATGGCTAGCTGCTCGTCGTTGGGTTTCGGCTCCTCCAGAACCCGATCGGTCTCCACCTTGGTGCCGGTATTCTCGGCACCAAGGTCTTGTTCTTCCTTGCAGGGAGAGGGCGCCTTGGCCCTCTCCTCTGGGTGTTCTTCCCCATCGTCCGTGGTAAGGTCCACTACGTCCTCGGGTGGATCGTTGGTGGTGTCCGCATCCAATGGATCGCTGAGAAGAGAAGAAAGAAGAAAAAGGAAATGAGAACAGAGAACAAGAAGAGAAAAGGCAGATTAGACAGTAAGAAACAAATGCAAAGGGCAGCTTGGAAGGACTTACGCGTCCACGACGGTGCGTTTCTTGCGCCCGGTGGTCTTCTTCTTGCCGGCAACCTTCTTTGGTTTCTTGGTAGGGGGCTCAAGTGCTCCGCTGACCGGCCTTCTCTTTGTTCCGGTGGGGGCGGCCATTGAGATGGGTTGCACGTCTATGGGCTCCTCCCCCTCTAACACATCATCTGCGACCGGAAAGAACAAGTACAGTAGTGAGAAAGAAAAGAGAGCAAGGCATTATGTAGAGCACACGGGTGAACTCGGTCACCTTCGTCATCCTCAGACCAGTCCCGAATAGAGGTGGAAACTCGGGACTTACCATCCTGGCCAGCGAGAGGGATGCAGACCGTATCCTGGACGTCAAACGCCTTGGCGTCATCCTCGGTCCGATCTGCCTCCCAGTTCTGTTCCCGGATGGGTTTGTCTTCCCTTTTCTGGCGAGGGATAACCTAAGGAATGCAAATGCAGAGAATAAGGAATAAGCGACATTCAAGGACACCGAGTAGAGATTCTACTCGGTCTAGCATGCAAACATAAAGCATATAGAGCTAAGTCCTAACAAGGGAAACGAGTAGAGATTCAACTTAGAGCATTATGCAAGCACAAAGCATAGTGAGCTAAGTCCTAGCACAAAAATTCTACTCGGTCTAGCATGTAAACATAAAGCACACAAAGCTAAGTACTGGAAAGGCAATCGGATGGAGGATTTACCCTAAATCGAATGCAAACATAAGGCGTATTAAGCTAAGTTCTAACAGAGGAGCCCTATCCGGAATTGGGTGCGAACATAAAGCACATTGGTCCAAGTCCAAAGAAGAGACTACAAGATACCTCCTACTCGGTATGTACTAAAGAAGCAAAAGAGGAAATCGATTAAGTATGTGAAGAAGAGTACTTACTTGGGGGATGGGTTTGTTGCGGCTATATGGCATGAAGCCGTAGAACCAAGTCTCCGAGAGCGTGGCCCTGAGGATGGACTTGGCCTAGATTGCCACCTGCGCCTTGGTGAGCTTGAAGGTGGTTGTCCGGGTGCAGTCGCGGGCCACACCCATGTAGCACATCTTGTGTGCTCGCTCTTAAAGCGGGAGAACTCGACGCTCCACCTAGCAGGCGATCATATCGTCCTTCCGGAGCCCTTGCTCCACCAACTCCTGCAGGCGGTCTTCCACCCGGTTGACGTCGTTGATGGTCTTCCTAGGATGGTAGCCCCAGTTCCGCATCTCCGTGGGGGCACGTTCTGGAACACGGGCAGTTTGATGAGGTCGATGAGCTTCTCGACTGGTGCTGGAGTTGGGTTCTTGACATACAGGAACCCCCTCTGCCACTTCCGGCAAGTATCTAGTCCGAGTACCCGCGGGTGGTTACCCGTGGACCGCTGGAGCATCATCGCCTCACCTGTTTGAGTCATCTCTTTCGGGGCGATTGGATTGGAGGGATTAGGAACTACTTGCTGGCGAAAGAAGAAATACTTAGCCCAGGTGTCTACCGTGGGGTTGACACCAAGAAAGGCTTCGCAACACGTAACGAAGGTGGAGAGCATGGCGATTGCATTGGCGGGGAGGTGATGTGGCTGGAGGCTGAAATGGCGCAGGAAGTCTTGCATGAATTTGGAGATTGGGAGGCCAAATCCATGCTTAAAGTGGCTAAGGAACACTACGTACTCACCGCGGCCAGGAGTAGGCACGAGCTCCTTGCCGGGTGGACGGCAAATGACGCCAGGAGGGACCCGGCGGGTATTCACGAGCCACTGGCAGTCCGACGCCTTGACGTTGGAGCCCTCCCAGGCGGAGTGCATCATTGGAGGCTCCTCCTCGTGCAGATCTGCAGCAGCAGCCTCGAGGTCCATCTGGCTTTTATCCGGTGAGGAAGCGGTGGCGGAGAAGAAGAAGTGCCGCGAAGCGCGATGAAGACGCGGGGTCGAGAAAGACGATACCGCGTGGTGAGGGACCGGTCGCGGTCGAGTTCTCTCCGGTGGACGGCGGCACGCGGGGATGAGGTCTCTCTCTCTGCACGCAGGGCGGCGGTGTGATGTGGTCTCACGGCGGCGCGGGCTTTCGATGCGGATGCGCAGGTGAAGACATAGCGAAGATGGGGAAAGTAGCAAGGAAAAAGAGACAGAGGGCGGCGCGTGGGTATTTAAACCTCCTCGAGCGCAGTTACCACGCGGGATCAATCGTGGGGAAGATCGTGCGGCGTGGGTAGTAACTGTGCCCGTTAGAAACGCATAAAGCGTATTACTCGCGCGTAACGGGCGCAGTAAATCCCACGCCCCACGTCGTGGGCTATTGAGTACCAGTGCGAAGGGACACGACGACCAATGGGCCCGCCATATAGTGACAGGCGCATGCCACGTGGCCACACCAGAACCGAGGCGTCGTGGGTGCGGTTGCGTGACACGTGCACAGTCTGGACACGCGAAGATGGAACCGCTCTGAGCGGCAAGATTTTTGGAAATTCGGCTAAGTGTTGGGATCTCGGTTGGACCCAAGATTGCTTGGTCTACTCGACGCGATGATGAAAACTCTAAAGATCACAATAGTAAAGGCCCGAGTTCGGATTTTTTGAGCATCCGAGTTGAGTCGCAACTTGGCTGGAATTCATCAAGGAGGGTATTTTTGATTTAAGCTGGCAGGGCCCAACGCCCAAGTTCGCCGGACCCTACCAGCTTCGGGGACTAATGTCGGGGGCTACCCCCGAGTAGGGGTAAGGCCAGTGAGGAACAATGCACAAGTTAATGTTTGTCAATTTCAGCCGTACCGAGTTGTCACTTTCCGGGTAGGCGGCTACTCGGGTATCTGGTATCCGGCTGGTGCGATTCGGTAAAAAGAACAAGAAGCAGGAAGGAAGATTCAAGTGCTGCTCTGGATCAACCGGGTAGAGCTCGGGTGATCCGGATAGCTGATAAGCCGGTCCATTCGGGTACAAAGTCAATGGAGCCGTTGTAGGAGATCGCGCGTATCCAGGGGCCGTACATGCGTGTGGTTCAACTTACTAGGCGCATGGTTATCCGCACTGAGACGTGGGAACAGTACGGGTTGGTAGCTGTCTCGTCCTATCACTCACAAGGGGGACAGGACATGTCAGTGACCTACCCTAAGAGTCTGACAAGGTGGACAAGACCTGTCAGCCGCATACCGCGGCGACTTTCGGCAACGGTGTCAGCGGGAATACGGAGGCGTGCGCCGTTGGCACAGTGGAGTTGTCTACTCCGTACCTTTTATTAGTATTATAGTGGTTGGCCACCAGTATATAAGGTGGCTCACCCCTCCTACGCGGGGGAAGTTGGACCTTGGCTCATTTATTGCGAGGCTTAGTAAATCACAGAGAGAGCAGTAGAGAGAGCTAAGTGCTGGCTACTCGGCAGAGAGTGCGACACTGAGAGATTGTAACTTCTGTACTCGGTGCGACATAATACAGAGAGAAAGGCAGGATTAGGGATGTTACCTCCACACGAGGGCCCCGAACCTGGGTAGATTGTGGTGTTTGCAGTGTTCCTGAGCGTGCCTATTCGGCCTGCGATCCCTCCCCGAATACCTACAGCGTCCATCGTCCCCAACTTCAGCCATCCTATGGCATCTGTCTTTACTCATCCACGACGATGTCTATGATGGGAGAGCTTAAATTCTTCCTTGGCTTTGAGATCAAGCAATTGACTCGTGGTACTTTCATTTATCAAGCAAAGTATACCCAATACATGATCAAGAGGTTTAATTTCCAAAATGCAAAGATCAAGCCATCTTCTATGCAAGTCAAGTGCCACCTCAAGCATAACCCAGATGGTAAAGATGTGGACCAAAAGTTGTATCGTTCTATGATTGGTTCTTTGCTTTACCTTTGTGCATCTAGGCCCGATATAGTTTTGAGTGTAGGTGTGTGTGCAAGGTATCAAGCGGCTCCGAAGGAAATCCACTTAGTGGCGGTCCATAGGATCTTTTGGTATTTGGTTCAAACCTCAAGGTTTGGTTTGTGGTACACAAAGGGGGCACAATTCTCTCTCAAGGGCTACACGAATTCCGATAGGGCGGGTGATCAAGATGATAGGAAGTCCACTTCCGGGGCTTGCCAATTTCTTGGTAGGTCCTTGGTGAGATGGTCTTCCAAGAAGCAAAATTGCATATCTCTCTCCACCGTCGAAGCCGAGTTTGGGGCCGCTGCAAGTGCTTGCACCCAATTGCTATGGATGAGGCAAACTCTCAAGGAATATGATGTTCATTTGGATAAGGTGCCTCTCATGTGTGATAATGAAAGTGTCATAAAGATCGCCTACAACCCCGTGCAACACACAAGAACGAAGCACACTGAGATTCGTCATCATTTCATCCGAGACCATGTGGCAAGAGGTGATAATGCTCTCGCATATGTGCCCACCAAGGACAATCTTGCGGATATTTTCACGAAGCCACTCGACGATTCAAGATTCATGTTCTTGAGGAATGAACTAAACATCATTGATTCTAGGAGTTTGACTTGAGAATCTTGCACACACCCCTATAATTGAACCGTGTTTGGGTTTAGGTGTAGGAATGGACATAGGGGGAGGTTTTCCCTCTCCCCATTATGCCCAAAGCAAATATTCATTGTTATCTCTCTTTTTCTAATGTTGAATTGTGAGCTTTAATGTCGAGAATTGTCAATGTACCCAAGATATATATTCGCGGTAACATACGATAATCTCTTACATGGTGGCTTAGGACACCAACCTCTTCTTTTGAAGAGTTGGTTCTTGTTTTGTTCTTATGTGGTGTTTTTCGTTGTGTTTTTCCCTCTCTCTTTGTGTTTCGTGTGTCGTTGTTGTTGTTTGGGAAGCACACTCTCTCTTTTCCTTATTCGAATTTTTGTCTTCCTTGCAAAAGTTGGAGTGTGTAGTACCTTCTCAGTTTGAGTTCTTAAAATCCCAAACATTTCCTCCCTTAGACATTTTCTATTCCGAAAATTTTAATCTCTTTGATCTCTTGGTGGAAGGAAGACCCGCTAGCGGTACTAACGCCAGTTGCAGCGGTACTGCCACGGTAACTGACTATAGTACCCAGCGCACGGTACTACCGGTGGCTTTGCGCGGTACTACCGCTGCAGGAGCTCGTGCCCAGCAAAGACCCAGCAGCGGTACTACCTCCTGGCTCTAGTAGTCCCAGGTGGACGGCACTACCGCTGAGCACGGCGGTACTACCGCTGCGGTGAAAATCCGTGGGGATTAAAACATATCTGGGAGGAGGGGGTTACCCTCTTAACCTTTTCACTCCCTCATCCTCTCCCCACTTTGGATCTCGCCGCCGCCAAGTCTCCCATAAGCCGGGGAGGGCTCTCTCCGGTGATTGAGTGCTCCAATCACACCGGAGAATGCCCGGGGATCGCCCCCAACTTCTTCTCCACGACGATGAGCTCCATAACCCTTTTATCTCTCTCCCTCGATTCAATCTTGTGAGATGATGATTGTTAGGGTTCTAGAGATCTCCTAGTCCAGGAGTAGTTCGTGGTGATCCCTTTTAGAGTAAATTCCATTCGAACCTTTGGTGCATTTTCCTCTAGATGGATTCGGTCGTTTCTTTGGGTTCCATGGTAGAATCCGCCAGCAGCGGTACTACTGCTATGGATGGAACTGATGGTAGCAGCGGTACTACCGTGGCCCCCAACGGTAATATCGCTTCCTGGAGGTTATGCACCTCTAGTTCTTGTGTGAATTTTCTCGTTGATTAATTTGATTGAAGTTATCCTTACCCCTGTGCTATCCCCATATGCTTACTTAGGAGCAGGTGCTAGTGGCTCTAAGGGTGGAGGTCGCAAGCGTGCGGCTAAGAGGACTCGGAAGAATCCCAAGGAAGATGGGACTCCCGAGGTCATGCCACAAGGGAATATGACACGGAGGTAGAGGTCTGTTCTTATGAAATGGCATGCAGACCGAGACAAATCAATTGCCAACATGCCCGATGATCAGTTCCGTAGGGAAAGGAGGACCAACCCCTACAACAATCCAAGGGAATCTAGGGCAAATGAGTGCTTCTGGCCTTGTTTTCAGGAGAGGATTTTCTATGAGGACAAGGTAGTGACTCAGTATTCCATAAACGTTCCGTTCATGAGGTCTAAGATGGACTACTTTGGTGAGGCATTGGAAATCTGTGAGGAGTTCGGTCTTCTGGACTTCATTTAGATCAATGAAGATTATGATGAGCACCTCGTGGGTCAATTCTATGCCAGGCTCTATTTCCATACAGATGAGAGGAGGATCACTTGGATGACCAAGAATCAGAATTTTTCTGCTTCATGGACTGAGTTTGCTACTGTGCTGGGTCTGCAGGACTTTGGGGAGATTCCATATGCTGCCTTTCACTCCACCTTCTTACGGGTTCCTTATCTAGAGAATTCTATGGCCCCCACTGAGATGTATGATCTCTATATCCCTGGCCGTGCTGTGGTTGGTCAGTCCAAGAACCTGCTGCCCATATATGACATCCTCCATAGGATCTTCAGGAACACATTGCCTCCTCGTGTTGGCAACTTCGATCAAATCCATGGATCACTCATTGACTTGATGGATTACACTCATATGCGTCGTGGTGATGGCATGAGGCTTGATGTGATGGACATTCTCTGGAATGAGATGTATAACTGTGTGACGAGGAGGAGAGTTCCAGTGTTTGTTGCCTTGGTCTTCAAGCTCATTGCCACCACTTGGCACAATGCCAAGCTTTCTGATGCTCTCTTGGATAATGACCATGAACTCACTACTCACCCTATCAAGGAACTTCGAGTCAAGAAGCATGCCACTCTCTTTCTAGGTCTGGAGGATCTTGGTCCGGACACTGATGGATCGAGTGACTCGGATTTCGAGATGGAGGGGAGATCTCAGAAGAATAGATTTTCCAAGTGGATGTCCTCAACTTTGAAGAAAGTATTCTGTCGCCAGATTGATATGGAGAACAAGGCATATCTTGCTCATGTGTGTAGCAAGAAGGAGCGTCACCTTACTCGTGACAGGTTTGCCCATCTTGGGGTGCATGTTCCTCCAAGGTCTGAGGATAGGATCACCACTTCCAAGGAGTGGAAGTCAAAGCAAGGCAACGTGTGGATTGATCCAGATCTTCTCGATGATTCTACTACTTATCATGAGCCTTGACTCGTGGTGAGACTGACGATGAGGTCGAAGATGTCAACTCTGAAGATGAGCGTGGACTCGGCAGCCCTGCTAGTGCCTCCAGACACAACCAGTGACCTCCAGGGACGTTAGCATCTCCTCTTCCCTTTTTGGTGTCTTGATGCCAAAGGGGGAGAGAGTTCTATTTAGGATCGCTTCATTTGCTTGGGTTGCGTTTGTGTTGTCAAACTTTGTGTGGTGTGTTCTTGTGGTGTTGAACTATTTGGTGTTATGGTGTTGAACACTATTTGGTATTATGGTGTTGAACCGTTTGGTTTTATGGTTGTTATCGTTATATCTTATTGGCACGTATTCATATTGTTATATCTTTTATATCCTTGCTAGGTCTCTAAGAGTTAGGGGGAGCACACATTCTAAAAGAGAACAAAGTTTGCCTCATTAAGCAAATTTTCTTGATGCATCACTCTCTCTCTTGAAGTGCTGATCCAAACTTCTTAGACCTCTCGTAGTGGTGTTGTCATGAATCTCCAAAAAGGGAGAGATTGAAAGTACATTTGCATTTTTGATCTCTCTTAGGTTTTGGAGTTGATAACAACACTAGTAAGAATCTAACAATGCGTCAAAGTATTTCAGCAAATATCATCTAGACGCAAAAAGGTGAAGAGAATTTCAAGACAAAGCCACCAAGATCAACTTGATCCAGCGGTAGTACCGGGCGCCTCAGCGGTAGTACCGCTGAGCACAACAAGCGTTAGTACCGCACCGAGTACCGCCAGAAGTACCGCTAGAGTGAAAATGGCTACTGCATCCAGCGGTACTTCAGCGGTACTGGTTCGGTACTACCGCTGTGGTAAACTTGGTCGAGGAGCAAATCCTTGCTCGATGGTAGTACCGCTACTGTCAGGCGGTAGTACCGCTGCTTCCAAGAAGCGGTAGTACCGCCGGTAGTACCGGCCAAAGTACCGCCAGCGAGAAGTTGCTCGCAGTAACTTTTAAGATTCTAAAGCGGTAGTGCCCTAGTACTACCGCCAGCCACTTCGATTTATTTCGAAGAAGTGGCCAGCGGTACTACCGGTGGGCACTCGCGGTAGTACCGCTGCTGGAGCACCACAGTACTTTTGCGGTGGTACCGCTCGCGCCCTGCCTCTGGGTCGCTTCAGTAGCGCTCACGTTGCCAGGTAGCAGTAGTACCGCTGACCCCATCGTAGTACCGCTAGGCACGAAAAAGGGTCAAACGGCTAGTTTGGGGAGGGGGCCATAAATACCCCTTCCCCTTCTTCTCCAAAGGGTTGCTCGAACCAGCATTGAAAACAAGCATTTATTATGCCTCCAAAAGCAAGATTTCTCCAAATCCCTCCACCCAAACTCGTTGATACTTGGAGGATTGAAGGAGAAGACCCCGATCTACATCTTCACCGAGCCGATCTTCATTTCCCCCTCATATTCTAGAGGGATCTAGTCTAGGGTTTCCTTGTGGAAAACATAGACTGCATTGCTACACATGTTGGTGATTTGAGATTTTTGGGAGCCCCCAATTTGGTTGTGGGTGTGTGCCCCAAGCTTATTTGTAAAGGAATCGATTCACGCCTCAAAGGGGATCAATAGTGGAAGGTGGACTAGGCCTTTGTGGCGGGGTTCGTCAGAGAATAGGGTGAGGCCTTTGTGGCGTTGAGTAGGCCTTCGTGGAGAGCTCACACCCCTCCAACGAGACATACTCCCTTAACAAGGAGGAACTCGGGGAATACATCGTGTCTCCGTGTGCTTCATATCGGTTACCTCGTTTCCTTCCTCCTTTACTCGTGCTTGTATTGTTATTGTGCTTGTTCTTGTCATATAGGTAAATTCACCGTGGTTGCGTCATCTAGAGAATTTACCTTTGTGTCAAGCCTAATTGTGAAAGAAAAATTAAAATTGTCCGTAGCACCTATTCACCCCCTCTAGGTGCCCATACTATACTTTCAGGCTGGATGAGGAAGAGTGGGGTCTTTTCCTACCACCTTGAAGACCAACTACTAAACATTTATAGCTTGGAGTTGGAATATTGGCGGCAGCGGGGGAGGGTTCGTTGGCTCTGCATGGGGATGCAAACACTACCTATTTCCACGTTGTTGCTAACAGGAGGAGGAGGAGAAAATGCATTATCTAGATTCTAATTGCCGAGGAGGCGACGATTAGCGACCCTCTCCTTATACAGACCCATGTGTACGATTTTTATCAACAACTGATGGGTTGCGAGGCACCGAGGCACCTCGGCTGCTTCCCTGATACATACATTTTGCATCAATGTTTTATATTGTTATTTTCTGTTATTCATCGATATATTTCATGTTATGATGCATCACTTATGTTATTGAAGGGAATATGCACGAGAGGCAATAATAAAGTGGTTATTATCTTATTCCTTGTTTATGATAAATGTTTATTTTTTATGCTAGAATTATATTAACCGGAAATGTTAATACATGTGTGTTTAATAAACAAACAATGGTTCCTGGTAAAGCCCCTCTTTTAACTAGCTCGTTGATTAATAGATGATCAAGGTTTCCTGATCATGAACATTTGATGTTGTTAATAACGGGGTCATGTCATTAGAAGAATGATGTGATGAACATAGACCCAAAGTGAATATAGCAATGCGATCAAGTGATTAAGTTACATTGTTATATCACACATACGAAGTAACTCTAATCCTTAGACCATGATATCATGTCAATCACTAACACCGAAAGAGTGCTTTTATGTCATCAAACGTCACACCGTAACAGGGTGACTATAAAGGTGCCGTTGGGTATTCAGAAAGTATTACTTGAGGCTCATGGATCAAGAGTGGGATTTGTCCATCCAAATGACGGAGAGATATACTCTGGGCCCTCTCGGTGATATCACATCGACACCGCTTGCAAGCACGTGACTAGGTCACAAGGATGTCATATAACAGTAAAAGAGTACTCGTGAGTAACGAGATTGAACTAGGTATGGTTGATACCAATGATCGGATCTCGAAAAAGTAAAATATCGTGAGACAAAGGGAATTGGTTAAGACGTTTATGGTTCACACGATCACTAGATTCATCGTTGAATGTGTATGAGTCATTACGGATCTCCAGGTCCCGCTGTTGACTATTGATCGGAGAGGTGTCTCGATCATGTCTAAATTATTCACGAACCGTAGGGTGACACACTTAAGGTTCGATGACGCGATTGAGTGGATACAGAATATCGGAGAAAAGTTTGGACAACACCAAAATTGTTTTGGGGAATATTGAAATAGTCACCGGAATAGTTTCGAGGAATATTGAAATAGTTCAAGGTGGCATATGTTAATATTTGATTAAAAAATAGTTCAAGGGGGTAAGTTTTAATGTTTGCTAATAGGATTAACAAATATTAAAATAAAGAAATGATTTTTTTTATTTATTTATTAAAGAAAACCCTTGGAATTTTGTGTCGGAATTGATGAGAGAATGAGTGGGTTGAGTGGAGACTCCACCCACATGATGAAGGAAGAGGTGGAGGCACCAAAATTTCGTGGCTTCCTACCCCTCCTATATAAGGAGGGGTTGGACCTCTCTCTCCACACACACTTGGTGTCATCTTCACCTCCCTCCTCCCGCTGATCCACCTCATCTCCATGCGCTTGGCGAAGCCCTGAACGATTTTTTCTCCACCACACCACGCTGCCGTGTCACTGGTTTATGAGGGATCCTCAACTTCCGCTGGCCCGCTGGATCGAGGGAACGGAGCTCTTAATCGAGCTATACGTGTGACCGAGTGCGGAAGCGCTGCCGGATTGCAGCGCTCATTTTCGCGATCTTGAGATTGATGTGAGTACGACTACATCACCAACGAGATTTGATATCGTAACGCTTTGTGTCTTCGAGGGTATGTTCTTTTTAATACTCTCTATGCCCGTTACCTTTCATCTCCTAGATTAGATCTTGGCCATTCGGGTGTCTCTCGCGTAGGAATTTTTTTGTTTTGTATGCAACGAACCCTTCAGTGGTATCAGAGCCGGATCTATGCATAGATGATTTGTACGGGTAGAACACATAGGTGTATATGGGCATTGATGATCATGTTATTGCCTCTTTGAGTATTTTATGATCTTAGTGGCATAGTAGGATGAAGCTTCCCTAGACAAACTTTACGTGTACTTTGTACGCGAGACCTGTCTCACTTGTGGCTGAGGGGTGTCCGTTTCTCCTACTATAGTTAAGATCTAATCTACGAAGGGTTGTTAAAAATATGTTTATCAACGTTGTGGTTGATGTTCGTAGGTATGAATGGTTCTATCCTTGAAATCCCTAAGTGTAACACCTGGGGTGTTACCTTAGGCTAGAAAGTTGTTTGTTTTCTTTTGTTTTGCATCCCATGCATCATGATAAACCACTTGCACATGTTTACTAATTGTAGATCATTGTTTCAACCATAATCCATGGGCTGTTCATATGCAACTCAAATTGCATATGGGTCCATTTAAATTTGTTTATCTTATCAACTAGTTTATTCTGATGCATCTTTAACCTGTCATGCATCCATATCTTGATCATGCTGGATCTTTTGCCGTAGTAGTAATTGTTGCATCCGGTGTTTGTTCGAGGTTCATTGCTTCTTCCCGGATAGGACGTTGAGATGATGTGAGCAACGACAAGTTCTGCTACCTTGCGGGATCTCAGGCAAGTATACTCACTTGCTGCCATATGGCTGCCTTTCATCACTTGTTACCGATTCTTTCCGTTGATTCTTTTCTGCTATCCTTAGTAGTAGTGGTTTCTGTTACGATCCCATCACATGAATCCCTTAACCTTGATATTGCCTCACCTCCATACCTATAACCATTGCTTGTTGCCCGTGTCTTACTGTCATGCTTAGGTTGTTTGCTCGAGTCTGTTACCCGTTACTTTCTGTTACTATTTCATTATGTTCTGGGGGCTCGATGTTTAATCAATCAATCAATCATGCTACTGTTATTGTTTAATAATAAATTTGATGATAAGGCACCGGCAGGAGGCCCTTTGTGGTTTTGAGGCCTGCTAGTGTCGACCCCCTAATTAGGAAAAGGGTCTTGTCTACTGATCCATGATGAGCGCACTACCCGCATGTGGGAAGCGAGTATGGGCGCCCCCCTCAACTGACCCGATTCGCATCTCGTCCAAATCGCCGTACTAGTTCGGGTGTTCCATTTGCTGCATCATATGCAGGTACGAACCCTTGGCGCCAGGGTGGAACTTTCGTAGTCGGCATTTAGGGCGGCGTGGTCTTCCAGTGCTATGAGGGTCCTCCTTTTCTTCGGGGGGCTCGATTAGCCGCGCACGCACAGCACGCGGTGCTTTGGGCTTGATGCGAAGAAGGGTTGGTTGTGTTGAGTGCCCCGCTTGGTGGAGTGGCCGCTCCATCTGGCGGGATATTCATGCGTGTACGGTTACTATGGTGCACCCCTGCAGGGTAAATCTTCTCGAGAAGCCGTGTTTTCCGCGGTTATGGATTACTTGGTGAAAGTACTGGCTAACAAGTACTCAGGACAACTTAAACCTAATGAATAACAACCTTTCACCCAATGATTAACAACTTGACTAGTAATAGGCTTATTGACACAATAATCTGAACCATCATTAACTCAACTGTGTGAGTTATCCTCGGATTGCTTCTTCGGATAAGGGGCGAGATCCAGGATGGGTTTGTTTGAAGTTATCTTTCAGTTGGTTACTATTACTCGATCTTATCTCCTTTCTGTTAGCCGGAAGTTGTAGTATAACTCTGTAGTTGGTTAGAGCAGCCCGCTGCCGCTTCTTTGCAATAACCCCTTCCTTTCCGTTGATCCTAAAGTATTTGTATCTTGTGATGACTGGCTACGACGGTATCTTGTGAGTATGGGTTTATCCACTTGCCAGTACTTAACCGTACTGACCCACGAATCTCTTTCGTGGCTGCAAATTCCAAATTGCAGTCAACAGGTTTGAAGTCTGACGACGTTAGCTTGGGAATCCCTCCGGCTTGGCCTGGGCAGGGATTGGACGCTCTCGGTTATCTTCAGGACTCTTAGTCCAATTTGGATCTTGTCCGTAGACGGACGATATGTTGTTTCTTCCGCTGTTATTTTGGATCTTTGTAATGTATCAGTTGTAACCCTGGCTAGTTTGAGTCATCTTGTATCTATCTGTTTCTGTTGTAATTGTGGAATATTCGTGAACTATTGTAATGTTATCACAAGTGGCAAACTGGAATCGGTTATTATGTGGATTTTGGCGGGAATGCTGAAATCTGCATAGTGCCCGATCTCGGGGCGTCACAAATGGTATCAGAGCCTTGGTTCCGATTCCCGAGATTGTTTCGATACGAATGGTTATCGAAGCAACGGGTCCGCAAAGCCTGTAGGTTAACCTCGCTAACGGTCGTTGTTTCTAGAGTGTCAAAAACTATTTCTGCTAAACTATTTTGGAAAAACATCTCGATAGGATTCTTGTTTTCTCCTTACCTATATTCTACTTCCCCTTCTATCTCATTTGTTTTGGAGTCTACTCTCGTACTCAATCTTTCAAAGTGTTAGGATCCTACGTGGGTGGACGTTTTCTGAGCTTTTAACCTAATAGGTTCGATCATCGGAAGATTCCTGGTGGAAGAACATCGTCATCAGCCCGAGCAAGAATCTCTTGTTAGTGGTGTCGAGGAGATCAACTGGAAGCACGAAGAATCGATAGTCGAACTTATTTCCCCTCCTGGGTTAGCAGGTGGATTGCGAGGGCGCAATCCCTTGTCAGTGGTGTCGTCTGTAACACCTGGGGTGTTACCTTAGGCTAGAAAGTTGTTTGTTTTCTTTTGTTTTGCATCCCATGCATCATGATAAACCACTTGCACATGTTAACTAATTGTAGATCATTGTTTCAACCATAATCCATGGGCTGTTCATATGCAACTCAAATTGCATATGGGTCCATTTAAATTTGTTTATCTTATCAACTAGTTTATTCTGATGCATCTTTAACCTGTCATGCATCCATATCTTGATCATGCTGGATCTTTTGCCGTAGTAGTAATTGTTGCATCCGGTGTTTGTTCGAGGTTCATTGCTTCTTCCCGGATAGGACGTTGAGATGATGTGAGCAACGACAAGTTCTGCTACCTTGCGGGATCTCAGGCAAGTATACTCACTTGCTGCCATATGGCTGCCTTTCATCACTTGTTACCGATTCTTTCCGTTGATTCTTTTCTGCTATCCTTAGTAGTGGTGGTTTCTGTTACGATCCCATCACATGAATCCCTTAACCTTGATATTGCCTCACCTCCATACCTATAACCATTGCTTGTTGCCCGTGTCTTACTGTCATGCTTAGGTTGTTTGCTCGAGTCTGTTACCCGTTACTTTCTGTTACTATTTCATTATGTTCTGGGGGCTCGATGTTTAATCAATCAATCAATCATGCTACTGTTATTGTTTAATAATAAATTTGATGATAAGGCACCGGCAGGAGGCCCTTTGTGGTTTTGAGGCCTGCTAGTGTCGACCCCCTAATTAGGAAAAGGGTCTTGTCTACTGATCCATGATGAGCGCACTACCCGCATGTGGGAAGCGAGTATGGGCGCCCCCCTCAACTGACTCGATTCGCATCTCGTCCAAATCGCCGTACTAGTTCGTGTGTTCCATTTGCTGCATCATATGCAGGTACGAACCCTTGGCGCCAGGGTGGAACTTTCGTAGTCGGCATTTAGGGCGGCGTGGTCTTCCAGTGCTATGAGGGTCCTCCTTTTCTTCGGGGGGCTCGATTAGCCGCGCACGCACAGCACGCGGTGCTTTGGGCTTGATGCGAAGAAGGGTTGGTTGTGTTGAGTGCCCCGCTTGGTGGAGTGGCCGCTCCATCTGGCGGGATATTCATGCGTGTACGGTTACTATGGTGCACCCCTGCAGGGTAAATCTTCTCGAGAAGCCGTGTTTTCCGCGGTTATGGATTACTTGGTGAAAGTACTGGCTAACAAGTACTCAGGACAACTTAAACCTAATGAATAACAACCTTTCACCCAATGATTAACAACTTGACTAGTAATAGGCTTATTGACACAATAATCTGAACCATCATTAACTCAACTGTGTGAGTTATCCTCGGATTGCTTCTTCGGATAAGGGGCGAGATCCAGGATGGGTTTGTTTGAAGTTATCTTTCAGTTGGTTACTATTACTCGATCTTATCTCCTTTCTGTTAGCCGGAAGTTGTAGTATAACTCTGTAGTTGGTTAGAGCAGCCCGATGCCGCTTCTTTGCAATAACCCCTTCCTTTCCGTTGATCCTAAAGTATTTGTATCTTGTGATGACTGGCTACGACGGTATCTTGTGAGTATGGGTTTATCCACTTGCCAGTACTTAACCGTACTGACCCACGAATCTCTTTCGTGGCTGCAAATTCCAAATTGCAGTCAACAGGTTTGAAGTCTGACGACGTTAGCTTGGGAATCCCTCCGGCTTGGCCTGGGCAGGGATTGGACGCTCTCGGTTATCTTCAGGACTCTTAGTCCAATTTGGATCTTGTCCGTAGACGGACGATATGTTGTTTCTTCCGCTGTTATTTTGGATCTTTGTAATGTATCAGTTGTAACCCTGGCTAGTTTGAGTCATCTTGTATCTATCTGTTTCTGTTGTAATTGTGGAATATTCGTGAACTATTGTAATGTTATCACAAGTGGCAAACTGGAATCGGTTATTATGTGGATTTTGGCGGGAATGCTGAAATCTGCATAGTGCCCGATCTCGGGGCGTCACACTAAGCCACGTAAAATATGCAAAAAAAATTAGAGGCGTCTAACTAGTTTTTGCCGGGCATGTGATGTGATATGGTAAATGTTACAAATTTGATTATGAGATGATCTCTTTTGTAAATTATTGATATACCAGAGGGAGCCATATGGTTGTATTATTATTGATGGACAATCAAGATGGAGGTGCCATGGACCTTGGTGCCACGCCGGTGGAATGATGGAGATCATACCGTGAAGCACAAGATGGAGATCAAGTGCAAGAAGGACCATATCATATCACATTATCCATACATGTGATGTTAATTGATGGAGGGATAATAACCCGGTAGGCCAACTCCAAGGCGTAATCCGGCCCAAAGGACTCTGTGCAGGATCCGGCTAAGGATAAAGAAACTTCCGGAAGGCCCAAGTTCGTAGGCCTAGTAACCCGGATTGTGGGTTACGGTAAAGGAAGATTAGGGTTTGTATGCCGTGTCCGGGTAGGGTCCAGGGTGTGTCTTGGAGGACAAGCCGGGGGGTGCGGGTGCTTTATAAACCGACCCCTAGGTCTAGTTGAGAGATCCAAGAACCCTAGTAGTACCGCTTGATATCGAGCATACAGTGTATACAAGAGATCGAGTTAATATATTGAGATCGGAGACTCGGAGACTTGATCGCCGGCTACCAGATCGAGTTCCACCATGTTTTCCTCTGAGCTAAACCCTCTCCCAAACGCCTGTGTCGTCTTGCCCCAAGATCAGTTACCCCCGGTAACGTCTGCCGTGATAATCCCACGACAGTTGGCGCCCACCGTGGGGCCTGCGTCCAAAGGTGTTTACATCACGGGAGAAGCTTGGAAGAACATGGAGAATCTTGTCGTCGGCGAGATCTACATCGACCACAAAGGAGAAAAGACGGTGGACGATTTCGGCTGGGGGCCAGAATTGGATCACCTCGAATCCGGATCCGTCGTGACAATCGGCCGGATCAGCGTCTTCATTGGTATGGTATGTACTTCCGTTTCGATCCCTGACAATTTTGGATCTGATTCTGTGTCAGGGGAAGCCACTTCTATCCAATCAGAAGATGAAGAATCAATTGGAACGACATATCCGGCGGAAGAACCCATCGCGAAGTGGGAACAGCCGGAGGAACCGGCATGGACCCCACGCGACCGGGTCGAAAGAGAGGATGATACCGAGTCTATCCTGGATCTGTTGGAGAACCGGTATGAAGAGAATAACGGCGAAGAAGAACAGCATGAATTTACACCAAGTATCGTACGCCGAGTTGCGGTCTACACGGCTTCCGCGACCAATCTCAACCAAGAGAACGCAACCGCGGCAGCAGTCGGGGCGGCTCAGGCATTGGCCCAGCAGCAGGGCGCGGCTAACGGAGACCCGGTTCTGGCTCGGGTTGATGGAGAATCGGCATCAGTGACCAGCCGTGCAGCAGACGAGGAGTTGCACGCAAATACGTTCGGATTCCTGGGAAACCGGACACCAGGGGCGGGTCCTTCGAACCCGCGTCACCCGGCCTTATTCGATAATAATTTGATCCTAGACCCCACGGTTCTTGCTACGGTTATCACTCCAGAAAACGCAGCAGAACGTGTCAGGGATCTGGATGTGGCTCGTCGTGCGTTGGAACAGCAAAGAAGGCAAGTAGAAGCGGAAAGGCAAGGGATGGCCACACGGCAACGTGAGCTGGATGCGCTGGAAACTCGGCTCCGAGAGGAAACATCTAGAGTACATCAAAGGCATCAAACTAGGTTACCAGCAACGGGTGGGGTTATTAATCCGGCTGCTTTATTTATCACACCTCGGGATCAGCCGATACCAGTGGTGAACCAGGGAACCGCACCCCAACCGGCAACAGCGGGGGCACATCCGGCAAATGAGCGGGCCGGGTTACCCCTACCACAGACTAGAGTCACAACCGGCAACGATCTACCACCACCACCACCATCACGATTTCGCACACCAGCAGGTCACTACAACAATCCCATGGACAACGTGTATGCGGCAACACTCGCATTAAATCAAATCCCCGTGGGAGAGTCACCCCATGCAGAGAAGACCCGGCAAGCAATCGATCTGTTGCACACTGCGGTGGCGCAGCAAGCCAATTATCCGGATAATAGAAGTGGGATGCACGGGACGCCATACGCCAGTCAGCAACAAGGGAATATCCAAACAAGTTCAGCACGGCGGAGGGAAGAGCAGCAGCAAATGCCGCCTCCTCCCCGTGTTCAGGAAGCATCAGCAGCACAGGCTGTTGTGGACAGTTCCAGGGCTCGGAGGGCCGCGGCCGGGTCTGCAGCGCATGGACTACCCGCAGCGCCGTGCCCAGCCGCGCCCCCCGCTGGATCACACGTTTCTCGAGCAAGGCCGGCCTCGACCATTCTTGCAGGACCCAAGTGTCTCTCGGACAATATCAGAGCTGAACCTTACCCGGAAAAATTCAAAGAGCCAGGAAAAGTAGTGAATTACGAGCCAACTATGGATCCAGAAACATGGCTAAGCAGTTATGAGATGGCAATGTCGATTCGCAACGCATCCGAGAATCTCCAAGCCAAGTTCATGTACTTGATGATGTCAGAAGGAGCAGCAAAGTTGTGGTTCACCAATTTTCCGGAAGGATCGATCAAGTCCTGGGAGGAATTGAAGACCGCGTTTGTCAAGCACTTTCATGGGACGTGCAGAAAATTGTTCACTACTGATGATCTAGAGCGATGCGTCCAGAAGAAGGGAGAGTCGGCGCGCAGTTGGGTGCGCCGGGTTATGGAGATACTTCACTCGTCCACAGATATTCAGCCCAAGGATGCACTACAAGCTATGGCAAAAACATGCAAGTATATACCTTTAGTGCAAAAGTTAACTCGCATGAAATCCAGTCGGAATGCGTCGGAGGTTACAATGGGAGAATTGATGGATGCGTGCAACAAACACGCTGCGACAGATACTACAGAGGAGGAAGTTGATGACAAGAAGGTAAAAGCAAACACAAGTAATAGTGGAAGAACCGGCAATGGATCAGCACCGGGTAATAACGGAAATAGCCAGAACAAGCGCCCGTTTGAAGGAGGCTCCGAGTTTGTCGCCAACACAGAGGCCGGGTCTTCGAGACCCAGGGCAGAAGGAAATTTCAACGGAGGTAATCACAATGGAGGAAACTATCAAGGACCACCAAGACCGAGTAACAATTGGGACATATTCAGAATGGCATGCCCGAAGCACAGCAGGAACGGCAGGCCAGCTAACCACTCCTTGGAGCAGTGCGCCGATCTACAAAGATGGAAAAATGAGGAAGTGAACAGAGCTATGCGAGGTGCAGGACGGGGAGGAGGACCGGGTCCAGGGGGAAATCCGGGCAACGGCCCACCCCCAGCCGGTAACCCGGCGGCTGGAAATCAAGGTAATAACCAAGGGGAGCAGGAGGTTTCCAGGCTAACCCCAAACAATTGGGCCAATATCATGTGCATACCACAGGAGGTTCTAACAAGGACAAAAAGATACTGAAGCAAGCGGTCAACTCAGTTTCGTCAGCTGTTCCGAGATACCTGAGATGGTCAGAACAGGATGTAACATGGAGCAGAAGGGATCACACAGAAAGAGTAGAACACCCGGGAGTCTTGGCATTAGTAGTCGCACCACAGGTCAATGGGTATGAGCTGAAAAAGGTTTTGATGGATGGTGGAAGCAGCATCAATATACTGTATTGGGAAACCTTCCTACGCATGGGCCTCAAGGAGTCTCAGCTACAAAAAAGCTCAACAATTTTTCATGGGATAGTGCCGGGTCATTCAGCGTGCCCCGAGGGAAAAATCGCATTGGAGGTAGCTTTTGGGGAGTCAAAGGATAACTATCGAGTTGAGTGGCTCACCTTTGAGGTGGTCAAATTGCGCAGTCCTTATCACACGTTATTCGGAAGGCCGGCTTATGCCAAATTCATGGCTAGGCCGTGTTACGTGTATCTACAGCTAAAAATCCCGGGTCCCAAGAAGACCATTACCATACATGGAAATCGAGACATAGCAGCTAAATGCGATGAAGGAGACGCAGCAATGGCCGAGCAAGCCTGTAGAAAAGAAGAACTCAAGCACTACCGGTCTCAAGCAGACCCGGAGGACAGAACCACATCAAAAAGGCCGAGTACTGAAGGCGAAAGAGCAAAGTCCAAGGTAGCACAAGATACTAAAATGGTGGCTTTTATCGAGGATGACTCCCCCAAACAATCCGCTATAAGAGAAGAAACTGCACGGCCGCTCACAACCAGCCACGTTATGGAAACACCTCACCCGGGTTGGCTAGTAAACCCGGTACTCATCATGAAAAAGTCCAACATGTGGAGAATGTGTATCGGTCACGCCAGCCCGGGACCGGTGCCCAAGAAGAACTAAACAATGTAACGGGCAACAGGTTTCAGACGCGCTCTTTTCCTACCCAGGGTACCTAAGGGGACTGGAAGGTTTTTAATGAGGCGGCCTGCTTTCTCGCATCAATAAAGAGATGGTTATCAAGTCCTATCTTGTTACAGCCTTTACTCCGATTACAAGTAAGTAGTATCCATGTGACATCAATACATCATTATCATTAAGAATGTTGAGTATATATAGGTCTTGGGGGCTGGTTGCTCAAGTAGCGCAGCCACAAACCCAAAGACCCGGCCTTGATGCCTATAAGTTATAAGGGCCGATTATTCGCAAACGAGTACGGCTGCAATCTTATAACTGGACAAAGGAGCCAAATTTTCTTGACTTTTTTTACTTAAGCTCGATGTGACTCGCACTAAAGTGGCATGATTTGCTCGCTTACGATTACAATCAGCCATGAAGCCCAATGGGACTTGTCTGACCCTGTTTTCGTATAGATGTAACAACATGGTATCCACGCGAAAGCCGGCTTACAGTACAAGATAGTCAAAAGGGTCATCTAAACCACAAGTTATGCAGAGTACAAGGCTAATAGCTGGAAACTCAACGATTATCAGGCATAACTTGATTATCTACATGAAACAATTCCGGGTTTCGACTTAGCGACAACAAGTTTGTTCTCTTCGAAAAAACCACACACCACAGACTCGGATATTCGGGCCTTGGGGACTGTGGGTTTCGAAACAGAATCAAGCTGTTTCGTTGCTAAGCTCGAAAGACCCCAACGTCCGAGTCGTGGGGACTTGGGGACTTAAAGAAAAGTCCACCTGTCAAAACCCACGATACTCGGAAATAAAGAAGGAAATAAAAAAGTCGGATATCAAGAATAAGTCCAAAAATAGACAAGTATCAAGTTCATCAAAAGGCCTAGAAAGGCACGAGGTGTATCACAGAATTAAAGTGCGTTACAAGTTGCGACACTAGTATCAAGGGTGCACAGGCGCACCGTCAAAAGAATACTTGTTTTGAGTAAAAACATCAAATGATTGAAGTATTTTTATGGCGTTTTGCTCATTCGGCTTCCTGAGTAGAGTCCACATCTTTGCCCTTACCCTCCGGGTCTTGCTCCTGGACTTGCTTTTTTCCGGCATCATCATTCGGATTCCTTGCGGCAGGACGGACTGGTGGAGGAACAGCTGGGGTAGAGGTGGCTGGACCTGATAACTCGGCCTCTCTCTTCGCAGTTGCTTCCCTCTTCCTAGCCGAATCAGCAGCCCATTTCTCCAAAATATCAAAAGGCGAGGGTGCTTCCTCTGTAACAATTTTGCCTTCAGCGTCGTATGAACTCATAATCGTGTTCAGATCCATACTATCGGCCAAAGTGGTGGCCGAATGACGCACTGCAGACTGTACGGCCTTGAAGTCCTTGGGTGTAAACTTGGAGCCATCCGCTTTAAATTCTGGAAACCCGGATATTATTTTTGCCGGGTCAAGCTTTGGAAAGTAAGCCTTAGCCAGGGTAAAGGCCCGGGTCATACCAATCCGGCATGACGAGCGTTTCCATATTTCAATCCAGCCAGGCACGGTGGAGCAGGCTTTGATGAGATTTTCTTCACCCGGGTATACTTCAGTAGGCCACTTCACGGCGTCCAATATAAATTTCGTGCCGGCAAAGAACGTCCGGAGCACAGTCTTTAAAGTTTTAGCCTTTGCAAGGGCATCCTCCTCTGGGGCCGCAAGATTGGCACCTGCAGTCGAAGCAAAGGAAGGACGTATTAGTGATCCCGAGTATCATACAATAAAGTAAAGGCATGAAGACAGTCGGCAGCAAAAATTTACTAAGCAAGATCTGATAGGTATCGGTGACCTGGTCCGATAGTTTCTTCAGTGCGGTTTGAGCGGTATTGCACTTCTTCTGGTATTTAGAAACATCCTTCTTCAAGTTTTCCACGTCATCCTCGAGGGTTTCTCTCCGCTTTACCTCGGCAAGAAGAAGTTGCTCGGTCTTGAGCAAAATTTCATCAGACCGAGTAATCTGCGCCTGTAAGTAGCAAGGAGCACAAGTATCAGTCGGATATTATGGCAAGCTGAGTATTGCGTAAAGTACCAAGCACAACTTCAGCAAGTCATGCTCGGAACTTGGGGACTTTTATGCATCTTATTTTGCTTAGATCACAACGGTAGCATTATGATATGATCCCTCTCACTTAATATCAAGATAATAATGTGGTCCTCCTTAGTATGCACCATTAAGAAAGTTCGTCGTTTCGAGACACCACGTGATGATCGGGTGTGACAGACTCAAAGTTCGCACACAATGGGTGATGACGAGTGTAGCATGTACAGACATGGCCTCGGAACACACGCAATACTACGGTTCTACTTGGCGATCCTAGCATGTACAGACATGGCCTCGGAACATGTAACCGAAAGGTAAAGCATGAGTCATATGAATGATATGATGAACATGTCGATTTTCTCCTTTGCAGCTACATCATCTCACATGATGATCAGTTTTTGTGTAGTGAAGTTGGTTTGTGTAATCACTAAAACAACAAGAGGGATGTTGTTTTTGAGTAGGATTTCACGTAGTAATTTTGAATTAACTTGAACTTATTTTTTCATGAACAACCACTCAAAGTGAATTTGCACAAATTGTAGTATTCATTGGCATACACAAACTACCTTACACTTAGATTGTTAATTGAGATATAACTGTTATGATCTGGTAAAACCATTTAAGATTGGTACCATCTTAGTGAAATTTAAAATTGAGTCCTATTGTAAATTTTCGGTATTTCCTACCTAACTCCATATGATTAATGATTGATTGATCTAGAGAGCAAATAATAACTATTTGGAATCCAGAGTCATGCTTGCTTCCATATTACTTTATCTTCAAAAGAATGTTTTGTTGATCAAGGTGATTTAGGAATTGAAAAGAATTGTTTTCAGAAATAATAAAGTGAAAGATAAATTGATATCTAGAAACTTTTTTGTGACAAAATGACTGAATATAATTTAGCATGACAATGTGCTTATATTATTTGAATATATGCAATGATTGAAGATGCTAGGCGTTTGAATCTCCAAAAAGTTGGGTGCTAATATTATCATCTAAATTCCTTCCTTGGAGCTATAGTAGCTTCATCACAAAATTGTTATGATTCGATGGGTTAAAAGTATGGGTAAAATTGTTTACCTTACTTGGAGATTTCTAAAAGTGGAATCTGGAAGAATGTTACTAATATGGTGATATTAGTAGAACAATCAAACTCAAAGTATGACTCAATGGGTGATAGTATATTACTAACACGCCAAGGAAGATGTGCTTGTATGACTAGCATTGTTTGATGTTGAATGATTCGTTTGTAAAGGAAAGGGGATATTGAAAATAGAATTACAAAAGGTACATGGCAGAAAAGAATATAATTGGAAAGGTCCAGCTCAGGTGTATATGCTTGATATACAAGTTATAGATGTATTACTAGTTAACAAAGTATTTTGGGGGGTATTTTGATACCATATTTGTTGGTGTGAGTTTTCATACAAAGCAACACCATTCAATAAAATACAAAGGTCCTAAAAGGAACTAGTAGTAGATGTGGGATCGATCATGACAAGAACTGAAATAAAGTGTTATTGTGTTCATTGTCGTATCGAATCAAACATTCAAGATTTGTTTTAAGGACTTAATAAGTTGTTATTTTGTTCCGGTCTTTTGTGAGAACAAATGAGATTGTTCAAACTATGACCATATTCCATAATTGATGGATGAGTTAATATAAATCGTGTTGGTAAAGTAAACATCTATAAGACTAAATGTGAAACGTTGCAAGACGTAAAATAATTTCTCTTAAATTGTGACACCACCATTTTAGTTCATATCAGAAAGGAAAACATGAAAGGAAATCCATGTTAATGGACTTCCGGAGTCATTTTGTTTTGAATAAATTGACGATTGTGAGACCTCTTCCAAAAGATGACTAGAATTCCGTTCATAGGCTAAAGTAGAATGGACGACTAATTTAATGGAGATTGTACATGTTGATGTATATAGTCCATTATGTATAGTCATGTGTGGTGGATTAATTTTTCCTTCATAAAATTCCATCGATGATTTAAGTAGATATATAAGTATATCTATTTAAAGAGAACGGAGTTTGACATTTTTGAATTGGTTCAAACTATTGTTAGTATGAAGTAAAAAATCATCGTAACAAGGTAATAAAGTATTTATGATTGGATCATAAAGGATAAAGTTTGAGTTACAAGTTTAGCAAAACATCCGAGGAGTTGCCGAATTATTCTACAACTTATACTTCTCGAATACCCCATATTAGATTGGAGTATTAAAGAGACAAAACCAAACCTTGTTGGACATGGTAAGATTAATAAAATTGCCATTATAATTTTGTAGTTTATACATTAGAGACAACCACTTTACAGTGAAAAGAGCGCCATCATGATCCGTTGAAATTGACACCATATAAGTTATGGTTTGGGTAGTGACCCAAATTGTCTTTTTCTTCAGTTTTGGTATGCATAGCATGTGTAAAATGTTTAAAACCAAAATCAGATACATATATGTTTATAAGGTTATCCCAACAAATCCATTGGGTATTTCTCCTATCACTGAACCAAAGACAAATGTTGTTTGTCAGAAACGGTTGATTTCTCGAGAAATTAGTTCTTGCGAAACAAGTGATTGGGAGGACAGTACAAACTCGACGAGATTAGTGAATCTTCGTTACCATGTAGAGAGTAGCACAACACTGGAAGTTGTTCTAGGGTTTCCTATTTTTACCAAGTAGAAGACACTATAGTACTTCGAATGAGTTTGCGAACTGAACCACAAAAGTCTTAAAACTTTGTACTTAGACCAACTTGTGGTTTAAGAGTAAAGTGTCGTTTTCACAATAAAGGACCTGGAAATTATAAAGGAAGCAAAATAATGGGCCCTCACTTCGTAAAATTGGCTATGATTCATTATATCCATGATAGTATTCATGTATGAATATCAAGTATGTGACTTGGTAGTCTTTTCGAAAGGCATGATCCTTAACGATAGCAAACGGGTCTATATAGTGACAAAGACATGGATTTTTACATCCTTTGAAAGATGTTTTCGACGAAGTTCAAAGGGTTGACTACTACAAGATTTGATCTTCCGTAGTGATGTTTTAGTCTTTGCAGATAGTTCTAGCAAAAGTTACATATTATGATATGACAGTTGAATAAAAAAACCAACTTTCCTCACAAGGAAGTTTGATAAAGGATGTGTACTTGACACGGTCTGAGAGTTTTGTAAAAATTTAAAAGGTTGCTGGAAAGGTATGCACACTTCAATGGTTGACGTGAGCATAACGAAGTTGAAATCTGTACCTTGATGAAGTTATCAAAAGAGTTTGATTCCATCATGAACGATAAAGATTCTTGTAGTGTTACAAGAAATTAAGTGGGAGCGCTTTGAGATATTTCTAATGCTTTATATAGATGACAAATGGTTGATTGGAAAATATGTATTTTAAATTAACTCGGTTAAGATTTCCATATTGATGAAAGGCTTAGGAGATATTGGGCATCGATATCTATAAGAGATTGATTTAAGCGCCTGATATGGTTGGGCCAAATTACATAGATGAAATATCGAAGTAAGTCAATATCGAAATGACAAGAAGGAGTTCTTGCCACATGGAAAAGAATTGAGAAAGATTCAAGTGTTTTGACACATGATGAGCATAATTGAAATTAACATTTCTAAGTCATGTGTTCCATGCTATGTACACAACCAGATAAGTCTTATGCTATAGAATGTTGTAGAAGGATAATTCGTATGATGATTAGACAACACTGGGAGAGATCCTTATGCTATTTTAGAAATGCTAAGGATATGCTTTCCTATGTAGTAATGACAACCTATTTGTTTTAATATGTTACACTAATAGTATTGTCATCTATTCAAATAATTTTATCTCAATTAAAATATGTGATGAAGGGTAGCACGATAGGCTGGAAGAAAGTTTCAGGCTGGATTTGAAAGAGTTTCAAAATTAAAGTATTGTGACGGATACTACAACAAAGGCTAAGTATATCGTTGTGTTGACAACAAATAATATGAGTATTTTGTGTCAAGGAGTTCTATACTGAATTTGGTGTATGTCCAAGAATGCGGACAATATGAATCCACATTTTCACAATGTTAGTAACATTAGTTTAAGCTGAGGAATTAAGGTCTCACGACCAAATATATACAAAGCCATCTCATTAGAGAATGAGTGATGTGTATAGACGGAAACACATGCAAATACAATAGGACCTGAATAGTTCAGATCTTTTGATAATGTTTATCACATGCGAAGCATGGTAATAACACTAGAACTCCATATGTGTTAAGTGCTTACAAACTAGATTATTGACTCTAGTGCAAGTGGGAGACTGAAGGGAATATGCCCGAGAGGCAATAATAAGGTGGTTATTATCTTATTCCTTGTTTATGCTAAATGTTTATTTCTCAAGCTAGAATTGTACTAACCAGAAACGTTGATACATGTGCGTTTAATAAACAAACAATGGTTCCTAGTAAAGCCTCTCTTTTAACTAGCTCGTTGATTAATAGCTGATCAAGTTTTCCTCATCATGAAAATTGAATGTTGTTAATAACGGGGTCATGTCATTAGAATAATGATGTGATGAACATAGACCCAAAGTGAATATAGCAATGTGATCAAGTCATTAAGTTACATTGTTATATCACACATACGAAGTAACTCTAATCCTTAGACCATGAGATCATGTCAATCACTAACACTAAAAGAGTGCTTTGATGTCATCAAACGTCACACCGTAACAGGGTGACTATAAAGATGATGTTGGGTATTCAAAAAGTATTAGTTGAGTCTCATGGATCAAGAGTGGGGTTTGTCCATCCAAATGACGGAGAGATATACTCTGGGCCCTCTCGGTGATATCACATCGACACCGCTTGCAAGCACGTGACTAGGTCACAAGGATGTCATATCATGGAACAAGTAAAAGAGGACTTGTCAGTAACGAGATTAAACTAGGTATGGTTGATACGAATGATCGGATCTCGTAAAAGTAAAATATTGCGAGACAAAGGTAATTGGTTACGACGTTTATGGTTCACACGATCACTAGATTCATCGTTGAATGAGTAGGAGTCATTACGGATCTCCAGGTCCCAATGTTGAATATTGATCAGAGAGATCTCTCGATGATGTCTACATTATTCACGAACCATAGGGTGACACACTTAAGGTTCGATGACGCGATAGAGTGGATACGGAATATCGGAGGAAAGTTTAGACAACACGGAAATTGTTTCGGGGAATATTGAAATAGTCACCGGAATAGTTTCGAGGAATATTGAAATACTTCATGGTGGTATATATTAATGTTTGATTAACAAATAGTTCAAGGGGGTAAGTGTTAATGTTTATTAATAGGATTAACAAATATTAAAATAAAGAAAGAAAATTGTTTTATTTATTTATTAAAGAAAACCCTTGGAATTTTGAGTGGGAATTGATAAGAGAATGAGTGGGTTGAGTGGAGAATCCACCCACTTGATGAGGGGAGAGGTGGAGGCACCAAAATTTCGTGGCTGCCTCCCCGTCCTATATAAAGAGGGGTTGAACCTCTCTCTCCACACACACTTGGTGTCATCTTCACCTCCCTCCTCCCGCTGATCCACCTCATGTTCATGCGCTTGGTGAAGCACTGAACGAAGTTATCTCCACCACACCACGTCGTTGTGCTGATGGTTTCCGGGGGATCCTCTACTTCCGCTGCCCCGATGGATCGAGGGAACGGAGGTCATCATCGAGCTATACGTGTGACCGAGTGCGGAAGCGCTGCCGGATTGCAGTGCTCATCTTCGCGATCTTGATATCGATGTGAGTACGACTACATCACCAACGAGATTTGATCTTGTAAAGCTTTGTGTCTTCGAGGGTATGTTCTTCTTAAGACTCTCACTATGCCCATTACCTTTCATCTCCTAGATTAGATCTTGGCCATTCGGGTGTCTCTCGCGCAGGATTTTTTTTTTGTTTTCTATGCAACGAACCCTTCAGTTATTTTCTCTTATTTTGCTTGTTTCATAATTTTTGGAGAATAAACACGGGGACCAAAAATATGATAAAAAAAGCACCATCGAGATACCCTATTTCAGAAGTTCGGAGGAAGAGGAGGGACACCGGAGATGTCTTAGAAGTTCAGAGGAGGAGGCTAGCCAGAAGGGGGAGAAGGGGCCCACACCATGGGGTGGCACCCCTGTTGGCCGCGCCGCCAGGTGGTGTGGCCACCCTGGACCACCTCTGGTCTACCCCTTTCGTGTACTTGACCCCCAGGGAAACCTAAACCCCAGACTATACTCGAAGAATTATTCTGCCGCCGCCTCGGTGCGGAAAAAGCGAGAGAGATAAAAGCTCTCCGGCTAGGAGAAATCTGCCGGGGAAATTCCTCTCCGGAGAGGGGAAATCATCGCCATCGTTACCATCATCGCTTCGGGCATCATCAAGATCGTCATCATCATCATCACCACCAGCAACATCACCATCATCATCCACTATCATCCCGCTGTAACAACTAGGGGCATCTATCATTGTTTTACATTAGATCTCTCTCCCGGTGTGGATTACTTGTAAGTAGTTGATGCTTGTGAGATTTATCGGTGTTAGAACTTTATGACCCATATTGTTATTATCAATTATATCTCCTCTGATTATGATCCATATGATGTCTTGTGAGTAGTTCGTTTAGTTCTTGAGGACATGGGAGAAGTCATGATGTTAGTAGTGAAGTTATCTTGAAGTAATATCTCGTGGTTCGGTATTTAAGTTGTGGTGCTATTCTTCTAGTGGTGTCATGTGAACGTAGACTACATGATACTTCACTTTATGAGCCTAGGGGGATGCATTGTGTATTTGGCTACTAATTGTGGGGTTGCCGGAGTGACAAAAACCTAAACCCCATTAGGAAACCAATGCACGAGGGAGCGTAGAATCCCAGAGTTTTAAGGCCGTGGTTAGATATATCTTAATTACTTTATTGTATTTGCGGATGCTTACGAGGGCTATAATCACAAGTATGTATTAGTCCGAGTTGGGTGGTGCATTAGCATAGGTTCACCCACACAACACTTCACGGACCAATGGATATTAATAAAGCGTAACGAAGCGAAAGCACTTGACGAAATTCCCATGTGTCCTCGAGAATGTTTGGTAGTCATAAGTAATACAACCGGCTTGTCCTTTGCTCTCAAAAGGATTGGGCCACTCGCTGCAATATTATTTACTACACTTTATTTACTCGCACTATATTTATCTGCTATATCCAAAACAACCAAAAACCCGTTTGTTAGTGTTTAGAGTGAATCCTCTATCCAACCTGCTTGTCAACACCTTCTGCTTCTCATTGGGTTCAACACTCTTATTTATCAAAAGTAATACGATACACCCCCTATTCTTGTGGGTCATGAAGACTATTTTCTGGCGCCGTTTCTAGGGAGTGAAGCGCTATTGGTAAGTGGAATTGGTAAGAGAAACTTTTACTGTGAGTGATGTTTTTATTTCTGTCTGCTGTTTTATTTCATTATGGAGAATACTTTTGGTTCTCTGTTTAGAGGTACTTCTACCATTACTACTAGGGTAGTAGGTAACCCGTCATCTGCTGAATTAGATCCTTATAAAATACCTATGAAAATTGTTGGACGTGTTATGGATAACTGCAATTACGGTGATGGAACTGTCCATCCCAGTGATTATTTGCTCTTTATACATGAATTATGCGAGTTATTCAGGTGTGGAGGTATTACAATAGATCAAGTTAAAAGGAAATTATATTCTTTATCGCTGAAAGGAAGAGCCGCTAAATGGTTCAAATTGCTGAAGAATGGTGAATCTATTGGATGGGAGGAAATTGTTCATCTCTTTTATTCTAAATTCTATCCTCCTAGTAAGATTCATAAAGACCGGAATCAAATCTATAATTTCTGGCCTCATGATGGAGAGAGTATTGCCCAAGCGTGGGGGAGAATGAAGTTATTAATGCTCAAATGTCCCGTTCATGAACTCCCGCGTAATATTGTTATCAATAATTTTTATGCAAGGCTTTCTCTTCATGATAAGGATTTATTGGATGCTTCTTGTTCTGGATCATTCACACGTATGAAGGAAGAAGCTAAATTGTATCTTCTTGATCGTATTCAAGAGAACACTGAAGGATGGGAGAATGACAAAGGTAGAAAGTGAGGTACAAATTATGATTATGAATGCATTAAATCTTTTATGGGAATCCATGATTTCTATGAAGTTAGTGATGTTTGTGGTCTTGATTCTCAAATATTTGCAAACTGTCTTAAAGCTTTTGCCTCCTATCTTGATATTCCTAGAAAGAGATATCACAAGTGCCATGCACCTTATAAAGATATTGTTCCTGCTGGTAATGTAGAAGTGCATGTTGTTAATCCTGCTGTTCCTAAGCCTTATGTTGAAAAAATGCCTTTTCCTGCTAAGGTGAAAGAACACTCTATGGTGGCTAGTGTGGTTAATAAGAGTAATAAGAAATCTATTGAACCTGATGAACAAATAACTGTTGAACCTGCTGTAGCAAGAGTAAAAGATCTTTCCTGTGGAAATGTGGAGGATGCACACATTGTCTTCTGTGAGGATGCTTCTAATATTGTTTCCCATCCTCATAGACCTAAGAAAACTAGTGTTCATGTGCTTTCTGTTAAGATTTGTGATCATTTCTATTATGGTTTGTGTGATATTGGTGCCAGTTCTAGTGTTATACCTTATGAGCTTTAGAGAGAAATTATGCATGAAATTGGTTCTGCTGAGCTTGCATATATTGATGTGGTTATTCAGCTTGCTAACAGAGAAACTGTTTTTCCGATTGGTATTGTTAGAGATGTGGAAGTTTTCTGTGGTAAGACTAAATATCCCACTAATTTTCTAGTACTTGGTAAGGCTGCTAGTAAAACTTGTCCTATTATTTTTGGTAGACCTTTCTTGAACACTTTTGGTGCTATTATAGACTATAAAGGAGAGAAGATTTTGACTAAATTTGATGGAAAATCTTATGAGTTCAATTTCTCCAAATTTGCTAGAGCACTTTATGAATCTAAATTGCCCGATGAGAATTTTAAAGTTGAACAACTTGCTTCTATTTCTCTTGCTCCTAACAATGCTTTGCAGCAATATATGGAGGACCACGAGAGTGAGGTCTTTACGGAAGAGATAAATGAGATTGACGATATTCTTCTTCGTCAACCGGTGATATTGAAACATGATTTACCTGTGGAAGACTTGGGTACCACAATACCACCCAAGGAGGATCCTGTTTTTGATTTAAAACCTTTGCCTGATGATCTTAAATATGCTTATATTGATGATAAGAAAATATATCATGTTATTATTAGTGCTAAACTTTCAGGTGAAGAAGAGGAAAGATTATTGGGAATTCTGAAGAAACACCGTGGAGCCATTGGATATACTCTGGATGATTTGAAGGGGATTTCTCCTCCTATATGTCAGCATGCTATCAATATTGAACCTGATGCAAAGCCAGTAGTTGAACATCAATGCCGTTTAATTCATAAGATGAAGGAAGTGGTAAGAAATGAGGTATTAAAAATTCTTGATGTTGGTATTATTTTTCCTATTGCTGATAGTAGATGGGTGAACCATGTGCATTGTGTCCCTAAGAAGGGAGGAATGACTGTTGTGCCTAATAAAAACAATGTGCTCATTCCACAAATAGTAGTAGTTGGTTATAGAATGTGTATTGATTTTAGAAAGGTTAATAAAGTTACTAAGAAAGATCATTATCCTTTACCCTTTATTAATGTCGGGGGGTTACCCCCGAGTAGGGTAAAGGCAAGTGGTAAAGGCGACTGTCAGAAGAGAGGTTTGGTCGAGTAGCCGCCTACCCGGTACTTGCTACCCGGTAGACTGCTACTCGGTCTCACCTCAAGATGACCAGAAGGAAGAATCATTCAAGTTCTCTCCATTCGAGTAGAAGAGTTGGCCCGAGTAAAATTGGCGGGAACCTACTCGGGCCAGAAAGTCAAAGGAGCCGTTCTGACACAGGATCCCGCGTATCCTGGGTCCGTACTTGGCAGTATTCGAACTACTGTTCATCTGGGACCGGTCTGCCTGACAGTGACAACATGGAAGCAGGCCGTCGCAGGATAAGGGGGGCCTACTCTGTGTTTGGCACAGTGATACCAGTCTGTCCCCTTGTTTTGCCCAACGACTTTCCAGATGCAGCCAAGATTAGGAACCAAAGCTGTCAGCGGGAACCCGGAAGAAGGACGATGTGCACACTATGTCGACACTTGTCTAGGTTTGGACGTATCCGGCTGGGCACCGTGTATATAAGGTGCCCCGCCGCCTCCTGCGTGAGGATCCGATCGAGAGGAACACTTGGTGACCTAATTCTTGACCTAGTTCATCATCTAGAGAGGATAGTGGCTACTCGGTAGCAAGAACATTGTACTGTGGCTACCCGGTGAGACACCAGAATACACAAGGAAAGGCAGGAGTAGGGGTTTTACCTCCTCACGAGGGCCCTGAACCTGGGTAGATCGTGTTGTTTGCAGTGTTTACTTCGTACCTCACGCGGCCACTCGTCGTGTGATCCCTCCCCGAGCACCTCCAGCGTCCTTCGTCCCCACATCTTTAGCCATCCCATGGCATCTGCCGTGACACCACCACGACAGTTGGCGCCCACCGTGGGGCAACCAGCGGCGCTGGCTGGAGTTTCTGTTCGGACGGGATCTTCTTCAGCGGAGCGCGTGGTCTGTGGCCTTGTCCATAGATTCGGCTCCTTCGACTTCGTCACCGACAACGCCGGCGATTTCGGCGGCAGGGCCATGCCGGAGGGCGGCTCGGTGATCTCCTTCGGCTCTCACCTCGTCTACGTCGCCACCGTCGCCAACCGCGAGTACCCCGAGCTGGTGCATGACGCGGAGGATCCTCCCGCGGTGATCGCTGCTCGCGGAAGGCCCGCGTGCCGCTCTGCGAACTGCGCTGAGGTGATGGTGACGGGCTTGGCGGCAAACACTGGCGCAGCCGCTACTGGCGCTGCGGCCGTCGTCGAGGAGATTGATGCACCGGCTGCTGGTAGCAGGGTTCACCGGCCCTACGAGAAGGAGAGCAACTTGCCGCCTTCCACGTCTACGGTCATTCCCGCGTCGGCTACGCGACCTGGCATGCCAACTCCCACCAACATCGAGCTCCTGGCCATGAGGGAGCAGCTCGAGCGGCAACGCCTGGAGCTGCTTGACGAGCAGGCGGAGTTGGATAAGGTGAGGTTGGAGTTGAGTCTAGATCAGCTCGAGTACAACAAGGCTCACGGCTTCACGCCAGTCGCTAGGAGGGCTAGCAGAGTAGGTGCCACTCGGCGCAATCTAGGTGCCGAGATGGCGACAGTTGTAGAGGCTCCTGCTCAGTCCGCCACCGCAAACACCTCCACCAGGCCCAGATATAGCACACCCGCCAAGACACTTAGAGCTGCAGAGGCTGTAGCTGCCGAGTTGCCTCGCCTAGATGGCGATGCGCGTATTAGGCAGCAAGAAAGACTCAACGAGTTGGTGTTGGAGGCTGCTAGGCAGAATGAGGAGTTCCGGAAGGCCAACCCGGGTGCTGGGGCTTCGCAGGTGGTTCACTCGCACGCGGCTAGATCTAACGATCAGGCCTCGTCTCCGCATCCCAGCCGCGAGAAGAGCCGCAGCGGGCGTTCGGGCAGAGATAGGCAAATGCAGGTGTATGACCCGGCTGCTGCCGCGAGACAGCTTGCTGTGCCGCAGCAGCCCGGGCAGGAACACAACGCTGCAAGAGCAGGCTCTCAAGCCCACCAAGCTCAAAGCCGTGCCCGAGATGCTGCACGTCTAGGTCCTTCTCGGCAACCCGCAGCTCAGCCTACTCGGCAGAGGCAGCAGCCGCGCGCAGTGGCACCAGTCTCCAACCCGGTGGAGCAGCCTGCAGCTGTGCAGGTGGACAGATATGATGATGGCTACTCGGCTATGGAGATGGCCGGTTATGATGTACATGATCGTGTTGGCGAGCGCATGCTGGCGCCTGGAGATGCGAGGCATCAGTTGGACCGGATCAGCTTGTCGGCGCGGCTGGAGAGCACGGGTCCTCCTGGCCCCGAGTGCTTTGGACCGCGCATCATGAACGAGCCGTCCGTGAAGAACTTCCAGCTTGCTAGGGGCACCAAGAGCTACAATGGCAGCACCAAGCCTGAAGATTGGCTCAATGACTATGTCACCGCGGTCCATATCGCGAACGGCAACAGAAGATGGGCAGTGCGCTATGTTCTGCAGATGCTAGAGGGTCCAGCTCGCACTTGGCTCAACAACTTGCCCAAGAACAGCATCAACTGCTGGCTGGACTTCTCGGATGCCTTCATCAGCAACTTCACCAGCACATACAAGAGGCCGAATAGGCCACAGCAGCTATTCGCTTGCAGGCAGCGAGAAGACGAGACAGACCGCGAGTATCTTACTCGGTGGAGCACATTGAGGAACACCTGTGAAGGTGTGAATGAAGCACAGGCCATCACTTGGTTTGCGCAGGGATGCAGACATGGCAGTATGTTGTGGCAGAGATTGCAGAGGGAGATGCCGAACACTCTGGCGGAGACCATCAAGATTGCGGATCAGTACGCCCTTGGTGATCCTACTCAGCCACTGATGGACTCCTCTGAGCCGAGAAGAAACTTCAGCAACAGCAAGCGCAACGAGTTCCGCAACAAGCGCCGAGTAGATACTCGGTATGATCCCGAAGAGGTGAATGCAGTGACTGTTGGAGCTGGTGGCAGCCAGAGGCAGAAACCTGCTGGAGCCTACGGGCAGAACCAGAACCAGGGCCAAGGCAACAAGAAGCCATTTCGCACCTCTCAGTCGGGTAGCGGGAACTCCGAGCAGCCGAAGAAGTTTGTCTTTGATGACATGAAGGATGGTCCATGCAGTTTTCACACTCACCACCCCTCGAGGCCCGCTAACCACACTACTCGGCAGTGCGAGTGGTGGGATGTGATCAAGAGTGATGGCTTGCCTCCTCCTCCTCCCCTGCCAGCGGCCAATGCCAATGTGCAGCCTACTCGCGCACCCGCAGCTCGGCCGCCAGTGTACCCGAGAAGAGAAAATGTGAACCAGGTGGCTTTAGGAGCCAACCAGAACTTCAACAATGAGAGATACCGCAACAACAACAACAACTACAACCGCAACAACAACAACAGAGGCAACAACAACAACTACCAGGGCAACAACAACAACGGCAACAATGGGGGCGGAGGCTCCAATCAGTACCAAGAGCACCATGAGAGCTACATGATCTTCACTTCTGAGCCAGTCGACAAGCAATCACAACACAGGCGTGCCATGGAGGTCAATGCAGTGATTCCTGTTGTCCCTCACTACATGTACTGGTGTGACCAGGAGATCAGGTGGTCCCGAGTAGATCATCCCAAGGTGATGCCCCATCCGGGTAGCTACGCTTTGGTGCTGGATCCTACTTTCCTGGGACCCGAGAAGAATGTGAGGTTCAACAAGGTGCTAATCGACAACGGCAGCAGCATCAACATTGTGTACAAGGACACACTCGAGAAGCTTGGCCTGGCCGAGAACATGATGCTGCCTAGCAAGACCACCTTCCATGGCATTGTGCCCGGGATCTCGTGCAACCCGATTGGCCGAGTGTGGATCGATGTGCTATTCGGCACCAGGGATAACTGCCGCACAGAGCGCCTGCAGTTCGAGGTGGTGGATCATCAGAGCCCTTACCATGCTCTACTCGGCAGGCCTGCTCTGAGCAAGTTCATGGCCTCTACTCATGTTGCATATCTGAAGATGAAGATCCCTGGTCCCAATGGCATCATTACTATCTCTGGTGATTACAAGAAGTCCATGGAGTGTGCCTCTGCTAGCTCCCAGTTGGCGGAGTCGATGGTGATTGTTGCCGAGAAGAAGAAGATGTATGAGGTGGTAGCTATGGCGCAATCCGCGCAAGCTGGCGCGCAAGGTGTGCCGAGTACCCAGCATGGGACTGCTTTTCAGGCTGCCAAGGAGACAAAGAAGGTCCAGGTCGACCCCGAGTTCCCCGACCGCGTAGCCACCATTGGCTCCGGGTTGGCGGAGAAATAGGAAAGCGAGCTCATCCACTTCCTCCGTGAGAATCGGGATGTATTCGCCTGGTCCAATGAGGATCTACCAGGAGTCCCGAGGGAGTTGGTTGAGCACTCATTACATGTGCGTCCTGACGCCAAACCAGTGAAGCAGGCTATGCGCCGCTTCGGAGATGAGAGAAGGAAGGCCATTGGTGACCAGATCACCAAGTTACTGATAAGCAATTTCATCATGGAGGTGCTGCATCCGGATTGGCTAGCCAACCCGGTCATGGTCGAGAAGAAGAAGGAGGATCCCAAGGCTGCCACTGCATGGCGCATGTGTGTCGACTACACCGACTTGAACAAGGCATGCCCCAAGGATCCTTTCCCGCTACCTCGCATCGATCAGGTGATCGATTCCACTGCTGGTTGTGAACTGTTGTCTTTCATAGATGCCTACTCTGGTTTTCACCAGATTGCACTCAACCCTGCTGATCAAATAAAGACTGCTTTCATTACCCCGTACGGGGCTTATTGCTATCGTGTTATGTGTTTTGGCTTGAGGAATGCGGGTGCAACCTATCAGAGATGCATGCAGAAATGCTTGCACGACCAGCTTGGCAAGAATGTGCAGGTGTACGTAGATGACATTGTCATCAAAACGAATAAAACACATACTCTGCTTGCCGACCTGGAGGAAACCTTTGCTAACCTACGCAAGTACAAAATGAAACTGAATCCGAGTAAGTGCACCTTTGGTGTACCGGCTGGGAAGCTACTCGGTTTTCTAGTTTCTAGTCGGGGCATTGAAGCCAATCCTTCTAAGATAAAAGCTATTGAGAGCATGTCTTTGCCGAGATCACTGAAAGATGTGCAGAAGTTCACAGGTTGCTTGGCATCTCTGAGTCGCTTTCTGGGCCGAATGGGCGAGAAGGCCCTGCCTCTATACCAGCTAATGAAGAAAAGTGACAAGTTTGTCTGGACTCCGCAAGCGGATGTGGCATTCAATGAGCTGAAAGCAATGCTGGCTAGTGCTCCCATCTTGGCTAGTCCGCTACCCAAGGAGCCAATGCTGCTGTACATTGCCGCGACTAACCGAGTAGTCAGTGTGGTAATTGTGGTGGAACGAGAAGAAGAAGGCAAGAGTGTGCAGCGCCCAGTATATTATCTCAGTGAAGTGCTGTCCAGTTCCAAGCAAAACTACCCGCACTACCAGAAGATGACCTACGGTGTGTACCTGGGCGCCAGGAAGCTAAAGCATTATTTCCAAGAGCATCCCATCACGGTTGTGAGCTCTGCTCCCATCTCGGACATCATGGGCAACAAGGAGGCGAGTGGCAGAGTAGCCAAGTGGGCAATCGAGCTGGCCGCGTATGCACCCGCGTACACGAGAAGAGAAGCCATCAAGTCTCAGATTCTGGCGGAATTCCTGGTGGACTGGGCCGAGGTGCAGTATGAACCTCCTGCTCCAGTTTCTAACTATTGGAAGATGCACTTTGATGGCTCAAAGGTGAAGGAAGGCCTTGGTGCTGGCGTAGTGCTTACGTCACCCAAGCGAGATCAGCTCAAGTATGTGTTGCAGATTCACTTCAAGGCGTCCAACAATGTAGCAGAATACGAGGCAGTGGTGCATGGTTTGCGAGTAGCAAAGGAGGTTGGCGTGCAGCACATTATATGCTATGGTGATTCAGATCTGGTGGTGCAGCAAGTCTCGGGTACATGGGATGCTCTGGATGCCAACATGGCGTCATATCGCTTCCTGGTGCAGTCTATGACTGGGTTCTTCGAAGGCTGTGAGTTCCAGCACATTCACCAAGCAGAGAACGAAGCAGCAGATGAGTTATCCAAGTTGGGATCTTCTAGGCAATCCATCCCGGCGGGAATCGCCTTGGAGCATTTGAGGAAGCCATCCATCAGGCCTTCTCCCAACTCGGAGTCTATATTCGTTCCTTCTCTACCAAGTGAGGAATCTGATCCCATGGAGATTGACTGGGAGAGTGCTACAGGAAACCCGGGGACTGCCGTCCTCTACTCGGGGACTGCCATTCCCTACTCGGGGACTGCCACTCCCTACTCGGGGACTGCCACTCCCTACCCGGGGACTGCCACTCCCTACTCGGGGACTGCCACTCCTTACTCGGGGACTGCCACTCCTTACTCGGGGACTGCCACTCCTTACTCGGGGACTGCCACTCCTTACTCGGGGACTGCCATTCCTTACTCGGGGACTGCCACTCCTTACTCGGGGACTGTTGTCCTTAACCCGGGGACTATCGCATTCATTGAGGAGGTTCTCGCCAATCGATCTGGGCTGCAAAGAAGTGCTCCCACCCCTAAAGAGCAACCAGAGGTACCCGTCCCAATGGAAGTGGACGAACCAGTGTTTCCCACACGGGAGACACCGAGTTGGGCCATGCCCATATTATCCTTTCTAAGGGACGGTACTCTACCTAAAGATGAGGTGACTGCAAGGCAGATTCAGAGAAGATCCAAAGGCTACACTATAGCCTGAGATGTGCTGCACAAGAGAAGTGCCACTGGCGTGCTGCAACGTTGTGTGGATCCAGCAGAAGGAGAGGAGATCCTGGTAGAGATACACCAAGGAGAATGCGGGCACCATGCCTCTTCTCGGGCGCTGGTCCAGAAAGCTTTTCGGCATGGCTTCTACTGGCTCACAGCACTGCAGCAAGCTGAAGATATCGTGAGGAAGTGCAATGGCTGCCAGATGTTCGCAAGTAAGATCCACATGCCTGCTTCCGAGTTGAAAACAATTCCTATCACCTGTCCATTTGCTGTTTGGTGTTTGGACATGGTTGGGCCTTTCCAGCCGGCTAGAGGCAACATGACTCACATCTTGGTCATGGTGGACAAGTTCACCAAGTGGATTGAAGTGAAACCTATTCGGAGGTGTGACGGGGCCACGGCTGTGAAATTCGTGAAGGATGTGATCCTGAGATATGGCTACCCGCACAGCATCATCACCGACAACGGCACAAACTTTGCTGAGGGAGCAATGGTGCGGTTCTGCAGAGATAAGCATATCCGACTAGACATTGCGTCCGTCGCGCACCCTGCCTCCAATGGGCAAGTTGAAAGAGCAAATGGTATGGTACTAGCAGGCATAAAGCCAAGGCTGATTGAGCCACTGCTGAAAACACCTGGGTGTTGGTTAGACGAGTTGCCAGCGGTGTTGTGGAGTCTAAGGACTACCCCTAACCGGTCAACCGGCTACACGCCATTCTTCTTGGTATACGGGGCTGAGGCCGTGTTGCCAATAGACTTAGAGCATGACTCCCCCCGAGTAGCCCTCTACACTGAGGTGGAGGCGAGAGAAGCTCGAGAAGACGACGTTGACCTGCTTGAAGAAGCAAGAGAGCTGACTCTGTCACGTTCGGCTATCTACCAGCAAAACCTGCGGCGTTATCATAGCCGAAAGGTGAACCCAAGGGTTTTCCGAGAAGGAGACATGGTCCTTAGGCTTGTGCAGCGCACAGCCGGGATGCACAAGTTGTCTCCTCCATGGGAAGGGCCTTTCATTGTGAGCAAAGCGCTGCACAACGATGCTTACTATCTTGTAGATGTGCGCCCACCACAGGCGAACAGGGCAGATAAATCCGTAGAGGAAACCAAGCGCCCTTGGAATGTAGCTCTACTCCGTCGTTTTCATTCATGAGCAAAGATGTGTATGTACCCTCTTATCCGAGTTGAAATTCTACTCTGCAATCTGAAATTGATCTCGGGGACTGCCCTCGTCCAAAATTGCTCTAAGTGTTTTTACTTGGCTTTACCTTTTGCCTATTCGGTTGCTCTACTTCAAAATTCAAAGGTACATTGAGTACTGTGTTTAAACCTACATGCCAACTCTTCGACTTTGCTGCTGTCCGAAACCCGGCTTCATGGCAAGCAAGAGAACAAGCAAAAGGTCCATGAGCACAAGAAAAATTACTAAGGAAAAGAAGAGTGCAGGAACCGAGTAGGGTGTTTTTTATTACTGTTCTGTGAATTGTCTTTTCGGCTAAGTGGTGGGCTGCGTTACTATGATTGTTTCTAGGCGGCTAAGTATTTGCAGCTCTACTCTTTAACTCTTGTGACTCGAATACCAAAAAAGCAACAAGTTGCGGGTAGAGCTGAGACGAAAAGGGAGAGTGAATAAGAAATGCAACTCGGGGACTCGCATGATAACGCAACTCGGCATCCAGCCCAGGTTGAACAAATTGATTAAGTTGGAAATAACAAAAGTGGGAATAAAATTGAGTAGCAATGGAATAAAATAGTCTGATACATCTGCTCCCGGCATCCCGGGGATCTGATAAGTGTTTGAGTAAGAAATTTGCAGGATGAAATTAAATTCAGGTTGATGGGGCGTTCTCGGTGCTCGCCTGGGTTGCTTCGCCTTCCTCAGTGGCCTTGGTGGCGTCCGCCTCTGCGCTGGCATCAGCAGTCTTCGCCTGCTCGGCGTCAGGCTCGGTGGCGAGCTGCTCAGAGGTAGCAGTGGCCACCGAGATGGGTGTTGTCGCGGAAGCAGAGCCGGTTTCGGGGGCGTGGGTGCGCACCGTGTCGTCGAGTGCGGCTCCTGATGAGGTGCCGAACTCGAGGGCAGCGGTGTCGATCTCCTCGGTCTCTTCATCGCTACTCGCGATGACTGCGTCCTTCCCCTTGCCCTGGGGAGAATCGAAGAAGCCCAACTCGGGATCAGTTTCTTCATCCTCCTCCTCGTCCTCCTCCATCTCGGTGTCGGGCTCAGGGAGGCCGTCGATGAAGGTGGCCGTATCCGCGCACTCCGCAACCTCATACGCAATCAGTTGGCGCGTGGTCACGCAGCTGGGATCCATCTCCCACTTGGAATTGGCGCGCTTCCCGCGGATGACCTGCATGTTCAGATTCTCGTACCAGGAGGCGACGCAGAGCAGCATCAGATCAGCGCCTTCCCGAGCTCCCGAGGCGCGCCACTTCTTCAATTCGGCCTTCACGTTGCGCAGCTTCAGAGCAAGGCCATCGATGGTTGTCGGCGCGGAATCTTTAGGCCAGAATAGCTTGTGAAGCTCGAAGCCGACGCGCACCAGGTCGGTGCCCACGCCGGCTAGGCGTTCGAAATGCCCTCGCATTACCAGCAGGCTGTCCTCGATGTCGGCTCTGGTGTCCGCAGCCTCGCCCTTCTCAACACGAGCTGCTTGGGCCTTGGCCAAAGCTGGCGCGCAAGCGGACACGAGATCAGGGAAGATTTCTGCACAAAAGCAAGTGAGAAATTCAGTCACAGGATCAGAGAAGAGGTATGACCGAGAAGAAGAGATGTAGAAAGGAAAGAACTTACTATTCAGCTCGTGGCGCAGCTGTTGCAGCTGGGTCTTCCATGTTTCTTCATTGGACACGTGCTTCTCCTCGAGCAAGCGGAGCCCATCCAGCTGAGAAAAGAGCCCAGCATTGGCTTTTTTCAGTACCTCGCACTCCTTCTCGAGGGTTTTCATCTTGGCATTGAAGGTTGTCTTGGCTTTTGCCTTCTCGGCGATGGCTCTGTCCCTCTCGTCGCCAAGCTTGACAGCATCCTGGAGTGCCTTCTGCAGCTGGAGTTGCAGCGTCTCCATCTCGGTAGTGTGTGCACTCTGCAGAGCTGCAGATTGGCTTACTAGTCGCACCTCCACCTCTGCAGGTTTGAGGCAATCTTGATGCTCTAAGACAAACTTCTTATGATCTTCTGAAAAGAGCAAAGCACGGTTAGCAGAGAAGCAAAGGAAACGGACACAAGGGCAAACCGAGTAGACGGAGGTTTACCTTCAAGCTTCTTGATGGTGGTCTCGGCATTCGCAACAAAGGCACAGCAGTTCGAGTGCTCGTCAGCCAGGGCCTTCAGTTTCCCTGCAGAGTAGAGATGGTTAACGCAAAAAGCAATAGCGGGCGTAAACAAAAAACGCAAGAACCGCGTAAGCGAGAAGCGTACCTTCCACCTCGGACAGCCTCATGGTACTGTTCATAACCTCCTTGTCGGCTTCCTCGGCGCTCACCTTCTCCTTCTCAAGGGCGGCAATACGCCTCTTGGCAATGGCGTGGTTCCAGAGAAGTCGGCGGTGGAAGTCGGTCCGCTTCAGTACACTATTCTGAGAAGCAAAAGAAACAAGTGTCAGGCAAAGTATTTGAGATTCCACCCGAGAAGGCGGCTACTCGGAAGAGTGTCCGCCTACTCGGCCAGAATCTCGGGGACTGGGTGATGGATAAAGATAAGAGGAAGAGAAGAAAAGAAGTAGAGATGCAACTCGGAAAAGTTAAGTTGAGGCTTACCGCGTAAGACTGCTCAAGATCTTCTGCGTTCTTGCGGTGCACGAACATCTTGGCAGCCAGAGTAGCAGAAGTGGTCGAGACGGTCATGGGTTTGCAACCCAAGTCCACCTTGTTCCAGTCCTGGCGCATTTGGTCGATGTCGCCCAAATCGATGCCGTTCCAGTTGGGGTTGCCGAGAATCTTGCTATCCCATTTGGCATCAATGAAGCCGATGAGGTCGAGTACCTGCTCAAGGCTCTGGGATGATATCGCCTGGTCTTGAGCTCCCCGAGAAGCAATTGAGGCGGATCTGTCCTGGTTTGGGGCCGAGGGCCCGGAGTCCACCGCCAAGGCTTTCCTTCCTCTTGTGAGAGCAATCTTCCGGTCCTCGACGGAAAGGCCAATCTGGCTCTGTTGGCTGACCTTCACCATATAATCCGGGTAGAGGGGCTGATCAGCTACGGTAGCGGCGGCAGGAACCGCACTGGGATTGCGGATAACCAGCTGCCTGGACTGGCCAGCTGGTGTCGGCGGCGGCTTGTCGGCAGCTTTCTTCTTTGCCTTCTCTTTCTGAGCGGTTGGCTTCTCGACCTTCTGCGTCTCGGCTTCCTTCTTCTCGGCTGCCCTCTTCTCGACTGCCTCCTTCAGAGCATCTAGGGCTTGTTTCCTGGTTACTCGCCCGGCAGGAGGGCTGGCTGCGTCCTTGGTTTGTGGCACCAAGGAGGAATCTGGCGGTGCAGAGCCTTGATCAATGGGTGGCACCACGGACCCACCACTTTGTGCAGCATCTGGTTGCGCGCTACCCTGTGCAGCGCCTGGTTGCGCACTGCTCAGGGGATACTCCTCAGTCATGGCTGCATCGTCTACCCGCTGCTCGGCAGCGGGATCCTCTTGTCCGGCAGCGTCTGTGGCTGGCTGCTCAGGTTCGGCTTCTTGCCGCTCGACGGTGGCGTCATCATCGTGCATCTCCTGATCACGGTCTTGATTCCCCTCGGCGGTGTCGGCCGGAGGGGAAGGTGGCCTCTCTTGATGAGCAGTGCCCTGCGCCTCCTGTTCGGCGCGGGATTGCTGCTCTGTGTCAGTGGTTTGGGCATCAGTGCCCTGCAGTGGTGCATTGGCGGCATTGTTCTCGTCGCCATCGAGGTCGATTAGCTTGTCGACATCGATGGCAGTCTTCTTCTGAGTTTCGCTGGATGCAAGAGCGGCATCCGCGTTCAAGGGGGCTCTGGATAAGAAATTGGAATCAAAGATAAGAAAAGGGCAGAGGAAAACAAGAGAAAACAGTGAAGGAAAGGGATTGGGAGTCAACCGAGAAGAGCAAAGCAAACTGAAACATGCAACCGAGAAGAAACTTACGCGGTGGTAGAGGAAATTGTTCGCCTCGTTCTCTTCACGACCGCTTTCTTAGTCGTCTTCTCGGTCATCTTCTTCTTCTTGGCGGGGGGCTCTAGGGCGCCGCTGCCGGTCCGTTTGCGAGTAGCTGGTGCAGCAAGAGAAAGAGGATTGACCTCAAGGGCTTTCTCCTCCTCGTCCTCGTCATCGTCCTCAGCATTTGCAGCATCTGTGAAATAGGGAGGAAGGAAAACAATTCAGAAACAGCAGGCGAAGGGCTTGTGCTTTTCGCAGAGGGAGAGCGCAAGTTCAGTTACCTTCGAACTCGTCATCAGACCAGTCGCGAAGAGATGTTTCGGTAGGCTGCTTCTCTGTCGTAGGGGAGTGAGGAAGGTTGATCTGGTCTGCAGTCTCAAAAGAGGCCTTGTCGTCCTCCTCTCGGTCAGCAAACCAATTGCCTTCGAAGCGTTCACAGCTCTCCATAAGCTGGCGATTGAGGACCTGAAGAGCGGAGAAGTGTCACAAGTCAGCCGAGTAGCAGGAAGGTGTTCTACTCGGATAGGCGTGCAAACACAAAGCACACTAAGCCTAAGCAATTTTACCGAATGTTCTACTCGGATAGGCGTGCAAACACAAAGCACACTAAGCCTAAGCAATCTTACCGAATGTTCTACTCAGATAGGCGTGCAAACACAAAGCACACTAAGCCTAAGCAACCTTACTGAATATCCTACCCGACAAGGCGTGCAGGCACAAAGCACACTAAGCCTATGCAATTCTACTAAGTACTCTACTCGGTACGGAAGGCAATTGCTAGTCGCAGCCAAGAGAGAAGATTTTCTAGTCGGATGGCAAATATCGAAAGCAGAATAAGGAGAACGTACCCGGGGAATCGGTTTCGTGCGGCTGAATAGGATGAACCCATACTGCCAGTGGTCACCAAGGCTTGTTGTCAGGATGGCCCTGGCGTGCACGGGAACATCCGCGTTGTCGAGCTCGATGGTGGTTGTTCTGGTGCAGTCGCGGGGGCCTCCCATATAGCACATCAGATGGCTGCGCTCCTGCAGAGGCAGCACGCGATTCTTGATCCAGCAAGCCACAGGATCATCGCTCTTGAGGCCCTCGTTGATTAGAACACCGAGCCGCTCATCTATCTCCATCGAGTTGAGGTCGTTGGAGGGCTTCGCCTTCCAATTCTTCCCGGATGGAGCGCGATTGCTCCAAGCAGGCAGATTGATTCTGTCAGTTACCTGGCCTCCTTCCGTGGCGGGGATGTTCTTGACGTAGAGGAAGGTCTTCTGCCACATCCGGACGGATTCCAAACCCTTGATGCAAGGGTGATTGGTCCCCGACCGCTGCACCATCATGGCGCAGCCAGTATCGGTCGCGCGGGCGCTGGCGGCCGCGCCATCCTTCTTCCCGGTGGTTTGCTGGCGAAGATGGAAATACTTCAACCAGGTATCTGTAGTGGGATGGATACCGAGAAAGGCCTCGCATACCACAGCATGGTAAGCCAGGAAGACGACGGCGTTTGGTGGCAAGTGATGCATTTGGAGACCGAAGTGGTCCAGGAAGCGGCGGAGAAAGTCGGAGGCCGGAAGGCCGAATCCGCGCTCGAAATGCGACAGGAAGACAACATGCTCGCCCTCCCGCGGGGTTGGCATGATCTCGCCTTCAGACGGCCGGCACTGAACACCAGGAGGAACCCTCCAGGTGTTCACGAGCCAGGCGCAGTCCTCGGCGGTGACGTGCGAACCAGCCCAGCCGGCGCGAGACATGGTCACAAGCAGGAAAGATGGGAAGAATCGGAGTGTGGTGAGTGGATTGGGTGAGTCCGCGGCGGCGCAAGAGGTTGCGCGGCGGCGGAGAGCTCGGCGGCGGAGAAGAACAGAGAGATGAAAGGGGAAAAGTGCGAAGGGAGGAGAAAAGGAAGTTACCGGTGGGGGTATTTATACCCTCGCCTCAGGCTACCGTTACCATCGGGGTAGTGGGATCAATCGTGGCCATGATTCCCGTGTGGTGGGGCCTGTGGCCGGATAGAAATGCACGCAAGCGCGGAACGCGCGCGTAACGGCCACAGTTGATCCCATGACCAGATCGTGGGATATTACTGCGCTTGATGGGACATGACGAGCCGTGTGGGCCCGCTCCGTGAAAACTGGACGCGTGGCACGTCGTGTCCTGAGCAACGAGACGTCGGGGTCGCGGATGCTTGGCACGTGTCCAGTTGCGACACGGAAGGCTGGATTGTGCTCTGCGCTGCAGAGACACCAGAGGAGAAATTCTCTAAGTCTTTTTACTCGGTTACAGAATAAAGAGCTGGTGCTACTCGGAAGACAGGAAACTCAAGGTACTTTCTAGAGTACTACTCGGAGGTCTTTTACTCGGCATCTTGAGGTTCAAGGGCTGTGTTGCAAAGGTTGGTTTTAAGCTGGCAGAGCCTAGTGAACGAGTTCGCAAGACTCAACCAGCTTCGGGGACTGCTGTCGGGGGGTTACCCCCGAGTAGGGTAAAGGAAAGTGGTAAAGGCGACTGTCAGAAGAGAGGTTTGGTCGAGTAGCCGCCTACCCGGTACTTGCTACCCGGTAGAATGCTACTCGGTCTCACCTGAAGATGACCAGAAGGAAGAATCATTCAAGTTCTCTCCATTCGAGTAGAAGAGTTGGCCCGAGTAAAATTGGCGGGAACCTACTCGGGCCAGAAAGTCAAAGGAGCCGTTCTGACACAGGATCCCGCGTATCCTGGGTCCGTACTTGGCAGTATTCGAACTACTGTTCATCTGGGACCGGTCTGCCTGACAGTGACAGCATGGAAGCAGGCCGTCATAGGATAAGGGGGGCCTACTCTGTGTTTGGCACAGTGATACCAGTCTGTCCCCTTGTTTTGCCCAACGACTTTCCAGATGCAGCCAAGATTAGGAACCAAAGCTGTCAGCGGGAACCCGGAAGAAGGACGATGTGCACACTATGTCGACACTTGTCTAGGTTTGGACGTATCCGGCTGGGCACCGTGTATATAAGGTGCCCCGCCGCCTCCTGCGTGAGGATCCGATCGAGAGGAACACTTGGTGACCTAATTCTTGACCTAGTTCATCATCTAGAGAGGATAGTGGCTACTCGGTAGCAAGAACATTGTACTGTGGCTACCCGGTGAGACACCAGAATACACAAGGAAAGGCAGGAGTAGGGGTTTTACCTCCTCACGAGGGCCCGGAACCTGGGTAGATCGTGTTGTTTGCAGTGTTTACTTCGTACCTCACGCGGCCACTCGTCGCGTGATCCCTCCCCGAGCACCTCCAGCGTCCTTCGTCCCCACATCTTTAGCCATCCCATGGCATCTGCCGTGACACCACCACGACAATTAATCAGATGTTAGAGAGGTTCTCTAAGAAAAAATCATTTTTGCTTTCTTGATGGTTATTCTGGGTTTTCTCAAATTGCTGTTAGGAAGCAAGATCAAGAGAAAACAACCTTTACTTGTCCTTATGGTACTTATGCTTATAGACGTATGCATTTTGGTGTGTGTAATGCTCCTGCTACGTTTCAAAGATGCATGTTTGCTATTTTTCATGGTTTTTGTGAAGAAATTGTGGAAGTATTCATGGACGATTTTTACGTCTATGGAAATTCTTTTGATAACTGTTTGCACAACCTTGATAAAGTTTTGCAGAGATATGAGAAAACTAATCTTGTTCTTAATTGGGAGAAATGCCACTTTATGGTGAATGAAGGAATTGTTCTTGGACATAAAATTTCTGAAAGAGTTATTGAAGTTGACAGAGCTAAAGTGGAAGCCATCGAGAAAATTCCATGTCCTAGGGATGTTAAAGGTATTTGTAGTGTTCTTGGTCATGCTGGTTTTTATAGGACGTTTATAAAGATTTCTCTAAAATATCAAAGCCTCTTACTAATCTTCTTCAAAAAGATGTACCATTTGTTTTTGATGATGATTGTAATAAGGAAGCTTTTAAAACTTTAGAGAAGGCTTTAACTACTTCTCCTATTGTTCAACCACCTGATTGGAATTTACCTTTTGAAATTATGTGTGATGCTAGTGATTTTGTTGTAGGTGATGTCCTTGAACAGTGCGTAGATAAGAAGTTGAATGTTATTCATTATGCTAGTAAGACCCTTGATGGTGCTCAAAAGAATTATGCTACTACTGAAAAGGAGTTCTTAGCTGTAGTTTTTGCTTGTGATAAGTTTAGACCTTATATTGTTGACTCAAAGGTTACTATTCATACTGATCATGCTGCTATTAGATATGAAAAGAAAGATGCTAGGCCTAGGCTTATTAGATGGGTGTTGCTTTTACAAGAGTCTGATTAGCATATTGTGGATAGGAAGGGTGCTGAAAATTCTGTTGCTCATAACTTGTCTAAATTGGAAAACATTACTTTTGATCCTATTCCATGTTAATGATTGTTTTCCAAATGAACAGTTGGCTGCAGCAAAGGTAAAACCCCAGGATAGTCCATGGTATGCTGATTATGCTAACTTTATTGTTTCAAAGTATTTGCCTCCAACATTTACAGCTCAACAAAGAAGAAAATTCTTCTATGATTTGAGGCATTATTTTTGGGATGACCCACATTTATATATAGAAGGAGTAGACTGTATTATGAGAAGATGTGTTCAGATCATGAACAACGTGAAATATTGAAGAAGTGCCATAGTAGTGCTTATGGAGGACATCTCGCTGGAGATAGAACCGCACAGAAGGTTCTACAATCAGGTTTCTATTGGCCTACTCTCTTTAAAGATGCACGTAAATTTATTTATCTTGTGATGAATGTAAAAGAGTAGGAAATATTTCTAGACGTAATGAAATTCCTATGAGTTATTCTCTTGTTATTGAACCTTTTGATTGTTGGGGATTTGACTCTATGGGTCCTTTTCCTCCTTCGAATGGTTACACTCACATTCTTGTTGTTGTTGATTATGTTACTAAGTGGGTAGAAGCTATACCTACAAAAAGTGCTGATGGTGAGACCACTTTAAAAATGCTTAAAGATGTTATTTTTCCTAGGTTTGCTGTGCCTAGATATCTTATGACTGATGGAGGTTCTCATTTTATTCATGGTGGTTAAAAAAACCTTACTAAATATGATGTTAATCATAGAATTTCGTCAGCTTATCATCCTAAAACCAGTGGGCAAGTAGAATTATCAAATAGAGAAATTAAATCTATCTTGCAAAAGACTGTTAATAAATCTAGGAAGAACTGGTCTGATAAGTTGAATGATGCTTTATGGGCTTATAGAACTGCTTATGAAAATCCTATGGGTATGTCTCCCTATAAAATGGTTTATGGAAAAGCTTGTCACTTGCCTTTAGAATTAGAACACAAAGCTTATTGGGCAGTGAAAGAACTAACTAAATATTTTAAACTTGCTGGTAAGAAAAGAATGCTTGATTTGAATCATCTAGATGAATGGAGATGTGAAGCTTATGAAAATGCTAAGCTCTTTAAAGAGAAAGTTAAACAATGGCATGATAAAAGAATCCTTAAAATAGATTTTCATGTTGGTGAGAAAGTTCTATTGTATCGGTCTCGTCTCAGATTTTTTGCATGAAAATTACTCTCCAGATGGGAAGGACCTTATATTATTGAAGAAGTGTATCGTTCAGGTGCAATCAAAATTGCTTCCCTCGAAGATAACACTACAAAAGTGGTAAATGGGCAAAGACTCAAACATTATATTTCTGGGGATTCCTATGATGAAGATGTTGATGTTATTCAAGTAATGACTCCGGAGAAGTTCATTAGAGGGAAGATTCTAGAATCTGCAGAGTCTGTTTTGGAATAGTTAACAGTTCTGTTAAGAAAAAGTTCGTGGATTACCTTTCAAGTTATAAATTATTCGTTTTTGAAAAATATGAAAAATACCGAGCCGAAGAGGAGTTGGAGAAGGTGCCGGGAGGCACCACACCACCTGGGGGCGCGGGCCCACCCTTGGTGGCGCCACCCTATGATGTGGGAGCCCCGGAGCTCCTCTCTGACTCGTTTTCGACCTGGAATTTCCTTTCGTTACGTATATTTTTGCTATATAACCCCCCGGACCCCTCGAGGTCCGTATATCGTTTTCTCACCGTGTTTCTGTTTCGAGTTATTTCTGCCAGGATCTATTTCAGTTTTAGAAGCATTATGGTCTTCGCCAACAACAACAAGGGGGAAGGGACCGAAGGAAGATGATCTCCAAGACCAGAAGCCGGAGGAGGAGACCGAGAGTGGAGCCGAAGGAGATGTAGAAGAAAACCCACGAGTGCGTCCACGCGCTACCATCGCATTGGAGTGGTTGCAAAACCTTCCAAGCAAATAGCGAGGATGAGCACCGGAGGGGAGGCCCCACGTCACTGCTTAGCTTCAAGTACACCACTTTAGTTCATGAGCATCAATCTAGGAGGGTACCCGAGGCAAAGTTGCCTTCTTGCTGGGATATGGATCGTTCTAACCGTGCAGATGAAGGAAGCTCTCAACCTAAGGAAGTGTGTGGGGGGGGGGGGAATCTTGATGGCTATAATTCACCATCTGACAAGCATGCTTATGTTTGCAATTGAAGATCTGAATAAATGAATTGATAAGCTCATCGAGAAGGATTCACCACCACCACCGAAGAATTGATTCGTCATATTGGCATCACCTTGGCTTGTTCCAAGGTTGGGGGAGTGCTGCGGTATAACACTTTATCTTTCACCCTTTTTACCTTTTAGTAGAGTCATACCGTGAGTAGATAAAATATCATATAGGATGGTTTGCAGTATGGAAGTGTTGCTCCTTAGTTGGTTATCGTTGTATCCCTTGGTTTGAGAGTACGTAATGAAATATTAATGAGAAGTTTCATCATCTACTTGTTCTACTTTATTTTAGTTTGCAATTTTGTTATGTGATTGATATTGTTATTAGTATTGGTATCAATTTTGGAGCTTCAAGATAATCTAGTTGGTTTTGGCAAACTTAGCATTGGTCAGTAGCAACAATACGTTGAGGCTTAAGTAGAAAAGAGGGAGTTGCATGTAGATATATTATTCCACGATCTTGCTTTCTTGTTAGCTCATAAGCTTAGTATTCTCAAATAAGTTTGTTTGCACCTTCAAGGATGATTGTATGATTGTCTTTATCATATTTTTTTTTGTTTGTTTTACTTCAATTCTTATGCTTGCTACCCAACCTTGCTAGCCAAAAACCTGTACTGAGAGGGAATGCTTCTCGTGCATCCAAACCTTGAGCCCCAAAACCTTGCCATTTGTGTCCATCATACCTACCTATATGTGGTATTTCACCGCCACTCCAAATAAATTTCTTGTGTGCTACCTTTAAACCTTCAAAATTACACCTGTTTTGTGCTCCTGTTTTAGCTCATGAGGACGCAAATAGAGAATCTTTATCTCACTTGTTGATTGGGTTTCACACCCTGGACTAGTGGCTTCATCCACTTATCCAAATGCTAGAAGATCTGGCAGCGGGGTTCCCATCCCCAAATAATAATACAAATTCTCTTCGCTATTTTTTCCTCTGATTTATCAGTCAAAGCATAATTGTGTAAACAAAAGAGAAAGAGGGAGGTCCTTCTTGGGAGCCGCTCTTGTGAAGTCTAGTTGGCTTGTGACGTACTGTATTTTTCTGTTTGCCATTCGTTGACATAAACATACACCTCTCAAAAGTAGACACTCCTCCATGGTTTGTGATTGTTGGCAGGCACCCGAGGATTCGGTTAGCCATGGTTTGTGTAAGAAAGGTTGGGAAGAGTGTCAACCATTTTATACCTCTGTTTTACAAAATAAAAGCTCTAGCACATGAGTGATCCATGCTTCCCTCTGCGAAGGGCCTATCTTTTACATTTATGTTGAGTCAGTAAACCTACTTCTTTCTGCCTTATGCAAGCATTCGAGTTGTTGCGATTCATCTAGCTATATGTTGATTTACTCAATCATGTTCCTTATTCTTCCTTGTTTCTACAAATGCTTTTATATGTTTCAATACCACTTTGAAAGTTACCAATGTCTGCAAAGAGATCATTATAATTGAGCATGATAAACTCTACAATATAAGCTCTAGTATAAAGACTCTGGTCGAAATATAAGTACACTGTTAATTGTTCTCTGACCAAGAACGAAGTTTGCCTTTACCAATTTTGATTTACTTTTTGCACCTTTATTGTTCCTCTACTTGTTTCAAGTTTGACTATATGAGAGGAAGTTGATGTCTAAAATGATTTGTTCCTTATTAGATGTGATGCCTCTTTTCCATATTTTATTTATCGACACCTCACTCCATAAATCCGTGATCATGTTTACTAAGTTCAGTTTCGCTTGGGGACAAGCGAGGTCTAAGCTTGCGGGGAGTTGATACGTCCATTTTGCATCACTGTTTTATATTGTTATTTTCTGTTATTCATTGATATATTTCATGTTATGATGCATCACTTATGTTATTTTATCTTATTTTGCATGTTTCATAATTTTTGGAGAATAAACACCAGGATCAGAAATCTGATGGAAAAAGCACCATCGAGATACCCTATTTCAGAAGTTCAGAAGAAGAGAGGGGACATCGGAGATGTCTTAGAAGTTCATAGGAGGATGCTAGCCTGAAGGGGGGCTAGAGGGGGCTACCAGGGGCCCACACCATGGGGTGGCGCCCCCCTTAGCCGCGCCGCCAGGTGGTGTGGCCACCCTGGCCCACCTCGGGTCGACCCCTTTCGCGTACTTGACCCCCAGGGAACCCTAAACCCCAGACTATCATTGAAGAATTATTCTGCTGCCACCTCGGGGCGAAAAAACCAGAGAGAGAAAAGCTCTCCGGCAGGGAGAAATCTGCCGGGGAAATTCCTCTGCGAAGAGGGTAAATCATCGCCATCGTTACCGTCATCGCTTCGGGCATCATCAAGATCGTCATCATCATCATCATCATCATCATCACCACCATCACCCTCATCATCCACCTTCATCCCGCTATAACAATTAGGGTCATCTATCATTGTTTTACATTAGATCTCTCTCCCGGTGTGGATTACTTGTTAATAGTTGATGCTTGTGAGATTTATCGGTGTTAGAACTTTATGACCAGATTGTTATTATCCATTATATCACCACTGATTATGATCCATATGATGTCTTGTGAGTATTTCATTTAGTTATTGATGACATGGGAGAAGTCATGATGTTAGTAGTGAAGTTATGTTGAAGTAATATCTCGTGGTTCGGTATTTAAGTTGTGGTGCTATTCTTCTAGTGGTGTCATGTGAACGTCGACTACATGATACTTCACCTTTATGGGCCAAGGGGGATGCATTGTGTATTTGGCAACTAATTGTGGGGTTGCCGGAGTGACAGAAACCTAAACCCCCGTTAGGAAACCAATGCACGAGGGAGCGTAGAATCCCGAAGTTTTAAGGTTGTGGTTAGATTTATCTTAATTACTTTCTTGTATTTGCGGATGCTTATGAGGGGTATAATCACAAGTATGTATTAGTCCTAGTTGGGCGGTGCATTAGCATAGGTTCACCCACACAAAACTTCACGAACCAATGGATATTAATCAACCGTAACGAAGCTAAAGCACTTGACGAAATTCCCATGTGTCCTCGAGAACGTTTGGTAGTCATGAGTAATAAAACCGGCTTGTCCTTTGCTTTCAAAAAAGGATTGGTCCACTCGCTTCAATATTATTTACCGCACTTTATTTATCTCCTATATCCAAAACAACCAAAAACACATTTTTTGTGTTTATAGTGAATCCTCTATCCAACCTGCTTGTCAACACCTTATGCTGCTCGTTGGGTTTGACACTCTTATTTATCGAAAGTACTACGATACACCCCCTATACTTCTGGGTTATCATTCCCTCCATCTGGCCTACTGAGTGCCATGTGACGGAGGAGGAAAACTCGTTCCTGATCCTAACCTTTACGAAAGCGGAGCTTGAAGCGGCAGTGAAGGACATGAAGACAAACACAACGCCTGGCCCGGATGGATTTCCGGTTGCGTTCTTCCAGATGTGCTGGCTGCTCTGCAAACTGGGAGTGCTTCACATTCTCAATGACTTCATGCTCGGCCGTGTTGATGTTTCATGGTTGAACTTCGGAGTTATCTCGCTCATTCCAAAAGTCCAAGGGGCAGACTTGATCTCACAGTTCCGACCTACCGCCTTGATCAATGTCATCTTCAAAATCATCTCCAAGACTATGGTCTCAAGGTTGGATCCCATTGCGAATCGAGTCATTAGCCAATCACAGACAGAGTTTTTCAAAGGGCGCTTTATTCTAGACGGTGCTTTGTCCCTTCATGAGATTGTCGATGAGTTGAGGGTGCAGAAGCTAGGGGGCATCCTTCTCAAGCTGGACTTCAAAAAGCTTACGATAGGGTGAATTTGTCGTTTCTCCTGGAGGTCCTGCATCGAAAAGGGTTCGACCCAGGATACATCCATAGAATTGAGCAGTTGGTGGCTGGTGGTCAAACTGCGATCTCTATCATCGGAGAGGTTGGTCTATTCTTTCGCAACAAAAGAGGGGTGCTTCAGGGAGACCCTCTCTCTCCCTTGCTTTTCAATTTCATCGCCGAGGCCCTCTCAGCTATCTAAAAGTACACAAAGGTCAACTATAGGGGGTGAATAGGTGACCTACAAATTTTAATCCTTTTACAATTTTAGGTAGGCTTTAGGAAGTAAATAACTTGGTTATCTAGATGTGCAACTAGGTAGACACCCTAAGTGACAAATAACGAGTATGCAACGGAAGTAAATGTAAGTCACAAGATAACCACAAGTGAAAACACAGAGACAAGGATATGTTTCCCATAGTTCCTTCTTAAAAGAAGTACGTCTACGTTGGACAGGTGGGGAGCCACCTAGGCGCTCCTCAATAGCACGGATGTGCACACCTTGTTCTCCTTGAGCTTCTCCGGTGAGGGGGATTCTCATTTCCACTATGAGGTCGACTTGAAGGCGTTGACCAAACCTTTACAACGGGTTAAGGCTACTCCACAAGTGAGATGGAGGCTCTCAACAATCTGAAGCTTCTTGCTACAAGGTGGAAGATACAAGCACTAGGGTTTCTCTAGGATGACAAAGCAACCAAGAGATTACAAGATCTTAAGAGGTATGGTGTGGGAATACAATTTTTGGCTTGGTAGAAAGGTAGATCTAGGCCTCCTCCATGAGATCCTTAAAGGGCATCGAGTATGGTTGGAGGAGGAGGGAGATCGGGGCGTTTTGAGCTCTTGAACAATGGAGGAGAGAGAGGAATGGACGAACTAGCTGTCTAGAGGAAGAAGACAGATATTTATAACCTCCTCCAATTTCTGACCGTTGCAGAACGTCAGGGCCGGAATATTTAGGGGTTAGCACCGGAAATTTCCGGGGCAGTTAGGCCGGATATTTGAAATATCCGGGGGGCGGATTTTTAAATAATCCGGGGCCAAAATATTCCGGCCAATAATCCTCCCCCATCTCTGTGTGCGGGCAGCAACACCATGCTGCATTTCTGCTAAGGACTGAGACCGGATATTTGAAATATCCGGGGGGCGGAATTTTGAATATTCCAGGGCCGGAAATTTCCGTCCAATATTCCCCCCCCCCCCCATCTCTGCTCGCGGGCAACTGCGAGATCTCCAAAATCTGCTAAGAACTTGAGGGCCGGAAATTTGCCCCGGAATATTCCGGGCAAATATCCGCCCCACCTTCTGTGCACGGGCAGATGGAGTGTGGCACTTAGCCATTTTGCTGGAGCCAGAGAGGCCAGAATATTCCGGTGCTGGGGCCGGAAATTCCGGCCCTTATACCCCAGAATTTCCGGGGGCAGCCCCTCAATAATCCGGCTGCAGTTAGAACATCTCTAGAAAAATCCTGTGTGAAAATCCCTCAAGAATATCATCGTGAATTATATGTGGGGTGATCTGTAGACACTTAAACCAACAGGTTAGAGATTATATCCACGTTTTATCATCACCAAAATCATCAGAGGAGACATGAGCTTTCAATCTCCCCTTTTTTGGTGAGTGATGACAACACGGGTATTTGCAATTTGCATAGAGATAATCCAAGACAATAAATAGGAACTAACACATCACAGATAGTCATAACTTAGGAGACATGCCTCCTGATAATATAAGTTCACGAACGGAAATCCACGAATGAGAAAAACGAAATTGTTCGAAAAGCACGATGGAAAACCAACTAAAAAACAGCCCACCCAAGGAAATCCCCGTGATCGCTAGATCTTCTCCCCCTTTGGCATCAGGATACCAAAAAGAGAGAAGGAAGCACTACGTCCCATGGAGCAAACTCTAGGCCTGAGTATCTTCTTCCTCCTCCTCGCTAGCGGTAGCAATCTCCTCATCATCAGCGACATCCAGATCCCAGTCGACGTCGCGGTTGTTCCAGTTTTTGTAGGGAATCCTCTCAGGAAGAGAAGCAGGGATGTTGGGAACATTGAGTGCAGTCATGATGGCGCGATGATTCTCATGAATGTTGCGGCGCTCAACGTCGGCATTGTAGTTCTCCTTGCGGATGTACACATTCATGCACATCACACGAACGACCCACGAGCGCTTCTTGGTACCAGGAGGAGCTGGACGCATACGAGGATCACGGTGGCCCTGACCAGTGGCACCAACGTCATGAGCAACCTGCTGAGTGTGGGCGGCCTTCTTGTACATCTTGACATCATTGTGCTCATCACAATCCAATTCCAGATCATCACGGAGTTCAGCAGGGTAGCAAGACTTGATGAGCTTCATGATGTATGGAGCATACGGGGGCACCTTGCGGTTGAAGAGAGCAAAGTGGATCTCATTGAAGATGAAATCCATCACATCAATCTTGTGACGCTCGGTATCTGTCATGTCGCCCTCAGAGAAGGTCAGGTAGGCGTGGTACATGAGGTTCACTAGGCCACCACGGATCTCATCATTATTTCCACCACTCGGGGCAATAGTCTCTCTGAACATGCGCAACAGGATGTCATAAATAGGAAAGAGACCCTTTGAAGAGCCCACAGTACCACGAGGACCATACAGCTCAACAAGCATGTTCTTCTCATACTCCATCCCGTGAATGTGCATGCGAGTACCCTGAGGGACATTGATACCGGCAAAGGGGTATCCAAGCTCAGCTGCAAAGTCATGGAATGTGGCGGTGAGCAGGTGAGGGCCAGACATCCAGGACATCCCAATCTCCTCAGAATCATCTGTGACAAGAGTGGAGTAGAACTGCTGAATATAGGTGGTCTTGAAAGAGCATTTGCTCTCCATGAGGGGATGCAGACCCAAAAGTTCAGCCACCTGCACAGAGTTGTTGAAGTATGCGGGATTGGCAGCCATGTGTGCTACTTCATTGGGAAAACTGGCTTGCTCATCACAGTGTACACTTGCTTGAAAAGAGTTTCCTGCTCAACGTGCCAGAAGCAGGATTCAATAGTTGGGTCTTGAGGACCCTCAGTGTACCTGGCCTTGGCTTGCCACGCCTTGAACTCAGTGATAGACAAGGTGGCCAGGTTGAGAGTAGCCTTGCCCTGTTGCTTGTTGGCCCTGCGAGCTGCCCTGGAAGCATCACGGTCACGCACATACTCCTGCTCTGCATCCCTCTCACGACGGCGAGTCTCCGCCTCATCCACAAACGTACCCTCATCATCTTCCCTCAAGTGGCGCCACCTCTTACGAGAGCTAGTCACCTTTGGAGGCCTAGAGCTTGAACCATCTGCGAGAAAAGCAAGAGAAAGCTCAAAGAACAACAGAAAATGATCAAAACGGGGGCTCACATCTTTTGGAAGTGGAATAACAGATCTCTGTTAGAGATTCAGGGCAGGCCGGATATTCTGGTCTGGGGAGGAAATTCCAGAGGGGCGGAAATTCCGGTCTCAAACAAAATTTCTGGGGGGGGGGTGGCAATTACGGTCTGGGGCGGAAATTTCCGGCCCTCGAGATTTCGCATTAGATCTGAGAATATGGCCTGCCACGAGTCTAAAACATTGAGGAAGTGCAATTGGGAGGAACATTTGGGGATATGTGATACTAGTATATGGACATTCCGCCCCAAAACACAAGAAAGATGATCGAAAACGAGATTTAATCATCCGGTAACCCTAGATTGCGGAGAAAACAGAGCGCATACCGGGATCCATGGGTGAGGAACGGATGTGCGGTCTCTTGATCCGCAAAAAGCAACTAGAAGACGAAGAAGGGAGGTGAGAGGGCCTCCCGGACGGCTCGGAGACGGCGGCTGCGGTTGGGGCGGAGTGGAGGCGAGGGGAGGGGAAAGAACCAGGAATATTCCGGTATTAAGACCGGAAATTTCCGGGGGCCGGGGATTTGGGCCAGAAATTCCGCCCCAAATATCCGGTGTGCCTTCTGCGAGCGGGCACGATTGATGTTTGGGTTGAATTTTCTGGACAATCTCGAGCCCTGGAAATTACCGCGGCATAAGACATGGAATATTCCGGCCCCCGGATATTTGCACCGGAAATATCCGCCCAAATTTCCGGGGTGCCTTCTGTGAGCAGGCATCGCGGAAATGGGGGAAATTCCTGAGGCACAAATCATGGGGCCGGAAATTTCCGGGCCTTAGGCCGGAATTTCCGGGGTTCCCGTGCACACCGAGTGTTGGTGGAAAATGGATAAAAGAAGTGAGCCTCCAAAAGCAACAAAACAAAAGAGAACAATGGCGATGAACACACAAACACAAACAAATGCCAAACAAAAACACGAAGAAAAATGTTGGTGGCCGGAGCCACTGTGTTTGAGTGTATACCAAGGAGCCGCGAAGATGTATCTTGGGCCCAAAAGTATGACTCGCGTTTAAGCACAGTAAGTCACAAAATGACTAGATATGCGTGAAGTTTTGATTGTTTTGCGCATGATAGGCGTAGTGTTGGTTCATCAATTTAAATATGCTCCCCTTATGTCCATGCCTACATCTAAACCTAGATAACACATATAGTGAAGGTAACTTTGCAAGGGTTCAAGAGAAGTTGGACGCATCGATAACATTTAGCCCATTCATCAAACCACGAAATCTTGGTTCATCAAGGGCCTTCGTGAAGATGTCCACGAGTTGATCCTTGGTTGGCACATAGGAAAGATCAATATCACCCTTCTCAATATGATCCCGAATGAAGTGATGCCGTATCTCAATGTGCTTTGTCTTGGAGTGAAGAACGTGATTGTAGGCGATCTTGATGGCACTCTCATTGTCGCACAAGAGGGGGACCTTGTCGAAGTCGATACCATAATCTTGCAATGTTTGCTTCATCCATAGCAATTGAGCACAACAACTTGCCGCGGATATGTATTCGGCCTCGGCGGTAGAGAGGGCGATGCAATTTTGCTTCTTGGAAGACCAACATACCAATGAGCGACCAAGAAATTGACAACCCCCGGATGTAGATTTCCTATCCGTCTTCTCGCCCGCATAATCCGCATCCGAATACCCAATGAGCTGAAAGCTTGAACCCTTGGGATACCAAAGACCGAAATTTGGGGTATGAACTAAATATCGAAAGATGCGCTTAACCGCTTCAAAATGACTTTGTCTCGGGGAGGCTTGAAACCTTGCACATTTACCTACGCTATACATGATATCTGGTCTAGATGCACAAAGGTAGAGAAAAGAGCCAATCATGGAGCAGTATACCTTTTGATCTACCTCTTTACCATTCGGGTAATGCAGAGGCTGGATTTTTCCGTTTCAAGTCAATAGTTGTGGACATGGGAGTCTTCATAGGCTTGGCATCATGCATGGTGAAACGCTTGAGAATATCTTGAGTACACTTGGCTTGCTTGATGAATGTGCCTTTGGGGTGTTGCTTGATCTGAAAGCCAAGAAAATACTCCAACTCGCCCATCATAGACATCTCGAATTTATCCGTCATAAGAGCATCTCCAGTGGCTCCTCTAAACGGGCGTCCATACCCAAGTAGATGACCTTGCACTGAAAAAAAGCTTCTAGTGGCTCGTCCAAAGGAGCGTCTAAAATTTAGAGGACTCCGCCGCCGACTACGCATCCTCCAGGGCTAGAGGACGAATAGAGGATCCTCTACCGCAACTGCTCTGGCTCCTACCGCAACTACTCTGGCTCCATAATCCTTCCCGCGTCCATCTCCTCCGCGCGAGCAAGGTTTGAATTTTCAAGCCCAATCCAGAGAGTTGGTGTGGGAGAGAGAGATGATATTTGGTTGGGGCACGATGTCCAGCACCGGATCCGGCCGCCGCTGCGCCATTTTGGCCGGATCGAGCAGGTTGAAAGGGGAACGGATCGATGGGGGCGGACACCATGGGAGGCAGCCGGTGGGGGCAGAAATCGGGTGGTGGGCGATGGAACTCGATGGCCTGGGATACGGGTGCTCCGGTGGCGGCCGATGGTGCTTGGCAGCGTGGCGAGGTAGCCGGGCGAGTGGCACCTGAAGCCGCCATGGCCGTCCGCCCCGCGGTAGTTCCCCACGCCCAGGTTCTGTCTCTTTTTTTTGGCTGAGGGAGCCCCGATCGATTGGTCTGGGTACCTGTAGCTAGTTTTTTTTTTACCTGTATTCAGACTGCGGTGGATAGCTAGCTCAATACAACAAATAGCTCGATTTGTCTTGTACTCCTGGTACTTTGTATCTAGCTCTTTACATGTATTTAGACTGTTGTTTGGTTAATATTTGCACGTTGATGTTTGCAAAATATTTACGGCTAAATTGCTTCTAAATTTTGCTTATATGTTGCTTCCACTGAAACATGTTGTCACTGCTTTGTTTATTTCTTGTAGATGGATGAGCCCCAGGTGGACAACAACACTGCATTCCTAGACTTGTTGGATGTGGAAAAAAATAGAGCCAAATTGTTGAACAGTAGTTATAAGATATTATTAAAAAAATATGACGGAGAATATAGACGTCCTAAATATAGACATTCCACTGAAAAACTAGCGACCTCTAAAAGAGAATCTTTTTAGATGATCCTCTATATGAAGATATAGAGGACCAAATTTAGAGGATCCACTGGAGATGCTCTAAGCTTGCAAAACTCATCAATGAATGTGACGTTAGTAGAACAAAAAATTATATCATCCACATAGAGTTGGCATATGAACAAGTCACCCCCAACCTTTTTGGTGAAAAGGGTGGGATCGATTAAGCCAACATTGAACCGACGATCCACTAAAAACTCTTTAAGGTGCTCGTACCACGCACGTGGAGCTTGTTTAAACCCATAGAGCGCCTTATCGAGTTTGTAGACATAATCGGGGTGGTTGGCATCCTCGAAACCCGGAGGTTTCTTGACATAGACCAACTCATGGATGGGACCATTTAAAAATGCACTTTTAACATCCATTTGTTGTAGCTTAAAGTTATGGTGAGAAGCATATGCAAGCAAGATACGAATTGATTCAATACGAGCTACGGGAGCGAAAGTTTCACCGAAATCGACTCCTTCGACTTGAGAAAAACCTTGAGCTACCAATCTTGCCTTGTTGCGAATGACGATGCCATCCTTGTCTTGCTTATTATTGAAGATCCACTTGGTTCCGATGATGTTCTTGCAATCTTTGGGTGTTGGCACCAACTTCCACACCTTATTGCGCTCGAAGTTGTTGAGTTCATCGTGCATAGCTTCAAGCCAATCTTGATCTTCAAGAGCTTCATAGACCTTCTTGGGCTCAATGTTAGAGACGAAAGCATGAGCCTTACTAAAATCCGCCAATTGCCTCGTTGTGACGACCCTTCCATGAACTTGTCCAAGTATCATGTCCTCCGTGTGACCGGCGCGAGCAAGATTATCTAGCCTTCTCTTTGCCCTACGAACTAGCATCTCCTCCAAAGTTTTCTTGGATATGGCTTGATCATCACCTTCATCATCGGAGCCTTGTCCACCTAGCCCCTTATCTTGTTCATCAAGGGGAGGTGGATCACTTATATGACGAGTTCTATCATCAACATGAGCGTCTTGTCCTTGTCTTTCATTGTGAGCTTGGCCTTGATTATGAGCTTGGCCTTGAGTGTTAGCTTGGCCTTGATTGATGGAATGATCTTGATCATTAGCTTGGCCTTGATTTGAAGCATGAGGGCTTGGTGCATCTTGTTGGGTAGCTTGAGTATGAATGGGTGTAGTCAATGGCTCCACTTGAGTGGAGCATAGTCCTTCTCCCTCCGTCATCCGGTAACCCTCAATGGGGATTATTTCACCAATCCCCATTCTTCTTATGACGATGGGAGGAATTGCATCTCCTACAACACCATGATCTATACGCCCCCCTTGGGACCCATTATCCTCATCAAACACCAAGTATATAGCTTCTTCAACTTGTCCGGTGGACTTGTTGTAGACTCCATAGGCGTGAGCGTTTGTGGCATAACCAACAAAGATGCCCTCATAAGATTTAGTCTCGAATTTCGACAAGCGTTTACCTCTCTTACGGATGAAGAACTTGCACACAAAGACCTTGAAGTATGAAACATCCGACTTCTTGCCCGTGAGAATCTCATAAGGGGTCTTTGAAAGTAAAGTATAGGCACCTAGAGGGGGGGGGTGAATAGGTGCTACGACCAATTTTAATTTTTTCTTAAGATTTAGGCTTGACAAGAAGGTAAATTCTCTAGATTATGCAACTAGGGGTGAATTTACCTATATGACAAGGCAAGCAATAGAGACAACTAAAACAACACTTAATGCAACTAGTACAACAATAAATGTGACAAGTACTAGAAGTGAATAGGGAGGAACGAGATAACCGATGGAAGCACACGGAGACACGATGTATTCCCGAGTTCCTCCTTGTTAAGGGAGTACGTCTCGTTGGAGGGGTGTGAGCTCGCCACGAAGGCCTACTCAACGCCACAAAGGCCTCACCCTATTCTCCGATGAACTTCGCCACAAAGGCCTAGTTCACCTTCCACTATAGAACCCCTTTGAGGCGGGGATCGAATCCTTTACAAACAAGTTTGGGGCACACACCCACAACTTAATTGGGGGCTCCCAACACTCACAAATCACCAAAGAGTAGCAAGAAGCCTAGGTTCTCCACATGAGGAAACCCTAGGCCAAGATTCCTCAAGCAAAGGAGAGGGGAAATGAAATCCGGTTGGTGAAGACGTAGATCGGGGCCTTCTCCTTCAATCCACCAAAGATCTAGGCTTTTGGGTGGTTGGATTGGGAGATCTAGCAAGGTGGTTGAGCTTCAACAATGGAGTCTTTAAGTCTGGTCGAGCTAACTTGAGGTTGGTGGAGGGGAGGGGGTATTTATACCCCCCATAAATGCAAAGAGCCGTTGGAGCTTTTCTGGCGAAAGTCACACCGGAGACTCCGGTGTAAAGACCGGAGACTCCGGTCCGGGCCGGAGACTCCGGACAGTTTCCGGTGTCCCAAAGTTTCAGGAAAAATCCACTCCGGAGACTCCGGTCTGGTGGACCGGAGACTCCGGTCTTGGTGCTTCGAAAACGCTGAGAGTATGTCTGTGGTCTTGCGATCGAAGGAAACAAGTACTCACACCGGAGACTCCGGACAGTATCCGGTAAGTCTCCGGTGTGGGTTCAGTGCGCGACACCACCTAGTCCTTAGAGAAAATCCTTGAAGAAGAGCCCACACCGGAGACTCCGGACAGTCTCCGGACACTCTCCGGTGTGGGTACAGTACGCGACACCAGAAATTCCTTAGCCAAAATCCCTGTGCAAATATCCACACCGGAGACTCCGGTCTGGTAGACCGGAGACTCCGGCCTGGGGAAAATTCCAGAGAGCAGAGATATTGGACAACAGCTCCTTTTTGTACCTCATCACCACAAATGATAATAAGTTGACGTAACCCCTGAAATACATCAAACACCTATTAGATTACATGTGTTGTTAACAAACACCAAAACAAGATGATTTAAGCGCGTTTGCACTTTCAATCTCCCCCTTTTTGGTGTTTGATGACAACACACATAAAATGGCAAATAGATCATAGCTAGGCTTTGTTTGTAAAAGATAGAGCACTCACTAAGTGAGCTCCCCCTATTTTTCACAAACAAAGCCCCACTTGAACAAACATCAAGTAGTAGAGACAAGGATATGATAAATAAGATAGTTTCACGGTCTCTCACAAATAACAACCATAGTTCACTAAGCACTTAAGATCGAAATCAACTAGGATAGTGGGAACACAAGCCATAAGAGGCAAAACAAGTTCAACGACTTGTGTTCCGAAGCAAATAAAGCAAAAAGGAGAAGCCAAGCCAAAGCTACTTCTCCCCCTTTGGCATCGAGACACCAAAAAGGGTGAAGAGAACACCGTGGTCCAACAAGCTCAGTCCTCATCCTCATAGTCCTCATCATCATCCTCCCCAGGTTCTGTGTCACCCTCATCATCATCAGCTCCACTCCCATCATCATCATCATCATCACCGGAGGCAAAGTCACCAAGGTCCTCATCCTCTGGATCATCCTCAGGCTGATCATCAACGAAGTCCTCCTCAATCTCCGGGGTCCTAGCACGGTGAGTCGAGGTGGAAGGAGCCGAGGTGACATCCTCAAAGTCACCCCAAGGAAACTGATCAGTGTTCCACCCCTCATAGGACATAGTCACAGAAGCAGTGGGAGGGGTGGGTGGAGTGGTGGGAGGAGTGCCCATAGGAGGGGTAGCACCAAGGCCCGCATGGTCATGCAGCTTGGTAATCATCTTCTTCAGCTCACGTCTCTCCTTATAAGCCACATGGTTCTCCTTGTGCACAGCCACAGTCATGCAAAGAATGTTACGCTGGAACCACGTGAGCTTCTTCATCTCATCCTGCGTCTCCTCCCTGCTAGAGCGGCGAGAGGGAGGATCGGCATTCTTCCTCCTCGAGCCAGAAGGTGCCTCAACATCCCCCATGGGAGTGTCATCATCATCACGAGAGCGTCCGGACAGAATCTGGAGGGAGCCAACAGGGTGAACAGTATCGTGGGCTAAGCCAGGCAGCTGGTCAAGAATGAGCCTCATCACATATGGAGCATAGACAGGCACCTTCTTGATCTCAATCATGGCACAGTAAATCTCCTCCTTGATAAAGTGCATCACGTCAATCTCAAATCCCTCGCCATCTGAGCCGGCAAGGTGACACTGGAAAGCCTGATAAAGGAGGTTCACTAGGCCACCACGAATAGCATCAACGTTCCCCACCTTGGGAGCAATGTTGCAGCGAAAGAGACGAAGGCAAATGTTGTAGACCCTCTTCAGATTCTTGGCAGTGCCGCAGCTGGAGAGCTTGTCATACATAGGAGCCATGCGCTTTTTATCATAAGCAACTCCATGAACGTGCATACGCTCACCATTCCCTTCTCCCCAAGGGTAACCAAGCAGCTCAGCAAAGCGTTCCATGGACGACTCGCACTCCACTGTCCCAGACATCCACTTCATAGTGACCTTCTCATCTTCAGCAAGAGTGACAGTGGCAAAGAACTGCTGGATAATAGGAGGGTTGTAGTTCTGCTGAATGCCCACAAGCTGCTCGAGACCCAGCTTCCTAGTGATCCAGACTGCCTCCTCAAAGTACTCAGATCGTCCAAGTGCCTCTAAGTCAAGGACTTTCTGTGGACACACGGGCTGCCTGAACTGAGAATAGATCTCCTCCATGATCAACTCGGACTCCCTCCTCCAATAGTGGGCTGTATGAGCAGTGCGGGGCATCTCGAAGAAAGGACGACCCCTCATAAGCCTGTACTCCTTCTTGCTCAAGGAAGCCACTGAGGATAAAGAATCATATCTTGCCTTCTTTGCAATTTCAGCATTCATTCTGCTTTCGTGCTTGTTTTTCTGACGCCTCTCACTCTCAAAGGCACCCCTCTGACCATAACGACCGGTGGCTTCATCAACAACCATATAGTTGCGGGAGTGAGGGCGAGACTTTCGCTTGACCACGGCCTTCAGCTTTGTTCCTGAAAACCAACACAAACAGAACAACAACAGAGAAAACAAGAAGAATGAGCATACATGTTCAATGAGGTGCAGAAACACTGCAGATGCACCAGCAGACGCATCTGAAAGAACCACACCGGAGTCTCCGGTCTGAGACACCGGAGTCTCCGGTCTGAGACACCGGAGTCTCCGGTCTGAGACACCGGAGTCTCCGGTCTGAGACACCGGAGTCTCCGGTCTGATAAACAGCAAGGTGCAGGGTTCTTTAACAGAGGGTTCTACTGATGAATCTAAGCAAGTTCTACACACAAAAACTAGCCATAGGAAGTTCTACCAACAGAAAGTGCATCATCCCCAAAAAGGTCACCTAGGTTTTCAGATCTAGATGAAAAAACAGAGAACACACGAGGGGGAGAGGATGTACCCTTGCTTCCTTGGCCTGTCATTGTCTCTCCACGGATGGGAGAGGCAAGGGGAAGGTTGGGGGCGGAGGAAATCGCCCCGGGACGGCTCCTGGTGAAGGCGGCGGCGCTGCAGTGCGTTTGGGGGGCGTGGGGGAAGTGGGGAATGAAACCCTAACTTCCCTCAGCCCCCAGATTAAATAGCACTCGCAGCACACCGGAGTCTCCGGTGTTAACACCGGAGTCTCCGGCCTGACCGGAGTCTCCGGTATGGTACACCGGAGTCTCCGGCCTTTCACCAGAAAAACGACCCAAAAGAACATGTAATGCTCTAAAACACCAAATATGAGTTTTTGGCATGAAACTCAGAAGCAACTCAAGGAGGGAAAAATGTACTCAAACAACAATAAGAAGGAAATGAAGAACATCAAATGTGAGTACATCCCTTAACAAAAAAATGCCAAAAGCTCGCAAATAAGAACCAATGCTTGACGGAAGAGGTTGGTGGCCTAGGCCACCATGTAAGAGTTTATGGTATGCAACCGCGAAGATATATCTTGGGGGCATTGCCATTACTCAACATTGAAGCTCACAATTCAACATTAGAAAAGGAGAGTTTACAATGAATTTTTGCTTTGGGCATAATGGGAGGAGGGAGAACCCAATGTGTTAGGATAACACTCCCCCTATGTCCATGCCTACATCTAGACTCAAAAGCGTTTCATCTATAGGGGTGTGTGCAAGATGGTCAAGTCAAGCTCCTTGAATCAATCACATTTAGCTCATTCCTCAAGAACAAGAATCTTGCATCATCAAGTGGCTTCGTGAATATATCCGCAAGATTGTCCTTGGTGGGCACATAACTTAGTGCAATGTCTCCTCTTGCCACGTGATCACGGATGAAGTGGTGGCGAATTTCAATGTGCTTCGTCCTTGTGTGTTGCACCGGGTTGTAAGCAATCTTGATGGCACTTTCATTGTCACATAAAAGAGGCACTTTGTCCAAATGGACACCATATTCCTTAAGAGTTTGCCTCATCCATAACAATTGGGTGCATGCACTAGCGGCGGCAACATACTCGGCTTCGGCGGTGGAGAGTGAAATGCAATTTTGTTTCTTCGAGGACCAACTTACAAGGGACCTACCAAGAAATTGGCAAGCCCCGGAAGTTGACTTCCTATCATCTTGATCACCCGCCCAATCGGAATCCGTATAACCATTGAGAGAGAATTGTGCCCCCTTTGGGTACCACAAACCAAATCTTGGGGTATGAACCAAATAACGAAAGATCCTATGAACCGCCACTAAGTGGCAATCCTTAGGAGCCGCTTGATACCTTGCACACACACCTACACTCAAAACGATATCGGGTCTAGATGCACAAAGATAGAGCAAAGAACCAATCATAGAACGATAAAGTTTTTGATCCACATCCTTACTCCCTTTAGGATTGCGTGATAGATGACACTTGACTTGCATAGGAGTGGTTTTGATCTTTGCCTCTTGGAAGTTAAATCTCTTGAGCATGTCTTGAGTATACTTGGCTTGAGAAATGAAGGTACCACGGGCCAATTGCTTGATCTCAAAGCCAAGGAAGAATTTAAGCTCACCCATCATAGACATCTCGAACCTGTCAGTCATAAGTTTAGAGAACTCATTATTGAAAGCTTGGTTAGTTGAGCCAAAGATAATATCGTCCACATAGAGTTGGCATATAAAAAGCTCTCCTTTTACTCTCTTGGTGAAGAGAGTGGGGTCAATCTTCCCAACTTCGAAACCACGATCATCTAACAACTCCCTAAGGTGCTCATACCAAGCACGAGGTGCTTGTTTGAGACCATAGAGAGCCTTGTCAAGTTTGTAAACGTGGTTAGGAAAGTTGAGATTCTCAAACCCCGGAGGTTGCTTGACATATACCTCCTCTTTTAGAGGACCATTCAAGAAAGCACTTTTCACATCCATTTGTTGTAATTTGAAATTATGTGAGGATGCATAAGCAAGGAGGATACGGATGGACTCAAGGCGAGCCACGGGCGCGTAGGTTTCATCAAAGTCAATGCCTTCAACTTGGGTGTAACCTTGAGCGACCAATCTTGCCTTGTTCCTAATGACAATGCCATTCTCATCTTGCTTGTTCTTGAATATCCACTTGGTGCCAATAACATTGTGGCAATCCTTGGGTTTCTCAACCAATCTCCAAACCTTGTTGCGCTCAAAATTATTGAGCTCATCATGCATAGCTTCAACCCAATCGGAGTCCTCAAGAGCTTCAAACACTTTCTTAGGCTCCACCATAGAGATATGAGCATGATGCTCACAAAAATGAGCCAATTGCCTTCTAGTGGATCTTCTAGTTTGAACATCCTCCAAGACCTTGTCATCTTGGGCATCAATTAGCTTCAAAGCTCTTCTTATCCTATTGATGCGACGGGATTCGATCTCCTCATTATTGCGAGGAGGAGAAACTTGATCATCTTGATCATTTGGGTCCCCATCTTGACCATAATGGCCTTGATCATCAACATTGTCAACAACAATATCTTCAACACTAGCTTCATTTTGGGAAGAGGATGACGAGGAAGAATGATCTTGGCCTTGATCTTGACTCGCATTAGTGAGAGGAGTGGGTACGACTTGCGGAGTCACTTGATCAATGAGAGGAGGGTCTTGAATATGTTCTCGGTTAGGTGTAGTGGTTGGCTCCTTGGCTTGATCTTCAAGTGTAGAGGAGGGCTCCACTTGGGTAGAGCATAGTCCTTCTCGAGTCGCCATAAGGTGTCCCTCGATGGGGCGGAAGAATCCCACACCCATCCTTCCTATGGCTTCTTGAGGCATTTCAACATCTACATTTGAAACATGAAATTGCGCCACTTGGGAGCCGTCATTTTCCTCGAAAACCACACTACAAGATTCTATGACAATCCGTGAGGCTTTGTCATAGACTCTATAAGTGTGGGATTCGGCACCGTAACCAACAAAAATACCCTCAATAGTTTTGGATTGAAATTTCGACAACCTAATACCCTTGATCAAATAAAAGCACTTACAACCGAATACCCGGAAGTAGGATACGTTGGGCTTGTTGCCGGTGAGGATCTCATATGGGGTCTTGCACAAGCCTTTGCGGATGTAGAGGCGGTTGGAGGAGTGGCATGCGGTGGATATGGCCTCGGCCCATAAATATTGGGGAGAAGAGTACTCCGCCAACATGGTCCTTGCCATATCCAAGAGAGTGCGATTCTTCCTTTCGGCAACACCATTTTGTTGAGGAGTGTAAGTGGCGGAGTATTGGTGGCGAATGCCTTCTTCACTAAGAAATTCATTCAATGTATAGTTCTTGAACTCCGAACCATTATCACTCCTAATAGCCATGATTTGCACATTGTGTTGACGTTGCACTTCGTTGGAGAAGTCGATGATGGTTTGTTGGGTCTCACTTTTGCACTTGAAGAAATAAACCCAAGTGTATCTTGAGTAATCATCGACAATCACCAAGCAATACTTCTTGCCACCAAGACTTGCTTCGGGCACGGCACCAAAGAGATCAACATGGAGAAGCTCCAAGATCCTCTTTGATGAAATAATAGTCTTGGCCTTGTGCACAATGTCATGCATCTTCCCTTCAACACACGACCTACAAACACGATCCTTTGCAAAGGAAACATTTTCTTTTAGTCCAACAATAAGGCCACTTTTGTGAAGACTTTGCAAAGTTCTCATGTTGACATGGGATAGGCGGCGATGCCACAACCATCCCAAGTCCGCCTTCCCGAAAAGACACATTGCTTGAGTGTTGGTTGACTTCGAAAAGTCCACCACATACAACTCATTTTCAACATGTCCCACGTGAACGACGTCAAGAGTCTTGCTTCTCAAAAGGACCACAATATCACCATCAAAGAAGACGGAAAGACCCATCTTACTAAGAGACCGGACGGAAAGTAAATTATAACCAAGGGATTCGACAAGCATGACGTTCACGATAGTGATATCGGGAGCCACCACAACCTTGCCAAATCCGGATACCTTAGACTTGGACGAGTCCCCATAGGTGACGGTTGCTTGGATGTCATTTGGTTGCAACTCCGTCACAAGTTCTTTGCTTCCGGTCATATGATTAGTGCATCCACTATCAAGAATCCATTTAGTCCCACCGGAAGCATAGTCCTGCAAGAGATCATTGACTAGAGTTAGGACCCAAGTTGGGTCCCTTCATGTTAGCAACAAGGGTCTTTGGAACCCATATAGTGTAGTCAATAAAGCCCTCAATAGGACCAACATATTTAGCTTGCACAACACCATAATAATCAACATATAAGAAATGGTGTGGGTTGTTAGTTCCCGCGGAGGTGCTACGAGTAGTGTTGTCCCTTATGACATTACCACCCGAAGCACCATTCTTGTTCTTCTTCTTGTTCTTCTTCTTCTTGTTCTTTTTCTTGGTTATATATCCAAGACCTTGCTTGCCCACTTGTTGCCTTGGAGCACTCAATTGTGATCTAGAAATGACCACATTAGAGCTTGAGGCAACCACTTGTGGGGTGGCAAGCACCACCTTTTCAACTTGAGTGCTTTTGCCCTTGAGCCTTGCTAGCTCATCCTTCAACCTAGCATTTTCTTCAATAATATTTGCATGATCACAAGAAGAAGTAGAAGTGCTAGGATGGTTAAGTTGAGTAAGTTGAGTTTGAAGTTGTTCATGCAACTCTTTGAGGGATGAGTGTTCACTTTCCAAAGCTTTGTGAGCAATGGTTAGTTTTTCAAACTCCTTGGTTAGTTTACCATGACCAACCCCAAACTCTACTTTATCCTTTTTAGCCTTTTTATATTTAGCAATAGCAAGATCACGTTCCTTAATGATTTTAGAGACAAGTTCATTATGGGTAGTTTCAATAGTTTCAAGTTCATCTTCTAGAGAAACTCTACCATCATGTTCTTCCTCAAGAGTCATTGAGAGAGATGCAATTTCATCCGCATCCCTTCTCTCAATCTCACCTTTCTTCTCAAGAGACTCTTGGGCCTCTCCCAATTGCCTCATGAGATGCTCAAAGTACTTCTTGGTCTCCCCTTGCATGTTAGACATAAAACGGTCCAAAGAGGCCCTTTCCTCTTCTTCTCTAAGACTAGCAATATGTTCTAGTTCACTAGGGGTCTTAGAGTTAGGAGAAGATGATACCTCCGTGATCTTAGCCATGAAGCACTTGGCATTGCGTTGAGGAAGATTTTCATTGGGGGATTCAAAGAGAGATGACGAAGATGGAGTGGAAGCAATAGCTAGAGCGGCCACTTCACTTGTGGTTTCTTCTTCTTCATCACTCCCGGAATCATATTCCTCTTGAGTCAAGAGCACAAACTTGGTGGGGGTCTTCTTGTTGAAAGGTTTCTTCTTGAAGTGAGGTTTCTTGTATTCAACCTTGGACTTGTCCTTGCGGATGAGCTTCCCGCTATGGTTCTCTCTATTCTCATAGGGGCACTCCGCAATGAAGTGGTACTTGTCTTGGCAATTGAAGCAAGATCTCACTCTTTGAGCCCCATCATTACCATACCGAGACTTGGTCTTTTCCTCAACAAATTTCTTGCCTTTTGGGGGATTGTTCCAAAATTTTTGCACGGTGAGAGCAATTAGATCCTTTAGAACGGGATCATATTCTTGTTCCTTCAAAGGAGGCAATGCTTCTTCACCATCTTCATCATTCTCAACTTCTCTTGTCAACACCTTGGCCTTCAAAGCAACGGAAGCTCCTTGATGCATCCCAATGGCCCTAGCACGGTTGTCAAGAGCATTCTTGGTTTGTACTTTGTAGGAGCTCAATTCTTGCATGACTTGGGTAGAGGTCATGATGGAGAAATCATGTCTCCCTTGAATGCTCTTCATATCCGTGCCCTCAAAAGGCATCACGGCAATTATGAACTTCCTCTTGATCCAAGCATCATCAATATGTGTTGCACCCGCATTAGAGAAAGCGGTGGCAAGAGATTTGAGCCTCCGATACATGTCAACGTGATCTTCTCCATCACGCATGAAAAATCCTTCGGCCTCATTGGTCAAGGTGTCATAGCGATTTCTTTGCATGCTTTCATTCCCAACAAACATGATGACAAGTGCATCCCATGTTTCTTTGGCGGTGGAGAAGTGTTGAAGATGCGGCATGTGATTGGGCCCCACGGCTTGATGAAGGATGGATAAAGCGGTGTAATTGAGTTGGCAATCTACAACCTCTCTTCTTGTGAGATTCTTGGGATCATATGGCTTGTATCCATCACGAGTGATTCTCCAAAGATCTATACAAGAAGAGTTCAAGTGAGTCTCCATGTAGTATTGCCATTCACGAAAAGAATATGCATCAATTTTAGGTGGATCTCCCCTAGGAATTATATGAGGAAAAGGAATGGGGGGATCGGGAGAATACGAGCCTTCTACGGCACGATATCCTTCCTTTCCACTCGCACCCTTCTTAGAGGATTGTTCGGCGGAAGCAGTTTTAGGTAGTTCACCATCAACCCCAATCTTGGCACCCTCCGTTTCCGGAGGGGATGAGTCGACCACCTCCGGTTCCTTGGTTTTGAGGAGTGTTGTCATGAGTAGACGCAACTCCTCAAATTTAGTGTCTATGGATGAGGTCAATGATTCTCTCAAAGCATTGAGATCATTCATGGACACATTTACTTCGGACGGAGCGTCATCCTCATCACCCATACTTAAACTCTTAGGCGGTTAAGCCCGATAGAAGAGCCGAGGCTCTGATACCAATTGAAAGTAAAGTATAGGCACCTAGAGGGGGGGGGTGAATAGGTGCTACGACCAATTTTAATTTTTTCTTAAGATTTAGGCTTGACAAGAAGGTAAATTCTCTAGATTATGCAACTAGGGGTGAATTTACCTATATGACAAGGCAAGCAATAGAGACAACTAAAACAACACTTAATGCAACTAGTACAACAATAAATGTGACAAGTACTAGAAGTGAATAGGGAGGAACGAGATAACCGATGGAAGCACACGGAGACACGATGTATTCCCGAGTTCCTCCTTGTTAAGGGAGTACGTCTCGTTGGAGGGGTGTGAGCTCGCCACGAAGGCCTACTCAACGCCACAAAGGCCTCACCCTATTCTCCGATGAACTTCGCCACAAAGGCCTAGTTCACCTTCCACTATAGAACCCCTTTGAGGCGGGGATCGAATCCTTTACAAACAAGTTTGGGGCACACACCCACAACTTAATTGGGGGCTCCCAACACTCACAAATCACCAAAGAGTAGCAAGAAGCCTAGGTTCTCCACATGAGGAAACCCTAGGCCAAGATTCCTCAAGCAAAGGAGAGGGGAAATGAAATCCGGTTGGTGAAGACGTAGATCGGGGCCTTCTCCTTCAATCCACCAAAGATCTAGGCTTTTGGGTGGTTGGATTGGGAGATCTAGCAAGGTGGTTGAGCTTCAACAATGGAGTCTTTAAGTCTGGTCGAGCTAACTTGAGGTTGGTGGAGGGGAGGGGGTATTTATACCCCCCATAAATGCAAAGAGCCGTTGGAGCTTTTCTGGCGAAAGTCACACCGGAGACTCCGGTGTAAAGACCGGAGACTCCGGTCCGGGCCGGAGACTCCGGACAGTTTCCGGTGTCCCAAAGTTTCAGGAAAAATCCACTCCGGAGACTCCGGTCTGGTGGACCGGAGACTCCGGTCTTGGTGCTTCGAAAACGCTGAGAGTATGTCTGTGGTCTTGCGATCGAAGGAAACAAGTACTCACACCGGAGACTCCGGACAGTATCCGGTAAGTCTCCGGTGTGGGTTCAGTGCGCGACACCACCTAGTCCTTAGAGAAAATCCTTGAAGAAGAGCCCACACCGGAGACTCCGGACAGTCTCCGGACACTCTCCGGTGTGGGTACAGTACGCGACACCAGAAATTCCTTAGCCAAAATCCCTGTGCAAATATCCACACCGGAGACTCCGGTCTGGTAGACCGGAGACTCCGGCCTGGGGAAAATTCCAGAGAGCAGAGATATTGGACAACAGCTCCTTTTTGTACCTCATCACCACAAATGATAATAAGTTGACGTAACCCCTGAAATACATCAAACACCTATTAGATTACATGTGTTGTTAACAAACACCAAAACAAGATGATTTAAGCGCGTTTGCACTTTCAGTCTTGTTCAAGATCTTGCGCAGATACAATCGGTTGCTAGCGTGACAAGCGGTGGAGACGGCCTCGGCCCAAAAGTTATAAGGAGAAGAGAACTCCGCAATCATAGTCCGTGCCGCATCCATTAGTGTCTGATTCTTTCTCTCCGCCACACCATTTTGTTGAGGGGTGTAGGGAGTGGAATATTGATGAGCAATTCCTTCCTTGCTAAGAAATCCCTCCACTGTGTAGTTCTTGAACTCGGAGCCATTGTCACTTTGGATAACCATGATGCTTGTATTATGTTGGCACTCCACCAAAGTGATGAACTCGATGACCCGCTTTTGAGTCTCACTCTTCCTCTTGAAGAATTACACCCACCAATATCTCAAGTAGTCATCCACAATCACCAAGCAATACTTTTTGCCTCCAAGACTATCATATGACAGGGGACCAAATAGGTCCAAGTGAATGAGCTCGAGGATTCTTGAGGTGGTGATGTTGGTCTTGGTGGGGTGAGCTTCTCCATGTTCCTTTCCAAGAACGCAAGAGCTACACACGCGATCTTTGGAAAACTTAGCATTCGTTAGTCCTAGAACATGATTGCCACTTTGAAGGTCATGCAACGTCCTCATATTGGTGTGGGCTAACCGGCGATGCCATAACCAACCCACATCAACTTCAACCATTAGGCATGTCGCGGCACACGTGTCTCCTTTAGAGAAGTCCACTACATACATGTCGTTCTCGACATGCCCAACAAAGGCTACTTTAAGAGTCGTCTCCCAAGTGACAATCACATTCTCCCTATTAAAGAACGAGGTAAAACCACTTTTAGCAAGTTGAAGAACCGAGATGAGATTATAGCCAAGGGACTCGACAAGGAGAACATTCTCAATTGACAAGTCATTTGAGATGGCCACCTTGCCTCGTCCCAATACCTTTAGTTCGGAGTTATCACCAATAGTAACGCAATTGAGATGAGGTAATGGAGGATGAACATCACTCATTGCGTCATTGCTTCCGGTCATATGTTGGGATGCACCACTATCCACCGTCCATTTGCTCGAACCGGAAGCACTTCCCTACAATAGATTAGTGTCTTGATTTAGGTACCCATCGTTGAATGGGTCCTCTTTTGTTAGCAACAAGGGTCTTTGGAACCCAAATACTCCAATGATAATCATCACCATAAGAAGTACCAACATATTTAGCATACACATGACCATCTCTAGATTTCATAAGAACATAAGATGGGTTGTATTTTCCAGCAAAGTCATTATGAGTGGTGCTCCCCCTAGAGGTGTCACCACCCAAAATAGTGTTAGTATCCTTTTCTTTGGTCACCTCTCCCTCTTTCACAAATCTTAGTTCTTGTGAGGAAGAGGTGACTTTCTTCTTGTTCTTCTTTTTGTACTTCTTCTTTGACTTGGCTACATAGCCAAGTCCCTCCTTTCCATTCTTGACTTGTTGAAGAGTCACCTCATTGAGATTCTTCTCACTTCCTACAAGATTAGTTGCACTACAAGAGTTGCTAGGAAATGAATTCATGCAAGTAGATTAGGATGACATAACTTGCTTGTTTGATTGTTGAGCTAGGAGATTGTCACGAGACTTGGTTAGCTTGTCATGAATTTCCTTAAGAGACATGAACTCCTTTTTTAGTTTTTTCATGACTAGTAACTAGTTCTTCGTGAGCAATTCCCAGCATCAACTCTTCATTTTCAAGTGTTTTAATGATAGCAAGAGATTGTTCATTATCCTTTCTAAGCTTAGAGATAGCCATGGCAAAGTTTTCTTCAAGACTAGATAATTTCTCCTCAAGAGAGGCACGAATGGAACGCTCATTCTCAACAGCCTTTTCAAGCTCTTTGTCATTGTAAGTGTGACCTCCATGGCTTTCTAAGGTCATGATAATTTCCTCCTTTTCATCTACAAGAGAGTTAGCCTCATCAAGTTGCCGCAAGAGGGCATTCACTTTCTCCTTAGTCTCACCTTTGAGGCTAGCTAGCCAAATGCCTAACTCTTTTGCCTCACCATCCTCCTCACAAACATTTTCAACACAATCCAATAATGAAGGAGGGTTAGTGGTAATCGTCTTGGAGTTAGGAGAGCATACCGAGGTGGCTTTTGCCATAAGACATGTGGGTCGGGTAGCCACAATTTCATTGGGGGATTCAAATAGAGAGATTGATGGAGATGATGCGGTAGCTATGGCGACGTGAGCAAATCCTACCACTTCATCTTCTCCTTCATCTCCAGAGATATAGGTTTCAAGAACCGCCCCTTCTTGGACATAAAGAGCCCTTGGCACTCTTCTAGCAAAGTTCTTGTTTTGTAGAGTCTTGGCCTTGTTTTCGCGAACAAGCTTGTCTTCATTTTCTTCTCTTGGCTCAAAAGGGCACTCCTTCACGAAATGGTTTGCACTACCACAGTTGTAGCATGTCCTTGGTCGCTCCCCCTTCTTTTTGTAGTTCTTGTTTCGTGGAGGTCTTGGAGATCCGGCCTTGTGAGATTCCCATCTCTTCCAATATCCATGCATAGCAAGATCGATGCACTTGTGAGCTCTGGTGTAGGTTTCCTCATAGTCTTCCTCATCATCATCCTCTTCTTCACTTTCATCAACTCGAGCCATTGTCTTTGACTTCACAGCGAGGTTGGGTGACTTTCCCATTCCTATAGAGCGATCTAGAGCATCATCCTCACTCTTGTGTGATAGAGAGATGGCGATGAACTCACTAAGAACAACAATGGAGTTGAGCGTATTGTAGTCCTCTCTTGTTCGGATGCTAGTGGAGAGATTCTTCTCAAAGGGTGTAATGGCTTTGACAAATTTCCTCTTTATCCACTCATCGGATATCTCTTCCTTTCCAAAGTCTCTCAATTGATTGGCGAGAGTGACAACTCTTCTATATAGCTCTTCGGAAGTCTCATCCTCTTGCATAACAAAGTTCTCGGAGTTGTCAATGGCCACATCATACTTGGAAGATTGGATGCTGGCATTTCCTTGAAACAAGGTGTCAAGCTTGTCCCAAGCTTCCTTGGCGGTCTTGCAACCACGAATGTGAGTGAGATTCTCCCTTGGGAGAGCCTTCTGGATGATAACAAGTGCAGTCTTGTTGAGTTGAGATTCCACATCCTCCCTTGGAGTCAAGTTGCTTGGGTCATGTGGATGAAACCCATGAATCACACTCCTCCACAATGCGGTGCACGATCCGGAAATATGTGACTCCATTTCAAACTTCCAAGAAGAGAATTCATTAGTGTTAAGCATGGGAGGAAGTCCAACATTAAGAATGGGTGGCATGGAAACAATTGGGTGGATGGAGTCATAATTTTGAGGAGGTGGAACTTTTTAGTTGGCCCCTGAACCATTAGCAGTTTGAGACTTGGAGCCATTGGAACTCTCCTTTGCCTTGGCTTTAGCCTTTTGTGCGGCTTTAGCCTTAGCTTTGGCAATGTTCTCTTCGATTTCGGAATCGTCCGGAACCGTTTCCTCTTCCGAACTATCCTCATCGGATACGTGGGGAGAGTTCGAGGGCCCCTTAGGTTTACCCATCATGATCTCCATCATATTCTTGATGGAGGAAACCTCCGAGCCTATAGTAGAGCTAACCTTGGACAATTGGGTTTGGATGGTACAAACCGTTTTCTCTAGGCTAGCTATAGTGTCGGCCATTTTGGAGAGCTCCTCCTTAGAAGATTCGGGATCATCTCCGTTGACCATGATACTCTTAGGAGGTTAAGCCCGATAAAAGAGCCGAGGCTCTGATACCAATTGAAAGTATACAAAGGTCAACTAGAGGGGGGGGGTGAATAGGTGACCTATAAATTTGAATCCCTTTTCAATTTTAGGTAGGCTTTAGGAAGTAAATAACTTGGTTATCTAGATGTGCAACTAGGTAGACACCCTAAGTGAAAAATAACGAGTATGCAACGGAAGTAAATGTAAGGCGCAAGATAACCACAAGTGAAAACACGAAGACAAGGATATGTTTCCCGTAGTTCCTTCTTAAAAGAAGTGCGTCTACGTTGGAGAGGTGGGGAGCCGCCTAGGCGCTCCTCAATAGCACGGATGTGCACACCTTGTTCTCCTTGAGCTTCTCCGGTGAGGGAGATTCTCGTTTCCACTATGAGGTCGACTTGAAGGCGTTGACCAAACCTTTACAAGGGGTTGAGGCTACTCCACAAGTGAGATGGAGGCTCTCAACAATCTTAAGCTTCTTTCTACAAGGTGGAAGCTACAAGCACTAGGGTTTCTCTAGGATGACAAAGCAACCAAGAGATTACAAGATCCCAAGAGGGGAATACAATTTTTGGCTTGGTAGAAAGGTAGATCTAGGCCTCCTCCATGAGATCCTTGAAGGGCATCGAGTTTGGTTGGAGGAGGAGGGAGATCTGGACGTTTTGAGCTCTTGAACAATGGAGGAGAGAGAGGAATGGACGAACTAGCTGTCTAGAGGAAGAAGACACCTATTTATAGCCTCCTCCGATTTCTGACCGTTGCAGAACGCTAGGGCCGGAATATCCCGGGGTTAGCACTGGAAATTTCCGGGGCAGTTAGGCCGGATATTTGAAATATCCGGGGGCGGATTTTTGAATTATCCGGGGCCGGAATATTCCGGCCAATAATCCTCCGCCATCTCTGCGCGCGGGCAGCAACACCATGCTGGATTTCTGCTAAGCACTGAGGCCGGATATTTGAAATATCCGGGGGGCGGAATTTTGAATATTCCGGGGCCGGAAATTTCCGACCAATATTCCGCCCCCATCTCTGCGTGCGGGCAACTACGAGGTCTCCAAAATCTGCTAAGGACTTGAGGGCCGGAAATTTGCCCCGGAATATTCCGGGCAATATCCGCCCCACCTTCTGTGCGCGGGCAGATGGAGTGTGGCACTTAGCCATTTTGCTGGAGCCAGAGAGGCCGGAATATTCCGGTGCTCGGGCCGGAAATTCCGGCCCTTATACCCCGGAATTTCCAGGGGCAGCCCTTAAATAATCCGTCTGCAGTTAGAACATCTCCAGAAAAATCCTGTGTGAAAATCCCTCAAGAATATCATCGTGAATTATATGCGGGGTGATCTGTAGACACTTAAACCAACAGGTTAGAGATTATACCCGCGTTGTTATCATCACCAAAATCATTAGAGGAGACATGAGCTTTCACTATCCTGTCCGAGGCCAGCAGGGCGGGACACATTAGTGGGATTGTTCCTCACCTGGTGCCAGGGGGATAACGCATCTGCAATATGCGGATGATACTATCATTCTGATCCAGAACAAGGACCTTGACATAGACTCCTCAAATTCCTGTTGCTCTGTTTTGACGACATGTCACGCCTTCGTATCAACTTTCACAAATCGGAAGCCTTTGTTATGGGCCAGCCGGCGCACGAGCAGTCCTGCATCGCTAATATGCTTAACTGCAAACTGGGCTCGTTCCCTTTCCTTTACCTTTGTCTTCCAATATCGGATAGGAAACTGGCGATTGAACAGTGGCAATTTCTAGTTAACAAGTTGGGCTCCAGGGTGTAAGTATGGTTTGGGAGGCTCCTGTCTGGGGATTACCCCCGAGTAGGGGAGCAAGTGCTAAAGTGAAGGTCAAGGTAATGTTGACCGGGTAGACGGCTACCCGGGTACCTGCTACCCGGTAGGTTTCTATCCGGCTGTATCCACCAAAGGCCAAGAGAAGATATCAAGGAAGTTATATTCTACCAAGTAAAGAAGTTGGTCCGAGTAGACGGATGACAATCCTACTCGGGCCAGAAGTCAATGGAGCCGTTCAGACAAGGGATCCCGCGTATCCTGCGTCCGTACCGGCGTGCGGTTCAACTTATGGAGCGCGTGATTACCCGCTCTACGGCGTGGCTACAGTGAGGTAGGCGCCTGTCAAGTCCTGTCACTGACAGAGGGGACAGGACGTGCCTAGGGGCCTACTCTATCTCACTGACAGGGTGGACAGGTCCCATCTCCTGAACGGCGTGACGACTTCCCGCACCCGCGCCAGCGAGAAGCCGGAGGCGTGCGCTGTCCTGTAGTGGGAATGTCCCATCAAGTGTACCTTATAGTTTTTCTTTATTCGGTTGGGCACCAGTATATAAGGTGCCCTGCCCCCTCCTGCGCGAGGGACGACGTTGCTTGACTTCACATCTATTGTTAGAGCTAACACCAGGGCTAGAGAGAACAGCCGAGTGGCTACTCGGCCAAGAGATACACTTTGTACTGTGGCTACTCGGAAAACATACATACAGAGAGGTAGGCAGGAGTAGGGGTGTTACCTCCACACGAGGGCCCTGAACCTGGGTAGATCTTGTTGTTTGCAGTGCTAGAGATACCTTAGCGCGGCTACTCGTCGTGCGATCCCTCCCCGGATACCTCCAGCGTCCATCGGCCCCAACACTTTAGCCATCCTATGGCATCTGCCGTGATACCACCACGACAGTTGGCGCCCACCGTGGGGCTACCAGCGGCGCTGGCTGGAGTTCACATTCGGACGGGACCGATTTCAGCTTCAGGGGAGCGCGTGGTATGTGGCCTTGTCCACAGATTCGGCTCCTTCGACTTCGTCACCGACAACGCCAGAGATTTCGGCGGCATGCCCATGCCTGCAGGTGGTTCGGTGCTCTCCTTCGCCACGCATCTGGTCTATGTCGTCACCACCGTCATCCGCGAGTTCCCAGAGGTGGTGTTCATCGCAGAAGATCCTCCTGCTGTACTCGCTGCCCGCGAGAAGCCAACTGGCTGCTCTGCGGACAACGTGGAGGTGATGATGACAGGCCCGGCTATCGATGCCGGGAAGGTCGCCCGCTACCGCTGGCGTCATCGAGGAACCTGCGGGTGCAAAGGGCCACAAGCCCTACGAGAAGCCCCAGAACATTCCGGGCTACGTGGATCCTTCCACGTCCACGGCGATACCAGTTGCTCGCGGAGGCGCAACCGTGCAGCTGGGCATGCGGCAACCCAACGAGGCGGAACTCGCCGCCATGAGGGCGCAAATCGAGAAGCAGCGTCAAGCGCTACTCGCGGAGTCCCAGGAGCTGGAGAAGGTTAGGCTTGAGCTTAACCTGGCGCAAAACGAGTACAATGCAGCGCATGGCTTTACTCCTGTTTCTAGGCTGTCTAGCAAGATAGGCGTTACTCGTTGCAACTTAGGCGCTGAGCTGGCTAGAGATGGTAGGGCTGCTAGCCAATCTGCTAGTTTGGACACTGTTGGTAGGCCTAGATACATCACCCCCGCCAAAACTCTTAGGGCTGCAGAGGCAGTGGCTGCTGAGTTGCCGCATCTCACTGGCGACGCGCGCGCTAGGCAGCAGGAGAGACTCAACGAGCTAGTGCTAGAGGCTGGCAGGCAGAACGAGGAGTTCCGGAAAGCCAATCCGGGGGCTGGCACTTCTCAGATTGTGCACTCGCGTGCGGTCAGATCTACGGATCAGGCCTCATCGCTGCTTCCCGGCAATGAGAGGGACCAGAGCGTGCACTCTGGGAAGAGTAGACAGATGCAGGTGTACGACCCGGCTGTCGCCGCAAAACAGCACGCTGTGCCGCGGCAGCCCGGTCAGAAACACAACTCTGCAGGAGCAGGCTATCAAGCCACAAAGCTCACAGTAAGGAGCAAGTAGGAAACCATGCAGGACCTTCTCGGCGTCATGCTGCCCAGCCTACTCGGCAGAGGACTCAGCAACCAGCGGCAGCACAGCCGCGTGCAGCTGTGCCAGCAGCCAACCCGGTTGTGCATCCCGCAGCGGTGCAGCAAGACCGCTATGATGATGGGTACTCGGCGATGGGGCTAGCTGGGTACGCTGACCCGAGAGATGTCACTGATCGTGTGGGTGACCGCATGTTGGAGCCCAGTGATGCAAGATACAAGCTAGACCGGATCAATCGGTCTGCTCAGCTCGAGAACAAGGGGCCACCCGGCCGAGACTGCTTTGGTCGCCGCATCATGGAGGAGCCCTCCGTGAACCATTTTCAGCTGGCCAGGGGGACCAAGTGCTACAATGGCAGCACCAAGCCGGAAGACTGGCTGAGCGACTATGTTACCGACTGTGCACATTGCAGGCGGCAATCGGAGGTGGGCTGTGCGGTATGTTCCGCAGATGCTAGAGGGCCCGGCTCGGACTTGGCTCAACAACCTGCCCAAGGACAGTATCAACTGCTGGCTAGACTTCTCGGAAGCCTTCATCAGCAACTTCACCAGCACCTACAAGAGGCCGAATAGGCCGCAGCAACTATCTTCTTGCAAGCAGCGAGAAGAAGAAACTGACCGAGAATACCTTACTCGGTGGAGCACTTTGAGGAACACCTGTGAGGGTGTGAATGAGGCACAGGCCATTACTTGGTTTGCTCAGGGTTGCAGGCATGGCAGCATGTTGTGGCAGAAGCTGCAGAGAGAGATGCCGAGTACTCTCGCCGAGACGATCAAGATTGCAGATATGTATGCACTCGGTGACCCTACTCAGCCTCTGCTTATTCTCCTGAGCCGAGAAGGAAGCACCAAGACGGCAGCAGGCGCAATGACTTCCGCAACAAGCGCAGAGGTGACCGCATTGATACTCGGTATGATCCCGAGGAGGTGAATGCTGTGACCACGGCTGCTGGGAGTAGCCAAAGGCAAAAAACTGCTGGAGCCCAATACGGGCAAAACCAGAATCAGGGCCAAGGCATCAAGAAGCCGTACAATGCTCCCCAGCAGGGTAGCGGCAACCCGGATCCAGCTCCGAGTTTTATCTTTGGGAACATGAAGGATGGGCCATGCAGCTTCCATACTCGGCATCCGAGTAGGCCAGCCAACCATACTACCCGGCAGTGCAGCTGGTGGGACCGCATCAAGAATGAAGACCTGCCCCCTCCTCCTCCTCTGCCGGCTGCGAATGCCAATGTGCAGCCTATTCGGGCAGTTGCTGCCAGGCCTGCAGTGTTTCCGAGAAGGGAGAACATGAATCAAGTGGCTCAGGGAGCCAACCGCAACTACAACTACGACAACCGCAATGAACTACAACTACGACAACCGCAATGACCGCAACCGCAACTACTACACCCGCAACAACAGGAACAACAACAACAACAACAACAACAACAACGGCAACAATGGTGGTGGAGACCGCAACCAGTACCAGGAACACCATGAGAGCTACATGATATTCACCACTGAGCCAGCCGACAAGCAGTCACTGCGCAGGCGTGCAATGGAGGTAAATGTTGTGATCCCGGCTGTACCTCACTACCTGCACTGGTGCGACCAAGAGATCACCTGGTCCAGAGCTGATCACCCCAAGGTGATGCCCAACCCGGGTAGCTATGCTCTAGTGGTGGATCCCACTTTCTTGGGAACCCAGAAGAATGTAAGGTTCAGCAAGGTGCTGATAGATAACGACAGCAGCATCAACATCATGTACCGGGATACACTGGAGAAACTTGGCCTTGCCAAGAACATGCTGCTACCCAGCAGGACCACATTTCATGGCATTGTGTCGGGAGTATCTTGTGCTCCAATCGGCCGCATCTGGGTGGATGTCCTATTCGGCACCAGGGAGAACTGCCGCACCGAGTGCCTGCAGTTTGAAGTAGTTGATCTTCAGAGCCCCTACCATGCTCTACTCGGTAGGCCTGCCCTCAGCAAGTTCATGGCCTCAACCCATGCAGCCTACTTGAAGATGAAGCTACCTGGTCCCAATGGTGTCATCACCATCTCGGGTGATTACAAGCGTTCCTTGGAATGCGCGTCTGCTAGTTCTCAGCTGGCGGAGTCCATGGTCATTGCTGCCGAGAAGAAGAAGATACATGAGGTGGTGGCTATGGCTCAAGCAGCGCAAGTCGGTGCGCCTGGCATGCCGGGTTCCCAGTACGGAACTGCATTCCAGGCGTCCCAGGAGACAAAGAAGGTCCAGGTCGATCCTGAGTTCCCAGACCGTGTTGCCATCATTGGCGCCGGGTTGGGAGAGAAATAGGAAAGCGAGCTCATCCACTTCCTCCGTGAGAATCGGGACGTCTTTGCCTGGTCCAATGAGGATCTGCCGGGTGTCCCGAGGGAGTTGGTTGAGCACTCGCTGCATGTGCGGCATGACGCCAAGCCAGTTAAGCAGGCTATGCGCCGCTTTGGTGATGAGAGGAGGAAAGCTATCGGTGATCAGATCACCAAGTTGCTGATAAGCAACTTTATCATGGAGGTATTGCATCCGGACTGGCTAGCCAACCCGGTTATGGTTGAGAAGAAGAAGGAGGACCCCAAGGCCGATACCGCATGGCGCATGTGCGTGGACTACACCGACCTGAACAAGGCCTGCCCCAAGGATCCATTCCCGCTACCCCGCATAGATCAGGTGATCGACTCCACTGCTGGTTGTGAGCTTTTATCTTTCATAGATGCCTACTCTGGTTTTCATCAGATAGCTCTCAACCCGGATGATCAAATAAAGACTGCCTTTATTACCCCTTACGGGGATTATTGTTATCGTGTCATGTGCTTTGGGTTGCGGAATGCGGGGGCTACCTATCAGAGATGCATGCAGAAATGCTTGCATGACCAAATTGGCAAGAATGTGCAGGTGTACGTAGATGACATTGTCATCAAAACGAATAAAACACATACTCTGCTTAGCTATATTGAGGAAACCTTTGCCAACTTGCGCAAGTACAAGACGAAGTTGAATCCGACTAAATGTACCTTTGGCGTCCCGGCTGGCAAGCTACTCGGCTTCTTGGTATCCAGTCGGGGCATTAAAGCCAATCCTTCAAAGATAAAAGCTATAGAGAGCATGTCTTTGCCGAGATCACTGAAGGATGTGCAAAAATTCACTGGATGCCTGGCTTCTCTGAGCCGCTTCCTGGGCAGAATGGGCGAGAAGGCTTTGCCTCTTTATCAATTTATGAAAAAGAGTGACAAGTTTGTCTGGACACCACAAGCTGATGTGGCATTCAAGGAGCTGAAGGCCATGCTGGGTAGCGCTCCCATCCTGGCTAGTCCGCTACCCAAAGAGCCAATGTTGCTGTACATTGCGGCTACCAACCGGGTAGTCAGTGTGGTGATTGTGGTTGAAAGAGAAGAGGAAGGCAAGACTGTGCAGCGGCCAGTGTACTATCTCAGTAAAGTGCTATCCAGCTCCAAGCAAAATTACCCGCACTACCAGAAGATGACCTATGGCGTGTACCTGGGCGCCAAGAAGCTGAAGCATTATTTCCAGGAGCATCCCATCACAGTGGTGAGCTCTTCTCCCATCTCGGACATCGTGGGAAACAAGGAAGCAAGCGGCCGGGTAGCCAAATGGGCGATCAAACTAGCCGCGTACGCTCCTCTATACGCGAGAAGAGAAGCCATCAAGTCACAGATTCTGGCAGATTTTCTAGTAGATTGGGCTGAGGTGTAGTATGAGCCTCCCTTGCCGGAAACCAACTACTGGAAGATGCATTTTGATGGCTCCAAAGTGAAGGAAGGCCTTGGTGCTGGCGTGGTTCTTACGTCACCCAAGCGATATCAACTCAAATACGTGCTGCAGATTCACTTCAAGGCATCTAACAATGTGGCCGAGTATGAGGCCGTGGTACACGGTTTGAAAGTAGCCAAGGAGGTTGGCGTGCAGCGCATCATCTGTTATGGCGACTCGGATTTGGTGGTGCAGCAGGTATCCGGCACCTGGGATGCTCTGGATGCCAACATGGCATCATATCGGTTTCTGGTGCAAACCATGACTGGCTTCTTTGAAGGATGTGAGTTCCAACATATACACCGAGCAGAGAATGACGCAGCTGATGAGTTGTCCAAGTTGGGGTCTTCTCGGCATTTCATCCCGGCTGGGATTGCCTTGGAGCATTTAAGAAAGCCATCTATCAAGCCATCCCCCAACTCGGAGTCTATCTTTGTTCCTTCTCTGCCAGGAGAGGAAGCTGTTCCAATGGAGATTGACTGGGAGGCTGCAAAAGAGAACCCGGGGACTGTCGTCTCCAACCCGGGGACTGGCATCTCAACCCGGGGACTGCTCCATTCAACCCGGGGACTGTCGCATTCATCGAGGGGGTCCTTTCCGAGTACTCGGGGACTCGGGCCCTCGTCTCCAACTCAGAAGAGGTCTTGGTGGCTGATCCAATGGAAGTGGACGAACCAGTGTTTCCCACGCGGGAGACACCGAGTTGGGCTCTGCCCATATTATCCTTTCTAACGGATGGCACCTTGCCGAGTGATGAGGTTACAGCCAGGCAGATACAGAGAAGATCCAAGGGCTATACTATTTTCAACAAGGTGCTGCATAGAAGGAGTCCTACTGGCGTGCTGCAACGCTGCGTCGAGCCAGAGGAAGGAGAAGAAATTCTTGTGGAGATACATCAGGGGGAATGCGGGCATCACGCCTCTTCTCGGGCTCTGGTCAACAAGGCTTTTCGGCATGGCTTCTTTTGGCTCACTGCCTTGAAGCAAGCTGAAGATATAGTGAGAAAGTGCAACGGCTGCCAGAGATTTGCAAGTAAGATTCATATGCCAGCTTCCGAGTTGAAGACCATTCCCATTACTTGGCCATTTGCAGTTTGGTGTTTGGATATGGTGGGGCCTTTCAAACCAGCTAGAGGCAACATGACTCACATCTTGGTCATGGTTGACAAGTTCACCAAGTGGATTGAGGTCAAGCCTATTCGGAAGTGTGATGGAGCCACAGCTGTGAGTTTCCTGAAGGATGTGATCCTGAGATACGGCTACCCGCACAGCATTATCACTGATAATGGCACAAACTTTGCTGAGGGTGCTTTCGCGAGATTCTGCAAGGAGAAGCGATCCGGCTAGATGTTGCATCTGTTGCGCATCCGGCCTCCAATGGGCAAGTTGAGAGAGCAAATGGCATGGTGCTATCCGGCATAAAGCCAAGGCTGATTGAGCCATTGCTGAAAACACCTGGGTGTTGGCTAGACGAGTTGCCGGCGGTGTTGTGGAGTCTAAGGACTACCCCTAACCGATCAACCGGATACACACCATTCTTCCTGGTATATGGAGCTGAGGCCGTGTTGCCCACTGACCTAGAGCATGACTCGCCCCGAGTAACCCTCTACACTGAGGTGGAGGCTAGAGAAGCTCGAGAAAATGACGTTGACCTGCTAGAAGAAGCAAGAGAGTCTAACTCTGTCACGTTCAGCTGTTTACCAGCAAAACTTGAGGCGTTATCACAGCCGGAAAGTGAACCCAAGGGTTTTCCGAGAAGGAGACATGGTCCTTAGGCTCGTGCAGCGCACGGCCGGGATGCACAAGCTTTCCCCTCCGTGGGAAGGGCCTTTCATTGTGAGCAAGGCTTTGCACAATGATGCCTACTATCTTGTTGACGTACAGCCACCCCAGAAGAACAGGCCGGATAGAGCCGGAGAGGAATCTAAGCGCCCCTGGAATGTAGCTCTACTCCGACGTTTTCACTCATGAGCAAACTGTGTATGTACTTTCTTATCCGAGTTAAAATTCTAGTCGGCACTCCGAATTCTAACTCGGGGACTGCCCTCGTCCAAATTGCTCCTTGTGTTTCTACTCTGTTTTTACTTTGTCTATTCGGTTGAACCACTTAGAATTTCAAAAGCATATGTAGTAGTGTGTTTAAACCCACGGGCCAACTCTGCGACTCTGCTGCTGTCCGCAACCCGGCTTCATGGCAAGCCAGAGAACAAGCCAAAGGTCAATGAACACACGAAAAACTGCTAAGGAAAGGAAACGTGTGGCAACCGAAGTAGAGTGTTCTTTACTGTTTTATTTCTTTTTCGGCTAAGTGGTGGGCAGCGTTACTATGATTTTTCTAAGTGGCTAAGTATTTGAAACTCAAACTTTGAAATCTTGTGACTCGACTACCAAAAAAGCAACAAGTTGCAGGTAAGAGCTGAGACAAAAAGAGAGAGTGGATAAAAAATGCAACTCGGGGACTTGCATAGAAACGCAACCCGGCATTGAGCCAGAGTTGCTAAAATATCAAACTAAATAAAACTGAGTAGCAACAAAGATATAATTGTACGATTACATCTGCACCCGGCATCCCGGGGATCTGATAAAAGTTTAAGGCAAAGTTTGCAGGAATTACACAACTGTAGAATCGGCGTTGTCCGCATCGGCGTTGGCAGAGGCAGTGGTCTCGGAGGTTGCTGTGGCCACCGAGATAGGATCCGTTGCAGAGGTGGACGCGGTAGACTGGGTCCTGGGCAGCGGGTTGGCGTCAGTTGGCGCAGCACCAGTCGCGCCCAACTCGGGAGCTGCCTGTTCGATCACCATCTCGGTGGTGATGGTGGCATCTTGAGCGCTGGATTGCGGCTGCTCGGCCTCTGTGTTGGTGGCCAACTCGGATTCCTCCGTGTTGACCAGCTGCTCGGTCCCTTCGATCACCTTGGCCTTCCCCTTCTCGGATGCTCTCTTGGCGGCTTCGTCCTCAGACTCGGCATCGTCATCGTCGTCGTCCTCATCATCCTCTTCTTCAGGTTCTGTCTCTGGCTCAGGGAGGCCATCGATGTAGGTGGCGGTGTCGGCGTAGGAGGCGATCTCGTATGCCACCGCTTTCCGGCGAGTGACACAGTCAGGGTTCTTGGTCCACTTGGAGTCTTCACGGATTGTGAGGATCCTGTTGAGATCTAGGTTTTCATACCAACTGATGATGAAGTGTAGCAACTCGTCAGCTCCTGCCCGAGCTGCAGAGGCGCGCCACTTCTTCAACTCGGCCTTCACTCCGTCCAGGTGCTCGGCGATCTCGCTGAAGGTTTCTGGCACATCCTGATCCGGCCAGAACAGCTTGTGGAGTTTGAATCCAGTGGACACCATGGAGGTTCCCAGGCCCTTGAGGGAGCGGATCTGCGACTTGATACTCAGGAGATAGTCGCTGATGGTGGAAGTGTTGTCAATGGGCATTCCTGATGCAGCCCGGAGCTGTCTGCCTTCTCCACAGCAGGCACACCAGCAGAGCGGAGCTCCGGGAAGATGTCTGCGTAGGGATCTAGTTGGGATCAGAAACAGAGACAGAGAAGAGGTAAAACCAGATAGAAAAAGGCGGAGAAGAGAAAAACAAGTCAAGTGCAGAGAAAAGGTAACTCACGTTCTAAATCCACCAGCAGGGCTCCCAGCTTGATCTTCCAGTCATTCTCGTCCGAGATGTGCCTATCCTGGATGCGGCGCGAATCTGCGATCTGGACAACGAGTTGCCGGTTGTGTTCCTTCAGCATCGAGATTTCCATCTCGAGCGTTTTCTCTTTGGCCTTGGCGGTCTTCTTAATCTCGTCCTTCTCGGTAGCTTGGTTGATGGCAGTCTCGAGGGCAGCCTTCAAGTCGACCTGCATCTTCTCGTATTCCGCCCTCTCGGCGGTGCGCTCCTTCTCGATCTCTGCTTCGCGGGTTTGCAACTGCTGCTGCACCTCGGCAGGCATAAGGCAGTTCAGGTGTTGTTCCCGGAAGTTCTTATATTCTTCTGCGAAGAGAACATCAGTGTCAGCAGAGTAACCAAGTAAAAAGAAACACAAGTGCAGAGAAGGAAGGCAACTCACCCTCCAGAGTAGCGATCTTGCTCTGGGCAGAGGCAGCAAAGACTTCGCAGTCGCGATGTTTTTCCATCAGGTCCTTGAGCTTGCCTGCAGAGAAAACAACGATAAAGCAAAAAGCAAACACGGGCGTAAACACAAAACGCACAAACCGAATTGCTGAAAGCTTACCTTCAACTTCAGAAATCTGGAGAGTGCGGTCCAGTGCCATCTGCTCCATCGCATCGCCGTCTTTCTTCTCGGCTTCAAGAGTCTCGATACGGTCCTTGGCGATGCGGTGGTTCCAGAGTAGCCGACGGAACACTCTTGTCCTCTTCTGGACGCTATTCTGCAGAGAAGAAGAGAAAAAATGTAAGTGGTTTGGAAGATTTGGCCCGAGTAGATGGCAACTCGGTTGAGTTTTCGCCTACTCGGCCCGAATCTCGGGGACTGGGGGAATGGCTAAGAGGAAAAGAGAAAAAGAGAAGAGAAAGAAGAAAAACAGCAACTCGGAAAATACAAGAAGGAGAGAAGAGACTTACAACGTAGCTCTGCTCGATATCCTCAGCACTCTTGCGCATGACAAACAGCTTCCCAGCCAAGGTGCAGGTGGGGCTGGCTATCGTCATGGGAACAGAACCGACATCGGCCTTGTTCCAGTCGGTGCGGTAGTGGTCGATCTGGCCCAACTCAAGACCATTCCAAGTAGGGTTGCCGTGCGCCTTGCTGTTCCAGGCTGGGTCAACAAAGCCTACTCGGTCCAGGATGGCAGTAAGGCCCTCTCCCTCGATCTCGTCATCTTCTTCGCCACGCGACAAGAGATCAGGAGTCGCGGTCTTCTTCCCCTTGGACTTGGAAGTTGGCACGGCTTGGCCTTCTTTCAGAGCAGCCAGCTTCCTTTCTCCCTTTGACAGTGCGATCTCGTGGCGCTGGGAGAGAGTCATCATGTATTCCGGATAGATGGGTCGCGCGCGGCCGCCAGCACCAGCACTTTGCTCCTCGACGGGGCCAGTAGACCCAGAAGCAGCCGGGTTGGTGCTGGAGGTAGGCGCGGAGAGTGCTAGCTGCTTGCTCTTCACCGGTTTCCCGGCTTGACCACTTTGCGGCTTGGGGGGCGGCATCTGCTGTCCGGTTTGATAAGCATTGCACTTTGGCTGCTGACGGATGGCCTCGGTCCCAAACTTACTAATCTTCCTGGTGCTTGGAGTGGTGTTGGCCGAGAAGCAGGTGGAGGTAGTGGCAATTGGCGAGTAGACCGAGTTGGCGGAGGTGATGGTGATGTTTGAGTTGGTGGAGGAATCGGTGCGCTGGGTGGAGTCATCTGCTGGGTTGGCGGCACTGGAGGCCGGCTACCCGGTGCAGCGTCGGGCTGCACTTGGTCCTGGCGGATGGGCTCCACCATGTCTTCTTCTACCTGCTGCTCTGCAGCGGGGTCTGGCTTGGTATCAGTAACGTCTTCTACCCGCGGCCCGGCCGCGAGATCATCTTGCGCAGCAGCGTTGGTGTCTTGCTGCTGCTCGGGGGTGGCGTCTGGCCGCTCCAGGGCGGCATCATTGTCTTGCTGCCCAGCAGCATCTTCAGTATTTTCCCCAGCCTGATGCAGCCGGGGGAGATGGCAGCGTCTCGTCATTGGCAGCATCTTGGGCAGCTTGCTGCGCGTCGAGCTGTTGCTGCTCGGAGAGGGGATCAATGTCATCACCGGTGCCAGTGTTCTCGGCGCCGAGATCTTCTTCTACGTTGACTGGGGAGGACGCACGCGTCCTATCCTGCTGGTCCTGGTCTTCATCATCGTCCGAGAGCTCTACGAGTTTCTCTCGAGGCACAGCTGTCTTTCTCTTTGGGCGAGGAGCGGCCGCAGCAGCTTCCGCGTCGAGAGGGGCGCTGGAAGAAGAAAAAAGTTCCGAAAGGAAGCAGAAAGAGGGAGGAAAGGAAGCGGCAACAAATCAAAGTTCTACTCGGAGAAACACTTACCCTTTGCTGGTAGGGGGTTTCCTCCTGCGGGAAGCATCGGCCTTGGCAGTGGCTTTCTTGGTTTTCTTTGGGGGGGGGGGGTCCTGGGCATCACTGCCAACCCTCTTCCGAGTGTTGGGAGCAGCCACGGACAGAGGATCAACCTCCATGGGTTCCTCCTCGTCATCCACATCAGGCTCCTCTGCATAGTAGAGGAAGGAAGGAGTTTAGAAACAGAGAAGGAAATCAAAGGATGCTACTAAAGAGCACAGAGATGAACTCAGTCACCTTCGTCATCCCCGGACCAATCCCGAATAGAGGGACCAGCTCGAGACTTACCGGGTTGGACGGCATTAGGGATACAAAGGGTATCCTGGGTGTCGTAGGCGGTCTCGTCATCGTCGTCTCGGTCCTTGGTCCAGTTGGCGGTGAAGACTTCATTGTCCTCTTCTCGCTGGCGCGGGATGTGCTGTGATTGCAAAAAGATAGCACAGTGAGTTGAGTTCTCAGTTAAGGAGTTCTACTCGGGATAGCATGCAAACACAAAGCATATTAAGCTAAGGAGTTCTACTCGGGATAGCATGCAAACACAAAGCATATTAAGCTAAGGATTTTTACTCGGGATAGCATGCAAACACAAAGCATATTAAGCTAAGGAGTTCTACTCGGGATAGCATGCAAACACAAAGCATATTAAGCTAAGGAGTTGTACTCGGGATAGCATGCAAACACAAAGCATATTAAGCTAAGGAGTTCTACTCAGGATAGCATGCAAACACAAAGCATATTAAGCTAAGGAGTTCTATTCGGTATCAGAGTGCAAACAGCAAAGTGCAGAATACTAACCTGCTCGATGGGATTGGTGCGGCTGTACGGCTTGAAACCGTATGCCCAATTCTCGGTGAGGGATGTCTGCATGATGGACCGGGCCCAGATGGACACATCCGCCTTGCTGAGCTCGAACGTCGTTGTCCGAGTACAGTCTCGAGCACCTCCCATGAAGCACATCTTGCACACTCGGTGCTGGAGCGGGAGTACTCGGCGCGAGATCCAGCAGGCGATGGGGTCATCCTGCATCAGCCCTGCCTTCACCAGATCGGTGAGGCGCTTCTCGACCGAGTCGACATCTGGCACATTCTTCTTCGGGTCATAGCCCCAATTCTGCCCGGAGGGCGGTGAGTTGACGAATGGTGGAAGCCCTATCCTGTTTTCTATGGGCTTTCCTTCCTCGGAGGCTACGTTCTTGACGTAGAGGAACCCGCGCTGCCATTTGCGCACGGTGTCCAGTCCCTTCACTCTCGGGTGATGACCAGTTTGTCGTTGGAGCATCATTGCGCCACCGGTTTTGGTCATCTCGCGAGGGCCAGAGGTACCGCCAGGTTTCGGAACCTTTTGGCGGCGAAGGAAAAAGTACCTGGCCCAGGTGTGGATGGTGGGATAAACTCCCAGGAAAGCTTCACACACGGCGGCGTGTGTGGAGAGCATGACGATTGCGTTGGGAGGAAGATGGTGAGGTTGGACGCCAAAGTGGCGGAGGAAATCGGAGAAGAAATCAGAAATTGGAAGGCCGAAGCCGCGTTTAAAGTGGGATAGGAAAACGACATATTCACCTTCTTGAGGTTCCGGCTCGATCTCGTCGCCGGGATGGCGGCAGACGACGCCGGGAGGGACGCGGCGCGTGTTAACGAGCCACTGGCAATCCTCCGCCGTCACGTCCGAGCCTTCCCAGCCGGCTCGGGCGGCAGCAGAGCGATCCCTGGGCGCCATGGAGGCGGAGGTGTTCGGAGGAGGTGAAGATCTCAACGGAGTTGCGCAGATGCGCTTCTCTCTTTCTCTCTCGCGGCGGCGCAGCGAGTATTCGCGGTGGCGGAATGCTCGACGGAGGCGGAAGAGGCGAGGAGCGAGAGATTGGAAAGAACAGGAAAGAGGAAAAGTGGGCGACGCGGGGGTATTTATTTCTCCCCTGCGGATTGCCGTTACTGATGGACTGATCGTGGGTAATGATCGTGCGGCGTGGGTTAATTGACCGTTAGAAATGCACACAACGCAAAATGCGCGCGTAACGGGCGCAGTTAATCCCACGTCCGGATCGTGGGCTCTCGAGTACGGTTGAGGTGACCTAACGGGCCGTGGGCCCTACTCGCAGAGGCTGGCGCGTGGCCTGCGGTTGAACCGAGGCGTCGCGGTCTCTGTGAGTGCCACGTGCCCCACAGTGGCACGGGAAGTTGGATTTGGTCTGATCCTGTGAGATCGTGGGCAGGAATTTCGCTAAGTCTTTTTACTCTGGCAGTACAGCAGAGAGAAGGTTCTATTCGGAGAAGAAGAGATTCAAGTAAGAGACGTAAGGCCAAGTGGAGGTGTTACTCGGCCTCTTTCAGTTATGAAGACAAGTTTTGTTTTAAGCTGGCAGGGCCCAGCGAACAAGTTCACTGGACTCTACCAGCTTCGGGGACTAATGTCGGGGGGTTACCCCCGAGTAGGGGTAAGGCAAGTGCTAAAGTGAAGGTCAAGGTACTGTTGACCGGGTAGACGGCTACCCGGGTACCTGCTACCCGGTAGGTTTCTATCCGGCCGTATCCACCAAAGGCCAAGAGAAGATATCAAGAAGTTATATTCTACCGAGTAAAGAAGTTGGTCCGAGTAGACGGATGGCAATCCTACTCGGGCCAGAAGTCAATGGAGCCGTTCTGACAAGGGATCCCGCGTATCCTGCGTCTGTACCGGCGTGCGGTTCAACTTACGGAGCGCGTGATTATCCGCGCTACGGCGTGGCTACAGTGAGGTAGGCGCCTGTCAAGTCCTGTCACTGACAGAGGGGACAGGACGTGCCTAGGGTCTACTCTATCTCACTGACAGGGTGGACAGGTCCCATCTGCCGAACGGCGCGACGACTTCCCGCACCCGCGTCAGCGAGAAGCCGGAGGCGTGCGCTGTCCTGCAGTGGGCATGTCCCATCAAGTGTACCTTATAGTCTTTCTTTATTCGGCTGGGCGCCAGTATATAAGGTGCCCTGCCCCCTCCTGCGCGAGGGACGACGTTGCTTGACTTCGCATCTATTGTTAGAGCTAACACCAGAGCTAGAGAGAACAGCCGAGTGGCTACTCGGCCAAGAGATACACATTGTACTGTGGCTACTCGGAGAACATACATACAGAGAGGTAGGCAGGAGTAGGGGTGTTACCTCCACACGAGGGCCCTGAACCTGGGTAGATCTTGTTGTTTGCAGTGCTAGAGATACCTTAGCGCGGCTACTCGCCGTGCGATCCCTCCCCGGATACCTCCAGCGTCCATCGGCCCCAACACTTTAGCCATCCTATGGCATCTGCCGTGATACCACCACGGCAGCTCCTCTCCTCAGGTGGAAGGTTCATCCTCTCGAATGTTTGCCTGGAGGCTCTTCCCACTTACGCTATGGGGTTGTTCCTCCTTCGGGAGGGTACACGCTAAGTTTGACTCCATCTGCGCTTGTTTCTTTTGGGAAGGTGCTGTCCCTAACCGTAAGGGCCACTTGGTGAATTGGCCGACAGTCTGTCGATCCAAAGACTTTGGGGGTCTAGGGCTTACCAACACCAAGCTGATGAACAAGGCTTTGATGCTCAAGTGGATCTGGTGACTTTTCCAATCAGACTCCTCCATCTGGCGCAACATTCTGTTTGCCAAGTATCCGGAAGCTCCCAATATCTTCGCGGCAGACCCCCGGGGGGTTCCTAGTTTTGGAACAGCCTTCACAAAATCAAACATCTATTCAAGTTAGGCACACGCTTTGAGGTCCGCAACGGGACGCGAACGCTATTTTGGTCGGATTGGTGGACATGGGAGGGCCCCATCAAAGATAGATTCCCACGGCTGTCTGAGATTTGTGATCTTCCCAACATCTCCGTGGTGGCAGCCTTTGAGATAGAGGGTCTGTGTTTTCGCCGTACTTTCTCCCCTGAATGCGCGGCTCAATGGGCGGATCTGAACCTTGAGCTTTGTCGCACCCGGACTTCTAGAGGATACTCACCGTACGAACTGAACAGTATTTTGGTTGGATTACGGGGCTTAACGGCTCCCGCGTCCCCTTACGGGTAGGCCAGCACTTATGTGCGACAACCAACCGTTATTGTTCACCGTCGATGTAAACTATCCCGTAGAAATCTGGATACTACCATTGACGTACTTCATACCATACACACATGGTACGTCAACGGTTTTGAACAAAAGGATAACACAACATGCCTCTAAGACACAAAAGATTGAAATAAGTTGCAAATGGCCCTCACTAGGGCAGAGAATAGCAAATACAATCATCCAGAGGACACATGTCCCAACATAGCATCATTACAACTCAGCGGAAGCATCCAAAGGGGGTCTGAGTACAGACAAATCCAAATAGGCTTAAGAAGCCGGGAAAATAAAGAAGACGAGGCCCATCCACGTAGGTCCTGGATCCAGCCCTGGTCCAGCTATCTACTCGTCTGCAGTCTCGTCAAACTCCACGAAGTAGCCATCCTGGTGGTCATCGTAGCCGTAGTCGTAGTCTGCGTAAACCACAGCCCCAAAGGGGTCAGTACAACAACGTACTGGCAAGCAAGACTCACAGTTCACCAAAGTGTAACCCGTCAACACCAAGCACAGATGCCTTGGGATCAACGGAAGGGAAGGTATAAAAGATGCTGCAACTGGCTGCACTAACCAACTACAGAACATACTACAACTTCCGGACTAACAGATAGAGATAAGATAGCGTATCGTAATCAACTATAACTAACCACCAAACAAACCCATCCTGGATCTCGCCCCTTATCCAAAGAAGCAATCCGAGGATAACTCACACAGTTGGATTAATGATGGATCAAGTTGTTGTGTCAATAAGCCTATTACTAGTCAGGTTAACATTAGTTAGGTGTAAGTTGTTCTGAGTACTTGTTAGCCAGTACTTTCACCAAGTCAACCATAACCGCGGAAAACACGGCTTCTCGAGAAGATTTATCCCTGCAGGGGTGCACCAATTTGGCCGTACACGTAAGAATAACCCGCCAGATGGGAAGGCCTTTCCCACCAAGCGGGGCACTCAACACAACTCAACTCTTCTTAGCATCAAGCCCAAAGCACCACGTGCTGTGCGTGCGCGGCTAATCGAGCCCCCCGAAGAAAAGGAGGACCCTCATAGCACTGGAAGACCACGCCGCCCTAAATGCCGACTACAAAAGTTCCACCCTGGCCTCGGGTTCGTACCTGCATATGCGTGCATCAAATGGAAAGCCCGAACTAAGTGTGGTGATTTGGACGAGATGCGGATCGAGTCAAATTGAGGGGGTGCCCATACACGCTTCCCACATGCGGATAGTGCGCTCATCATGGATCAGTAGACAAGACCCTTTTCCTATTAGGGTCGACACTAGCAGGCCTCAAAACCACGCCGGGCCTCCTGCCGGTGCCTTATCAGCAAATTATTATTACCTCAAATTAACAAGTGTTGTTTACCATCGAGCCCCAGATTATAACAGAATATAATAACAGAAAGTATCTGATAACAGACTCGAGCAAAAACAACCCTAAGCATGCTAGTAAGACACGGGCCCAAGCAACGGGGTTTTAGGACTGGAGGTGTGGCAATATCAGGGTTTAGGGTATCATGTGGTAGGTTCGTAACAGAAGCAACGATACATAGGGCTAGCAAATATAGACAACGGAAAGTATCGGTCACCAATGTTGAAAGGAACACGATGGTTCATGTGAGTGATAACTTGCCTGCAAGCCCAGTAGCCGGGTACTGAGCTAAATCCTCAGAAGGGGTGTCGTAAAGGTCGTCGGTATCAACGTCGTCGTCTATCCGAGAAGAAGCAAACAAACAAGGCAGAAATATAAACAATCATTCTCATGGCATAGTGCACAATCAAATATGATGCATGACAAGTTCATAGATCCATCAAAATAAACTAATTGATATGATAACACAATTTAAATGGACACATATGCAATTTTGAGTTGCATATGAAAAGCCCATGGATTTTGGTTAGATTATTTGTTTTCCAACTAATCAACAGGTGCTAGTGGTTTAGTATGATGCATGCAAAAGGAAAACAGCAGAATAACAACATTAGAATCAAATTAAAATAGGGTGTAGCAATTTAGAATTTTATTATTAATTTAGGGAATTTTTGGGTGCCTTAAAGGTGACACACAAGTATTTGTTGTTTTCAACCATTTAAATTGTTCAAAACAAATAACAAAGTTTATATTTTAAAAGAACATCAAATTTTAGTTGGATTACATGTTTCAAATATTGAAATAGGAGTTAGGATTATTTAATTATGGATTAACCAATATTAAACAAGTTTTAAATGAATTTAAAACAAGTTTGAATTTAATTGAATTTTTATTTGTTTCAGAACATAATTTCAAACTCCTATTTGAAAAGTTCACACTTGATGGTTTGAAAACATATTTTGCATGTTCAAAAATATTTTATATTGAGCAAGTTATGATTTTATCAAATTTAAATGAATTAAACAAGTATTAAATTATTTAGGCAATTTAAATTATTCAAACCAGAAAACAAAAATTATATTTGCAAAGGTGAGATGAAATGGTATGGGAAACATATTTTATTTGCATTTATTGGATTAATAAAGAATTAGTTATTGAATTTAGAAATTAGCATTTGAATTATTTAAGTTTGAATTTTAAATGCATTTGGAGTTTCCAAAACAGTACACAAATAGATTATTTGGAAAGATTATGAAATTTGGAACAGAAAACATATAAAACTTGTATTTATTGGAATTACAGAATAAAAGTTATTAAAGGTTGAAGTTTTAGTTTTAAATCTGTTAATTAAATGATTTTGGAATTAATAGAAATTCGCAGGAACTTTTGTCACCGCGCTGCTCTCTACCCCTAGCCACTGTCCAGTGGACCCGTGGCCAGCGTGGCACGCGCGCGCACGCGTGGCAGAGAGAGCCGCTGACTGGTGGGCCTCCTTCGCGGGAAGCAAAATGCCACCAAAAAAGGTTGGCGCTGCAGGCTCGAACCCGAGACCGGCCGCGAGTTTCAGAGGAGCGCAACCACTGCGCTAGTGTTCAGTCATTTGACAGGGTAACAGGCGCGAACAGGTTAAGGTGTCCCCCCTGTTATCTGAAACTCGCGCGCGCGCGCTGACTGAAACTACTGTCAGCAACTGTTCGTTGCTCGCCGACGGGGAGAACACCGTGGACGTGCTCGCTGCGGTGGGTGTTGGATGCAGAGGTGTGCGCGGTTGCCGGGGAGTAACAGAGAGGGAAAGGAGGGAGGATGGTGGATGCTCACCACCGTGTCGTCGTAGCAGAGGGCGGTGACGACAGAGTGACGGAGGCGACGGCGGCGGTGTCGTGGACGGCGGGGAAGATGTGGTCGATCTCCGGTGGCGCTCCCGTGTCCAAAACGTAGAGGAAGAAGAGGGCTTCTGGTTCCAGGGGGTAGGTGGCTAGGTAGAGTTGGGAGGTGGCGGCGCCATCGAGAGGTTCAGAGGTTGGACTCCGGCGAGGGTGACAGTGGAGGGGGGAACTCGACGGGAAGTGGCAATGGACGGCGGCGGAGAGGGGAATAGGAACCTAGGGGGACTAGGGTTTGTCGGCGCGGCCCCTAGGGCACTTATAGGCGCGGCAGGGGCTCGGATCGCCGTCGAGGGGCCGTCGCTGCCGCGGTGGCGCTCTGGATGCGCTGCCGTACTTCAAACAGAAGTACAGCACGCATTTCAAAGCGTTACGCGGGGAATAGACGGGCTGGGCTTGCGCTGCGCGGGGGTAAGTTGGGCTGGGTAGCGTTTAGGTGCTGCGCGCGCGGTAGGTTTTGCTTCTTTTATTTTTTTTCCTTCTGTTTTTTTTTTTGCTGAAAAAGAATTGGGAAGAAAAAGATGGGTTTTTGGTTAGTGAAAAATTTGAGAAAAATTAGGGAAGCTCCTTAGGCCAATTACTAACAGTTGGTAACTTTTATTTTCAAAAAATTTAAATATTTGATTGCTGTTTAAAATTTAAACCAAATTTGGGTGAAATTTTTAATATTAATATTCATTGATAAAACCAACATCTAAAATAGGGTAACCCCTAAGGTAATTAGGCAATTTGAGTTGATTTTTCTTTGGTATCCACATAATTTCAAAATGGTTCTGTTTTGGGTGCTTGGATTTGAATTTTAAATGTGTTTGGAACATAAATAATTGATTTAAAACCATCATTTTCACAAGTGATCATTATGGAAAAACATGAAACCAATTGATTGTTATTATTTGTGATTTTTATTCAAAATGTTGTAACAGAGCAAGTATGAAACCATTGTTTGAATAAGGTTTGAATTTGAGTTGTGAAAACAGTGGAAAACAAATGCAACAATTAAGAAACAAATGCAAACAACATGGAAACAAAATGATGACATGATGCAATACTTTAATAAACATGCAACAAACATTCTAAGGGGATGATTTTCATACTTGGGATGTTACAAGCTTGCCGAGTTCAGCCTGGGGGAGGGCAATGACGTTTTGAAATGGACACTGGAGCCTTCGGGTGGGTTCTCAGTGGCTTCCATGTATAATAAACTGACTCCGGGGCAAATATTGCCCTCCGTCGTGAACCGCGGATGGCCAAACTCCCTCTAAAAATCAAAATCTTCACGTGGCAGCTTCTCATTGACGACCCGATCGCTCCTCTTTAGCCGATTTGACCCTGCGAGAGAAATCTACGCTATGTGTGGTACTTGGGAGGATCCGTCCCATATTTTTTCCCACTGTTCTCTGGCCAAGATGGGATGGAGTATCATTAGACAACTGCTAGGGTGTAGCTGGTGTCCGGCCTCTTTCCCACAATTCTTTGCCATCCAGTCGTTGTTGGGCCATCAACGTTGTAACAGTTGGGTGCTGTTTGCGGCTCTATGTTGGGCGTTGTGGCTGACTCGTAGCAAACTAGCTATAGAAGCGTTGGTTCTTAAGCGTTCGGCTGACGTTATTTTTAAAATGCTGCTGTTTGTACAGGCTTGGGCAAATCTCGCAAAGGTGCATGACAAGGAGGAGCTTCTACGTTTGGGCTAGCGGGCTCAAGGACATCTTCTACTCGCTGGTTCAGACGCCTTAGCCTCCATAGTCCCTGTTTTCAGTCTGTCTTGGGTTTGGCTGGCTTTTTTTTTGTTGTTGTTGTTTTCTTCTGTTTGTTGGTTGGTTGGCGAAGCTGTATGCCGCAGCATGTATGAGTGTGAGCTCAATCCTTAACCTTACTATTTGGTTTATTAATTTAAAGTAGGGCATTTGATGCCTAGTTAAAAAATTAAAATAAGACTAGAATTCGATCGTGCAAGATGGGAGAGCTTGTTGTGCACTTGTTGCTTTTGCAACATGCGAATGCGAGAGCTTGATGTGCAAGACCTTAATCTTCTTCTGGCTGCAGCCTGGAACGTGGTAATTCATCAGTGGTAATCCACCCCTGTGTCGAGTACGACTAGAACTCCGAAAGATAAATACGGCACATGCATGGACCTGATCACGTGCATGCATGCATGCCAGGTCACCGAGCCATCGATTGAGAAAAATTCTCGCCCACGTGGTTACGTACCGGCACCGTTCCTTGCCCATCGGCGTCAATATAAAGGAAAAAAAACCCGGATAAGTATTTTTTTTTTGTTTGGAGAAATAGCACCCCGCCGCATGATCACGTGACTTTATCAACCACACACAGGCCATGGCGTAATCCCCAAGTAGCTATAGCACCATAGACGACTAGTCGCCGATGTATCGGTAATTCGGTATAGAACGACGTTTACCGCGTCACGAGCGGAACCTGCGCTGCGCCGTGCGATGCCTGCGTAGATGCATACAAGAGCTTTATGATCCTCCTTGGCCAAGTCCACGTCTTCACCTCGTCTTGGTCGATATGACCGTCGAGAGCTCCAAAGTTACCGTCAGCGTACGTCGTGCTCGATCGCAACCGGCCGGGGATAGGTGTTGCCGTCTGAGGAAACAGGGTACCAGTACGTATACATGGAACCTTCGTAGGAGTACGTATATAGTACGCGATCCCTTCTCCCGCGAGCGGAAGTCCATGCATCCATCCCGTCGCACGCGCGCAACACGACCGAGCGAGCTCTGGACCACTTGCCTACCATGGTCAATTCGTACGCGCACGTGAGGCAGACAGGCAGCAGCGCCGAGATACGTGTAAGGTTGGAATCCAGGTAGAAAGAAAAAAGTATTTCCCACCGTTCCTACGTCGCTACAGGCATGCTAGTACCAACGGACGGACGAGGTTCTGTACCTATAATGCAACTCTGATTGTTAGGTCTGTGCCAATGCCAACTCGCTAACATGGCATAATATTGAATGAAGAGATTTTGCTAAAAGCAACTTTAATAGTACTATAGACAACGGTTGGCGAACCGGCATTTCATCAAAATTAGCCGTACAACCAACTCATATAACATACGAGAGCTTTATCCAATTATCCTCCTTGGCCGATGGACCGAGCGCGCTGCGTAGACCAGAAGGACGTTTCACTACAGGAAGCGCGGGGTATGCCGACGGTGGGCCCCCGTCGGCGTAGGCACCATCCCGTCAGCGTATGGGGACGCCGACGGTCCCCGTCGGCGTAGTGCCGTCGGCTTTTATCTCGGTCGGCGAATACTGCTTCCCGTCGGCGTACAAACCTGCCGTGTATCGTGGACAGTGGGCCCCACAGGCCCGTTCCCGTTTCAGCACGGAGACGCCGACGGCCTCCCCGTCGGCCTCCTGGACCACGTGGTGAGCGTGGGCCGCGCCTAGGCCACGCGCGCGCGGAGGATACGTCGACGGCTCCCCGTCGGCCTATCTGGGCCACGTGGCGAGCGGCTGGGCCGCGCATGGGCTCGAAAATTTCAAAGAGGCCGACGGCAAGCCCGTCGGTGTATAGCCTGCCATTTTTTTTTTGCTGCTGCTTCGTTTTGGACGATTTTAATACGAATTAAACTAGATGAAACCCCGCGCGTTGCTGCGGTAATTCAGATACCAATATTTAACCGTCGCACTTCGATCTGATGAAATGAGAATACTAATAAACTTTAGTGCGCTTGAAAAATGTTGTATTCAAAGAAAAATGGTACCAACATATCCCAGAGCATCAAGTGAATCCCTGGATGAAAAATCATCAAACTTGTCTCGTTATTAGACAGAATAAATACTGACACATATCTTCCTACTATTTGTATTTTTTTTGTTGCAGCTTTGACACGGTCATTCTAAAGCAGTACTGACAAATATCTTCCTAGTCCTTACATTTTTTTATTGCAGCTTTGATCCGGTGATTCTAAATCAGTCCTTGTTGGCACAAACAGAACTAAGTCTTCAACTTCCAAAGAGGGAGCAATCGATTCTGTGAGATGTTAAATACGTATAGTTAATGGCTAAATTGGTGTTGCAATCCAGTAAAAAAGAATGGAACTGGTATACTAAGAGAAGTGCTGAGATTAACTTTGCTATAAAGATGGTCTGTTGCACAACGCCAAAGAGAGAAGTCTACCATTACTGTATAAATTTCTTATACCTTTGTACTTTGATCCGATGGAAATTCGAAAAGGAAAATATAAGACTCGACAAACTATACATGCATATATAAAATTAAGTACACAAACAGTAAAATGAAGGAAGGGGATCAGGCGGAAAGGACAAACATCAGCACTGAGCATGAAGAAGTGCCATTCATCCACCGGAGTAGCATATCAATACGAACATGAACATTTTGAGTTTTGGACAACCTCCATTTAGTTGTGGGACTCCTGATGTATTTTTACACATCACCGTCGAGGTGCAGAGAAAGAAATATGTCATAAACTAAAAGCACAACGGGATACATGGTAAACATAAGAAACCTGCAGGTATGTGGATGGGATCCAGAAGTCACCTGGTAGAATAATGGCATGTGCGCCAGTAGGGAGAGGTTCGCCTTGATAGACTTAACCTGCCCGCTGGTGATGCTCCGGTGCTTGCACCGGGTAATGGTTAACTGCGCAAATGAATATTAGAAAATAAGAAATACTTAACTGAATTTTACTTGTGCCTAACTGTACGAACAACCACATGCATTAGGATGAAACAAAATGGTAGGAAACAGTCAGCGGGGTGGTATTCGACTGTTTGTCCAGTCGTCCACGACGTCCACAATGACATCCGGTGCATGCATAACCTGCATGTGAGAAACAAATGATAGAGAACATAGGCGATTGGAACAAAGAGCAGCATGCCGTCGTGATGTGATGTGGAGAAAGATATAGCATGGGGTATCCAGAGGGGGAGTTTAATTTATACATCACGTAAGATCATGCCTGTTCAGATGCCTTTGCCAATCCGCCTTCAGTTACGGAAGATGAAAGCATCAATGGTTCCAGTCTTGCACAGATTAAAGGAACGGAAGTGAGAAGTGTTGAGAAGGCAAATATATTAAATTTCATTGTTAAGCTATTGGCTAGTGGGAACTTCTCGGTGAGGTTTGATGTTACAAATGTTAATTACACAGCCAATAACTGAAATGGGACAGAGCTGACGCTATTTATTTTTCATTAGGTGGCGGACTTTCTTAGGTGGCAGGCTAGGATTGCTTAGAGATGATTGATGAGGTGGACACCTTGCATGTTGAGAGAAATAACCTTAGTGGGTTGCTCCCATTTAGTTATTATAGATTGCAGAAAAATAGAAACAAGATTGAAATCACACAACCAACCTCCAAACATCATATCCATATCATCCAAACATCGTACAAGGTACAAAATCATCCAAACATCATCGATAGTGCAATACAAAAATCATCCTCCTAACTAGACATCGCCGGAGCTCGTTGTGCCCATCTTGGACCGAGTGAAAATAGGCGTCGCTCTGTGCTCGGTCGAACCATGCCCGGAACTCGGGGAGGGAGTAGCACGGGCATCCAACTCGCGCGACGGACTCGGGGATGCACCAGGAGCGTGATGAAACGGTGTGATCGTGCGACTTGGCGATCCATCGGCATGGCCAAAGGGAGTAGCCCCGGAGTGACCTGATCCCTACATGCATTTTTTAGCAGAAGTTAGCAACTCGTACTTGGCGGACACACATGACAGCGGTAACGGCTGGTTTGGCATATAACTTACCGGTGTACTCACGTAGCCTACGTGAGTGAAGTCCTCCTTTGTTGGAAACCGTGGTGGCATATCAGGCATAGGTGGTCGCGGAACTTGTATTGTCATCCGCTCTCCAGTGAAATAAATCTCTCGTCTGCCTAAAAGATATTTTTGATGTTAGACTTTGCAGAAATAAAGGTTCAAAGTAGAGGGAAGTAAGACTTGTCATCATTTGCAGAAAGAAAATGGTGAAACTTACATCATCGCGCGCTCGTTCCCAGACCTTATAGGCCATTTTCTTCTCCTCCCACTCGACATACTTAACATTGTACTCCGCCATAGCTGCATCATAGGAATCGCCTATAGAACACTACAATTTCAAGAAAAATGAATCTCGATGTAAGTTGAATCTCGTCAAGTTAGCCACTAAGGAAAAGGGAATGAGATTGAGAATAACTTACTTCGGCGCGAGCTTTGGAAGTCCGTCGAGGAGGAGGGACAACGGGGCCGTCGGTGGTGAGGGTGGCCTTGATACGCGTGAGGCACAACTCGGGAGTACGCGGGATCACCTGGTTAAGGCAGCGAAGACGGTCATGCTCCTTGCCGTGCCCACCCACGACCAAATCCCTCACGTCGGTCTCCTCCTCAATAGGGTTATCCACGTGAGGATGAAAACCCTGGAACGCCGTCGAGTAACCAACTAAGTCCTTCTTGGCGCTGCCGTAGTAGTGTGGAAGCGAGGGCTGAGGCTTGGATGGATCGGCCTTCTTGATCCTCATCTTCTCCCATGCTCCAATCTCCGTAATAGGGACATTCCCCGTGATGGACTCCTGCATCGTCAAAGAAATGTTATGCATACCAGATAGAAACATGACGGGAATAAATGCATGTTGTTCGATGTGTGCACATACAAAGTTTTTCTTGAAGTTAGCATGGTTGCGGGCTCCCGCACAGTGTGTCCCCTTGTGGCCGCGGTTTCCCTTGTTCCGCTCGCTTAAGGCGTTGAACTCCTCATTCTCCCCGAGCCGCATTGCCACCATCGCCTTCCATGCGTCCTCTTTACCATCGGCCCACTCGGGCATAACCTGAAAAATTCAAGACTCATTTTGAAGAACAGATAATACAAATTGCAGTTTAGCAGCAACATATGATACCATTGACAATTTTGACTTACCGCGATGTAATCTCCCAAAGTCATCGCAGGATTTGCAATCACATTCTCATGCTTCGGCGAAGTCTTGACGAACTTCTCATAAGTGAATTGATTAGTGCATGTATGCCTTGCATTGTAGAACTGTTGTCGTGTCAGCTTCTTACATGCCCCCTGCACAGTCCTGTTCGCCGAGACCTGATACTCCGGAAGAACCCTAAAGAATCTCTGTAAACATGCATAAAAAGATTGTGAGAGTAAAGAGTTAGCATGGTGGGGGCATCAACTATGAACGTAATTGGAAAACCTCGCCTTACCCAGAACATGCTGATCACGGCGTCAGCAGTTGTCTCGAAGCCTGGGCAAGCGACGGCCTCATAGTCTACCCAATGGCGGGCTAGCTTCCTCTCACCGTTGGGGACCACAGTGTAAAAGCCCAGCCAGTACTTCCTAATCAGAGCTTCAAGCAAAGTGTTAGGAACACGGCCCCCTTTGGAAAGGTCCAGTTGCTGCAGAATAATCAAACATTAGTACATGTCAAATTGTTTTGGTACAAATGAAATGGCGTGTTCAAAATTAGTATAGTAACTTACTCAACGTCGTTAGGCTCAATGATGATTTTCTCCTCCTCGGTTTTAGACATCTTGGACTCATCAGGGACAGTCGTTTCCCCACGAATCCGTGGCTTCTTCGCGGACCCCTTGCCACGAGACACCGACCCCTCGCCGCCAGACACCGTCCCCTCGCCACAAGACACTGTACCCTCGTCGCGAGACTGCGTCTCCTCGTCTCGAGATGCCAACTCACGAGAGTGTGAAGCCACGTCGCCAGAAGCGGAGGGTATGTCACCACCCTCTAGTAGTGCTCGTCCGCCACCTCGCCCTCGTCCTCCACCTCGCCCTCGTCCTCCCCTCGGAGGGAGTGGAACAACAGCGTCGAAAGGGGGTAGCAATGTGGAACCAGTTGCTTGGTTGTGTTAGGGTATCCCATAGGAACACAAAACACATAGGTAGAACCCACCTCTTCGGAATATTCCCGACGTTTCGTCCGATACGGGAGTTTCACCCTATAAGCGCATGTAAACTCACGAGAGAGAAGCGGACGCCGGTGAAGCGGGTCACACCCCGGAGTGCAATCTTTACCATCCAAAGACCACAACACATCTATACTAACATGGTATGGCACCCCCTAGATTGTGTGGGGGAGCCGGACGCTCCGTAGCCCCCCTCCGGTGAAAACCTAGATCCGCTGGAGAAATACCGGACTTATACGGATACACACGGTAACGGCGTCGAAAGGGGGTAGCAATGTGGAACCAGTGACTTGGTTGTGTTAGGGTAGCCCATAGGAACATAAAACAAGTTGAGGTTCTACTGTTCTACCCGCTTTCGATGTTCGTCGATGTTCGTCTACCCCGCTGGAGAAATAGTGTTTTTCTCAGAGAGGGGTTTTGAAACTTCGGGGTATGTAAAAATTAAGCTACATATTTATGTTCTATATGTGTATTATATATTTATGTTTTATTTATTTTATATTTTATGGTGTAGGGTCCCGTTCCGGATTCACGTCGTTATTTTATACGGGAGGGAGGATATCGAAATTCGAATGTGCTAACCGTTCCAATATATTTAAAACTATACCTACAAGAAAAAAAAACATATGAATATAAATATATATAATATAAAGGTTGTACGTTTATTAACGAAAATTTAAAAAACAAATAAATAGGATACGCCCGACGGCCAGTGGTACGCCGACGGGAGCCGTCGTGGTATAGACCGCTACGGAACGGACTACGCCCACCCCGTTCCAGCGGGGCCCAGCGGTCAGCGATACGCCGACGGTCACCATCGGCACTAAAACATGTACGCCGACGGGATTTCATAGGCCGACGGCCACGCTGGTTGGCTTTCAGTCCTCGCGTATACGCCGACGGTGCCCGATACTTCCCCGTCGGCGTCTAAAAGGCCCGTCGGCGTATATGCCGTCTCCCGTAATGTTTTACCGTGTCGCGAGCGGAACCTGCACCGCGCGTGCAAAGCCTGCGTAGATACATACTCCGTACGTACGAGAGATTAGTCCTCCTTGCCAAGTCCACGTAGTACGTACGTCTTCTAGTTTCCACCTCGTCTTCGTACGTCGATATGATCGTCGAGAGCTCCAAAATTACCGTCAACGTACGTCGTGCTCGTGCTCGCAACCGGCCGGGGATAGATGTTGCCGTCTGAGGAAACAGGGTACCAGTACGTATACATGGAACCTTCGTAGGAGTACGTATATAGTACGCGATCCCTTCTCCCGATCGATCGGAAGTCCATACATCGACCCCATCGGGCACGTGAGACGGACAGGTTATTTTACGGAATACCACGGTCAATTCGTACGCGCACGTGAGGCGGACAGGTTCGCGCGCGGGGTGCACGTTGTTACACATTCACACGTACGTCCTTCACCTTTGAATTATCCATCCGTGTCAATTTCCATTTTCCCACGTTTCTTTTTTTTTTTTGACAACTTTCACCTCTCAGCTTTATTCAACGGGTGTAAGCTTCTCTGTCTGAATAATATCAGACAGAAAGCCAGGGGTTACAGAAAAATTCATTACATCGACATAACGTAGTGCCTCTTTTGCACACAAATGAGCCGCCATATTGGCTGTGCGCCTAACAAAAAGAAGCGAAAACCCCTGAAAACGATTAGCTATAACTTTCATCTCCTGGATAATATGGACTCCAACTGATTTGCCTATCCCCGGAGAGTTCCACAATGCTTCAACATTCTTGCAGTCGGAGCAAAGCTCCACCTTCATGAACCCCTTCTCTTCTGCTAAATACATAGCATCCCTGCAAGCTAGAAGCTCTAGGATCTCTGGGTCGTCAATTCCTTCGTACTTGGTACATCGACCCGCGACAAACTCTCCAGCGCTGTTCCGTGCCACTACACCAGTACCACCGTTCTGGTCCACCGTATCAACAGCACCATCAGCGTTAAGTCTTACCCAATCATCAACTGGCTTCAGCCACTTCTGTAGTTGCTTCACTTGGACAACCCCCTTCGGTGGGATTTCCAACGATCGAACAATATCATCGATAATAACCATTGATTGTAATGGCTGGTACTTCTCCTCTCCATGCGTGAACCGGTTTCGGCTGTGCCAAATCGCCCACATGACTGTAATAATAATCGCTGCTTGGTCCTTCGCGATGAAATTGGGATCCAGCAAATCCTCCGACCACGTCCCCGGATGCAGTCTCGGTATTTTGACCTCGAATCGCATTTCTGCAGCACGCCAAAAACTCCGAGCATGTTCACACTTGATCACTGCATGAAATAACGATTCCTCCTCGTGTCCACAAAGCGGGCACACAGCAGTTGGACGAATATGCCTCCGATGCAATTCTCCAAAACTTGGTAGCATGTTTTTGATCACTCTCCACCAGAATATACGGATTTTTGGGAGGACATTCAACTTCCACAAACGCTTCCATGTCTGCTCATGTCCTTGCGAGTTACCGAGCAGTAAGTCCTCTTGGTATTTTGTCTCCATTAAGTTCCTGTAGGCAGAACGTACAGTGAAGAGACCGTGGCGCTCCCACGCCCACGCCCACATATCCGGGCCTGTTCTCCTAGGTCTTGGCATAGCCAAGATGGCTGCTGCATCCGGAGCGTAGAATACTTTCCGAATCAGCTGGCGATTCCATTGATCAGTCAATGGATCGATAAGGTCGTAGACCAGTTGCACGGGTGTTTCCTCCAACCGCCCCATAGGCTTCATTGTGGCTGTACCATTGATCCAACGATCATGCCAGATTTCCGTTTGGAGTCCATTGCCCACCCTGCGGATCAGACCTTGGCGCAACACTTCCCTGCCCTTTATAACAGCCTGCCACGTCGGAGACGCACCAGCTGGACACCGCGCAGTGATAATATCCCCATCATGGTAGTACCTCCCTTTGAGCACTCTTGCACAAAGGCTATTCGGGTACTCTAACAAACGCCAAGCTTGTTTAGCAAGCATAGCATCATTGAACACTTGCAAATCTCGGAAACCGAGCCCTCCATGGGATTTCGATACCGACATCTTCTCCCAAGACTGCCAATGCATTCCTTTTTTATCCAGAGATCCAGTCCACCAGTATTTTGACATCACTGCCGTTATCTTTTTGCATAAACCTTTTGTGAGTTTGAAACAACTCATAGCATATGTTGGTAGAGCTTGAACCACTGACTTCAGAAGCACTTCTTTTGCCGCACATGCAAGTTTCTTTTCACACCATCCTTCCACCTTTCCTCTCGATCTTTCATAAAGATAGGTGAACTGCTCTTCTGTTAACCTTCCATTAGCTGTCGGAAGGCCAAGGTATTTTTCAGATAGGGCCTCTCTTTGAATATCAGTGGCATTCCTTACCCTTCTTCTAATAGATGCCCCACAATTTGGGCTGAAAAATATGGAGCTCTTTTGCTTGTTTGCTCCCTGTCCCGAACCAGAACAGTAGCCATCTAAAATCTCACACAGACGTGCTGCACTCCGAACATCTGCCTGCATAAAAATAAGGCAGTCATCTGCAAAGAGGAGATGTGAGATCCATGGTGCCTGCGTACTCACTCTAATCCCTCTATCAATCCAACCTCCATCATAGTTCTTCAGCATGCTAGACAGCCCTTCACCACACAACAGAAACAGATACGGGGAGATGGGGTCTCCCTGCCTAATACCTCTCGATGGAATGAAAGGGGGCAGAAGATCACCATTTACCTTAATCTGAAAACTAACTGTGGAGACACATCGCATCACCAAAGCAATCCATCTGGCATCGAAACCAAGCTGGTCCATGATCCCCTGCAAATATGGCCACTCGACCCGATCATACGCCTTGATCATATCAATTTTAACTGCACACCAGCCTTTTTTTCCTTTTTTCCTACGCATCGAGTGTATGCACTCATATGCAGTCAATACGTTGTCAGTAATGAGCCTCCCCGGCACGAAAGCACTCTGTTCCTCTGCAATGATCTCATCCAAAATCTCCCTCAAACGGTTAGCTAGGACTTTTGAGCAAATCTTGTAAATCACATTACATAAGGAAATAGGCCGGTACTGTGTAATATTTTGTGGGTTCTTAACTTTCGGAATAAGCACGATTACCGTTTTGTTCACCTCACTTGGCATGAGTCCTCCATTAAGAAAGCTCAGAACCGCACTCGTAACATCTTCACCGATAAGTTCCCAATGATATTGGAAAAAACCTGCGTTGAAGCCATCAGCTCCAGGGGCCTTCGAAGGGCCCATTGCAAACAAGGCACTCTTCACCTCCTCCTTCTCGAACGGTCTAACCAACCGTTGGTTCATTTCATTCGTCACAGTAGGGGTAACGTGGTGAAGGACAGCATACGGGTCGATCTCTCCTTGAGCAGTATACAGGTTTGTGTAAAAGCCCTGCACCTCTCCTTCTACTTCCTCCTTGGACTCACATAACTCTCCGTTACTATTTCTCAGGGACGATATTCGGTTCTGACTCTTCCGCGCCGAAGCTCTAGCGTGGAAAAATTTTGTATTCCGATCTCCCAGTTTCAGCCAATCAACCCGAGACCTCTGGCGTGCCATTGTTTCTTCGCGCTGTAGCAGTTCCGACAACTGACGAGCTAGGACTTTCTCTCTGTTTGATGGACCTCGAAACAGCGAATTGGCCTTCTCCAGCTCGAACTCCTTTCGGATCTTCTTTATCTTTCTTTTAACATCACCGAACACTCTAGACTTCCAACTTGAGAGTTGTGTTTGCATTTGGATTAGAGCCGAGTTGATACCCTCCAGCCCCTGTCCTCCTGATCCCTTGATCCAACCATCAAGGACCGTTGAGTCGTACGACTCCTCTCTTCTCCATGCGTCCTCATACATGAATCTACGAGTGGAGCCATGTTTTACTTCCCCAGTAATTCTACGAACCGTGCAAACCAGGCTGCAGTGATCAGACTTCACCATGGGTACGTGTCGAACGAACATACCATCATACAATTGAAGCATTTTCTGATCCGCCAACATACGATCAAGCCGAACTTTTACATTCGCTTCTCCATCCTGCAAATTGTCCCAAGTGAAATGGACACCTTGGAACCCCAGGTCATGGAAACCGCAACAATCAATGGTCTCCCTAAACCCTTCCATTTTCCATTCGGGCCTCTCCGTTGCTCCAAATTGTTCAGAAGCATCGAGGATTTCGTTGAAATCACCTCCACACAACCAAGGCTCATCGTTTTGTCTCCGTAGCCATTTCAGTAGGTCCCAACTCCTAGTCCGTTCACCTCTCTTCGCCTTTGCATAAAACCCTGTGAACCTCCATGATAGGTTGTCTCCCCCAATGTTCTTGACCCTAACGTCAATGTGCTGGTCCGAAAAGGTTTGGAGTGTAACATCAACCTCTTTCGACCCAAATAAAGCCAGGCCCCCACTTAGGCCATTGCTATCCACCGCAAAACAGCCAACAAAACCAAGTCTTGCTGCTAAATCTCGTACTCTCTTACCCTCAATCTTTGTTTCAGAAACAAAAACTAGGGCGGGCCCTTCACACTTCACTAGCTCGTGAAGTTCTAGAATTGTCGCTGGGTTCCCAAGCCCACGACAATTCCAACAGATGCAACTCATTGCGCCGGGCGGGGCTGCATCGCAGCCTCCGCCTCACTGTGTGGCACAGCAGCCGTTTTATTCTTCTTTGAGTCTCGACTGTCATTCTTCGACTCCGCAGATGCAGTTTCCTCACTTGCACGTTTTTTATTGATCATCTCCTGATCCTCCAGCATCAATGTTCTATTGGGTTTAACCACATAGGTTCCTTGATTAAAATCGACCCGCCTATGAGGGTCACGCTTACCAGGACCTCCACGGTGACCAGCACTCCCTCTGCCCGCATTAGCCTTGAACTTATGAGCCGTCTGTTGAGCCTTGAAGTGAACATTTTTTACTGGCGAGGTGACCTCAGCACCCGGCTCTACTGACTCATCCTCCTCCGAGTACTCTCTGCCTCCAGTTGGTCCTCCAAAGGCATTCGAACGCATGCCTGCAGCCCCACCCCATCCCTTAGATTTAGTCACGAAAAACCTCAGAGATTCAGGGTAGGGTGGTCTGCCATTAGCATCTCTACCAGCCGGGTTAGGGCACATGACCTCTGCATGTCCCAGAATTCCACATGAAAAGCAAAAGTAGGGGAGGTTTTCATATTGGATGTGAAACAATTCCTTCCCCCTAGCTTTAGATAGCTCCAGCTGTATCACCCTCATAAGAGGTTCTTGGACTTTAATCCAAACCCTAGTCCGTAGACTTTCTCCCCAAGCAAATCCCTTCTCATCAGCATCAATGTGAATCACCTCCCCGATCAATGCCGCAATCCTATCAGGCCAAGGTGGACACAGGAGGTTGAACGGGAGGTTGATCACCCTCACCCAAACCTTGATCCTATCAAATTTCAGCTCCGAGGGTCTCGATCTGATGTCAAAAACCTCGAGCACAACGCAATGTTTCCCTACAGCCCAGGGTCCTCCATCCCAAATACGATCACAGTCACGCTTAAACTCAAATCTTGCCACGAACGTGTTCTCTCCCACAGACCGGAACGACAATCCCCTTGGATTGCCCCAAGCAGGCCTCAATGCTTCCTCAACCGTGCTAATGTGGAGAGTTCTCCTATAGAGCACCTTGCCGATCAGAGCATGCATCTGCGTCGCCTCCGGCGCAGTCTCCTCTTCGACCACCAGCGTTGCCTTCTCCTTCTCCGTCAAGTCAAGGCGATCCATCATGGCTTCAACGTTCTCCGTCTCTTCCCCCTTACCGCGCCAGGAATTGCTCGATCCCGACATGGTCTCTATCCCCTCACGATTCAGTCCTCACCCCGACAGCACCAAGGGTGGGTAAGGATGCAAGATCCCCCCGTAGTCACCCCGAGCGCACGAACGAGGGAGGAGCGAGTCGCCGGGTACAGCTCGAGAGCTCTTTGCCGGGAATCCCCACGTACGCGCCGGAGGAGATCGAGATCGCCACCGCGCCGCCAGGCTACTCGAAACCCTAGAAAGCGTTTCGGAGCGTTATTTCTGTGCCTTCCCACGTTTCTTCGTGATACGTGAATATAACAGGTAAGGAGCTATGTAAAAAAAAAAAAAAAAAAAAAACAGGTAAGGAGCAGCGCAAAAAAAAAAAACAGGTAAAGGGGCAGCAGCGCCGAGGGGCGAAATAATAGTATTTCCCACCGTTCCCTACGTGCTAGTACCAACGGACGGACAAGGTTCTATACCTTCCAGCTCTGGTTGTTAGGCATACTAGATGACCCGTTGCGCCCGCTTGGCGCAAATATCGGATTTATGATATAATTTTAATTCATAAGAAAAAAATATTGACCGTTCCTAAGTTGAGTGCAATTTTGTGTTGGGGTTTTGGATTACAAATCATATTTAATTCTGGAAAAACAATATTTATAATTTGCTAATAAAAAGTGTGACATCATATTTGTTAGCTTCTTATAAAACTCATGGACTGGTTCTTTTGACAGCGACGACAGTAGGCTCGGCTCTACGTATGCGACATGCTTTCGCGCTCTGATCGCTTGAAGCGAGGATCGGCCCCAACGCCATCTGTCCGTGCCCTAGTCAGGGTCTGTGGATGTCGCCGCGCAACCGCTTCTCGTTGTTCCTCATGCCGAGGTCTGGCGTCTGCAGCCCGCTGTTGTCGACTTGCAGTGCAAGCTTGTCTGTGAGTGACTCGCGTGGGCTGTAGACATGGCCGCCTTGGGGCTACGGAGATTGGCCTGCCAGTTTTAGACTCTGAATTTTCCTTGTTCTTGTAACTGTATCTACTACTTGCATACTGGTTTATGCACAGCTAATTGATTCCAATTGTTCAATGTGCATTGCCTGTGAACATTGTTTTTTTTAAGAAAGACATTAGTGTAATTTAATTTGAATGGAAGATTGAACTGAAAGAACGAATTTCTAATTACCTTGTTCTTATTTGCAATTTGTGGTGTTCTTGGGTGACTTAGTGAATCAAGCCATGGATGTTCTGATATGTTAGCCAAAAACATTGTAAGAACATATGTAAGTTCACACACTGAAATCTTCATCGCCATACCAACAGGTAGCTAAACCTTTTCATTTAGAGGCTCCTCTCAACTTTGCCGAAGCAAAAAAGTTGAACCAGATTTCACAGACAGCAGCGAACAATAGAACACAGACAACAAAACATTCTGTCTTTTTCAAGATTCCCAAGTGAGCTGAGACTTTCCTGACACAATTTTTGTTTCTGCCCTTTAGTCCATTCTTAAAAATAACGTTGTCTTCTCATGATTCTGCAGGAGCAAATGGTGATGCACAAGCACAACGGTACCCAGATGAACGATCCGGGTCAACCAGTACATATGCATCCTTTCCACAGATAGATGCATAGCCATTACCATTCATGATATTCATTCTCTGCATTCCATGTATACATAGTACAACACACACACTGGTACATTTCCCAAACAATGATATATGAAACAATACAACTTATTGTACAATGGTGAGGCTTTTCTTCAGATTCAGTTCCCTTGTAGCAATTTACATCAATCTTCAAAAAACAAAACCAAAAACTTTGGGCACTTGCCATGGAGATATGGACACAACTCAAGGCGACCACAGGGAGTTCTCCCCTGACAACACCACATTTTGGAATAATAAAAACGTAGACACAAACTAACCTTACCAAGAAGAAATTAAGCAAGAATATATCCAGCTAAGCAAATGTCAATTGTTGTTGTGTACTTGATTGCCTCAAATAACATACTGTATTCATCTGGAAAATGACCCATATAGCAGAAACCATAATAAAAATATGTGGTGAAAGAAACCTTAGATCCATGACAATCAAGCAGTGGTAGGGACAAATATTAAAAGGAAAATGTTTTTAGTATGATAAATCTGCACAAACATATTTTGTCATGCGGAAATAAGTAGCATAAGAATTACAGAATTATGAAAAGAAAATCCATGAATATGGAACCACCGGTAGATACTTGCTATGTTCGTAAATAAGGGAAACTGACATTACTAATTTTGATCTTGCATCACAATAGATAGGGCTTGAAGGCCTCACCTGAGAGCGACCAAACAAACATGGTGCGCACCTGGGAGCAACCTTAGGAATCTGAACAATTAGTACATGATAAATCATGCTGGCGGAATATCATTAATCTTCATAAGAAAAAAGGGAGTTCAAGGAGGTCATTTTTAGGTGAAAATAGGTTAAAATAACTTTCTCAGGCACTTCCTAAGGCACTTTCAGCAATGGGTAAATAATTGAAAGATTAAGAGAAAAGAGTAAAATTATCCTATGACGCTCCCATTAGCTGTTCATCAATACTATTAGAAATGCATGAGCTTTTTTAAACACTGTTAAAAGTGTGTGCTTAGAAAGAACACACCAAAAGAAAATCACTATTAGGTCAGCTATTCTACTCTGAAGCAATAGAAATAACACATCAGACTACTGGTGCATGATTTGATCTGTATGTCTAATGAAATCTTGCTCAACTATACACCAGCTGCTTGCTGTTAGTGCCCACTCTCTTGGACTGAACTAATAGGTGACCCCCATATACTTTCTTCATGCATATAACCCACGTACACAGTCCATGAGGTTTGATTTTTTGTAGCTGAATATCAAAAGAAACATTATTGAGAGAAACAAAGAGTTATTACCTAAACTTTTATGTCCGAATAAGGCTACTCTAGACTACAATACCAACTTTCTCATTGATGGATACGTATTATTAAGACAGGCATGTTTCTAGACTCCGAAGAAACTCACCTAGGCTGCAGCCCTCTAATACTAAGAACAATTCCAACAAATGATTGGTTTTCTAGATTATCTGGATCAGAATACAAAGGTACATTACAATATACAACCAAGGCTGATTCATATGCAACTGGTACACATGAATACACGATGCTATTGGACACATACAATGTAATCTGGAAAATTTACCCAGAGGACATCACACAAGGTCACCTTGGCGTTCTGAAATCAGCCCTGCTCGCCGTCACTTAACTTTATGGTCAACTCCTCAAAAAAATGTCAGCTAGTCGATGCTATTTGCATACTGTTTTTTATAACCACCTGTAAAATTGGAGAGCAAACAGAGCTGGAATTACCTATAGTTAGCGAGAATATCTGAAAAACGTAAATATATTGCCAAATAGGAAACATATCACAGATTGCGAATTTTCTTGTAGAGGGAGAATACCAAATCAAATATTCAGCAGAAGCTACCAGAACAATGACGAACAATGACAGGTTAAATCCAATCTTTTCGTAATATAAGAAATAGTCATATGAGATATATACCCACTTACAATTAAATGATCAAAAGGGCTCAAAAGATCACCTTAGTGTTCCTAGGTTCTATGACCGAACCAGAGGAGTCTGAAGGGCATTGCCTTGCTCCACATCCTTGTGCGCTATCAGAACAGATCCTGTAGCAGCGAACCTATGAATTTAATCTACATCGGTACTTTGCAAGAATTTTATCATCAAATATGCATCAAATACATTGCCAGTATTTTGTCAAATTAGGTTCTTTATCCACCTGATGAGCTCATATGCACTCTAGGAAGCACTTACAACTCAAACTACACATAACTAATCAAATACCAGAATTATGCCTGAATTTAATTCCATAAAAAACATCGCAAGGTAAACTTGAGCCAGCTGAAGCTCGGGATCAAGCGAGCGAGGGAAAATCATCACCTAGTCCAGCGAGTGGAGCAACACATCATACACCTTCTTTTCCACCTAGTTGGTTCCAGCTGGTAATGAAGACGGAGCTCTTAGATCTGAACCAAACACCAACAAATCTGCAAAGCAGTCAACAACACAAGAGGCATATAATCAATCTTCTAGTATCTTTAATGTTTAAAATCCGAATAATAGTGCCTACACTCCAGAAAGTTGGCTTATTTCTAAAATGTAAAATCTAAATGGGATTTTGAAAATTAAAAAGTAACTAAAAAAAGTATTATCATGTATCATATTCACGTGACTGTGTTGCACAAATATATTATCCTATACAAAAACAAACCAGCATGAGTGATAATTTTTGTTTGACTTCTGAGACTAAATACCTCAATGACGCTGAAAATCGATCAAATTTAATGACACTGAAAATCGATCAAATTTAATGACACTAAAATGCACACATGATCTTGTACATGCATCAAAGATATTCAGACATCCTTCATGAGCTCTAAAAGTATGGCTGATTTGCAGCTCAGCATATATTATACTGATTAGGGGTGACGTGCAATGCAGAAGCAGGATTGCAATATATTATAGGCTGCATCTTACTCAATTAGCCAAAACCAAAAAAACAGGGAGTGCACATGCAAGGAAGATATACAGTGTAGTTGCAATATCCCAATTGCACTAAATAAAAAAAAACAGCAAACCAAGCAATGACAGTCTAAGACTGGTTAAGCAAACTTGAGACTACTTCGAGTCATTAGCTTAAATGCGTCTACTCAAACCCTGAACCTTTTCCACGAATGCACATAGTGGTAATCAGATCTGCTGCACAACACGATTTAAGCCTCATCATCAACAACCTCACCTGTGACCAAACGCAATGGAGGCAATGACGCGGTGCAAGGGACCTTGCCACCCCTTTCATTTAGTAGCTAGAAAATGACATTGTCATGGTGGTGTAAGATCAGCTGCCTAAACACCATGATACAGGCCTCGCCAATAACTCCTCATTGGAAAATCCTAGCGCAAGAAAATATAGAGGAGTCAAATAAGCAAGCACAACATCAATTTAATTGAAATCTATGTTCTCATGCTACATCATAAGCTCTGTCTGATTCTCTGCATAGTTCATCTTCATCCTACAAAACCAAAACCTTGATTGTGAAACTATTTTTCAGGCTGCCGCAACTGGCATACGTGGAACAACTAAATACATTGGCATGGAGAATATATGTACATCTCCCGTAGGAAACTGGGTACACAAAAATGGTCAGAATAAACAACATCAATTGACATGAGCCATAATGAACAGAGCAGATCTTGAGAAAAATAGGAGAGGGGTCATATATATGCTCAAGCATATATAGAACGAATTGCCGCTTTGCAATACCTAGCAAGTATCACAAGGCTTTCATTGCTGCTCCTCTCCATATCTTCAGAAGCGGAAACTACAACCTGATGAAAGGCATATGAATCTGAGAAAGAATAACTCGCCTCAACGCTGCGGTGGATTCCTTAGCAGTCACTA